>CATKUP010000163.1:600000-1156000 GCA_949786385.1 Onychomys leucogaster | reverse complement strand
CCATATGTGTAGGAAACACCGTTCTTTTGTTCTCAGCAAACTCACGTTTCCTGCAGTTTAGAGATTCTAGAAAGCAAGAGCGTGCTTCTTGTTCTAAAGCAGAGTGTGATAAATGGATGATTACACTGCTGTGTGTTTCACTTCAGAAATGGAGTTAAATCCCAGGATCTGAGTCTTCCTACAAGCAAGACTTCAAATCAGGTAAGGGCATTCCCTTTTCTGCTCAAACGAACTACATCGTTCACGAAGCTCACACGTTTCTCATCTTAACTGACAAGCATTGGATGTTACAGGACCAGTGCTTTGTATCAGTTTCAGAAGAAGAGTTGGACTAGATATGGTCGGTATGTGTAGGAAACACAGTTCTTTTGTTCTGGGCACACTCAGATTTCCTGCTGTCTTAGAGACTCTAGAAAGCAAGAGCGTGCTTCTTGTTCTAAAGCAGAGTGTGATCAATGGATGAGACAATGCTGTGTGTTTCACTTCAGAAATGGAGTTAAATCCCAGGCTCTGAGTCTCCCTACAAGCACGACTTCGTTTCAGGTAAGAGCAGTCACTTTTCAGCTCAAACGAACTACATCATTCACTGAGCTCACACGTTTCTCATCTAACAGACAAGCATTGGATATTAGAGGACCAGTGCTTTGTATCAGTTTCAGAAGCAGAGTTGGACTAGATATGGTCTGTATGTGTAGGAAACACCGTTCTTTTGTTCTGGGCACATTCAGATTTCCTGCTGTATTAGAGAATCTAGAAAGCAAGAGTGTGCTTCTCGCTCTAAAGCAGAGTGTGATCCATGGATGAAAACTATGCTGTGTGTTTCCCTTCAGAAAAGTAGTTAAATCTCAGGATCTATATCTTCCTACAAGCAAGACTTCATTTCATGTAAGGGCAGTCACTTTTCAGCTCAAACGAACTACATCGTTCACTGAGCTCACATGTTTCTCATCTTAACAGACATGCATTGGATGTTAGAGGACCAGTGCTTTGTATCAATTTCAGAAGCAGAGTTGGACTAGATATGGTACATAGGTGTAGGAAACACCGTTCATTTGTTCTGGGCACACTCAGATTTCATGCTGTATTAGAGACTCAAGAAAGCTAGAGTGTGCTTCTCGCTCTAAAGAAGAGTGTGATCCATGGATGAGAACTATGCTGTGTGTTTCCCTTCAGAAATGGACTTAAATCCCAGGCTCTGTGTCTTACTACAAGCAAGAATTCGTTTCAGGTAAGAGCAGTCACTTTTCAGTTCAAAGGAACTACATCATTCACAAATCTCACACGTTTTTCATCTTAAATGACAAGCATTGAATGTTAGAGGACCAGCGAATTCTATCAGTTTCAGAAGAAGAGTTGGACTAGATATGGTCCATATGTGTAGGAAACACCGTTCTTTTGTTCTCAGCAAACTCACGTTTCCTGCTGTCTTAGAGAGTCTAGAAAGCAAGAGCGTGCTTCTTGTTCTAAAGCAGAGTGTGATCAATGGATGATTACACTGCTGTGTGTTTTACCTCAGAAATGGAGTTAAATCCAAGGCTCTGAGTCTTCCTACAAGCAAGACTTCAATTCAGGTAAGGGCAGTCACTTTTCTGCTCAAACGAACTACATCGTTCACGGAACTCACACGTTTCTCATCTTAAATGACAAGCATTGGATGTTAAAGGACCAGTGCTTTGTTTCAGTTTCAGAGGCAGAGTTGGACTAGATATGGTCTGTATGTGTAGGAAACACCGTTCTTTTATTCTGGGCACACTCAGATTTCCTGCTGTATTAGAGACTCTAGAAAGCAAGAGCGTGCTTCTTGCTCTAAAGCACAGTGTGATCCATGGATGAGAACTATGCTGTCTGTTTCCCTTCAGAAATGGACTTAAATCCCAGGCTCTGTGTCTTACTACAAGCAACAATTTGTTTCAGGTAAGGGCAGTCACTTTTCAGTTCAAAGGAGCTACATCATTCACAAAGCTCACACGTTTCTCATCTTAACTGACAAGCATTGGATATTAGAGGACCAGTGCTTTGTATCAGTTTCAGAAGCAGGGTTGGACTAGATATGGTCTGTATGTGTAAGAAACACCGTTCTTTTGTTCTCAGCAAACTCACGTTTCCTGCTGTCTTAGAGACTCTAGAAAGCAAGATCGTGCTTCTTGTTCTAAAGCAGAGTGTGATCAATGGATGAGAACACTGCTGTGTGTTTCACTTCAGAAATGGTGTTAAATCCCAGGCTTTGAGTCTTCCTACAAGCAAGACTTCGTTTCAGGTAAGGGCAGTCACTTTTCTGCTCAAACGAACTACATCTTTCACGAAGCTCACACGTTTCTCATCTTAACTGACAAGCATTGGATGTTAGAGTACCAGTGCTTTGTATCAGTTTCAGAAGCAGAGTTGGACTAGATATGGTCCGTATGTGTAGGAAACACCGTTCTTTTGTTCTCAGCACACTCACGTTTCCTGCTGTCTTAGAGACTTTAGAAAGCAAGAGCGTGCTTCTCGCTCTAAAGCAGAGTGTGATCCATGGATGAGAACTATCCTGTGTGTTTCCATTCAGAAATGGAGTTAAATCCCAGGCTCTGAGTCTCCCTACAAGCAAGACTTCGTTTCAGGAAAGGGCAGTCACTTTTCAGCTCAAACGAACTACATCGTTCACGGAGCTCACACGTTTCTCATCTTAACAGACAAGCATTGGATGGTAGAGGACCAGTGCTTTGTATCAGTTTCAGAGGCAGAGTTGGACTAGATATGGTCCGTATGTGTAGGAAACACCGTTCTTTTGTTCTCAGCAAACTCACGTTTCCTGCTGTCTTAGAGATTCTAGAAAGCAAGAGCGTGCTTCTTGTTCTAAAGCAGAGTGTGATCAATGATTGAGAACTATGCTGTGTGTTTCACTTCAGAAATGGAGTTAAATCCCAGGCTCTGAGTCTTCCTACAAGCAAGACTTCGTTTCAGGTAAGGGCAGTCACTTTTCAGGTCAAACGAACTACATCGTTCACGAAGCTCACACGTTTCTCATCTTAACAGACAAACATTAGATTTTAGATTACCAGTGCTTTTTATCAGTTTCAGAAGCAGAGTCGGACTATATAATGTCTGTATGTGTAGGAAACACCGTTCTTTTGTTCTCAGCACACTCACGTTTCCTGCTGTCTTAGAGAGTCTAGAAAGCAAGAGTGTGCTTCTTGTTCTAAAGCAGAGTGTGATCCATGGATGATTACACTGCTGTGTGTTTTACCTCAGAAATGGAGTTAAATCCAAGGCTCTGAGTCTTCCTACAAGCAAGACTTCGTTTCAGGTAAGGGCAGTCACTTTTAAGCTCAAACGAACTACATTGTTCACGGAGCTCACACGTTTCTCATCTTAACAGACAAGCATTGGATGTTAGAGGACCAGTGCTATGTATCAGTTTTAGAAGCAGGGTTGGACTAGATATGGTCTGTATGTGTAGGAAACACCGTTCTTTTGTTCTCAGCAAACTCACGTTTCCTGCTGTCTTAGAGACTCTAGAAAGCAAGATCGTGCTTCTTGTTCTAAAGCAGAGTGTGATCAATGGATGAGAACACTGCTGTGTGTTTCACTTCAGAAATGGAGTAAAATCCCAGGCTCTGAGTCTTCCTACAAGCAAGACTTCCTTTCAGGTAAGGGCAGTCACTTTTCTGCTCAAACGAACTACATCTTTCACGAAGCTCACACGTTTCTCATCCTAACTGACAAGCATTGGATGTTAAAGGACCAGTGCTTTGTATCAGTTTCAGAGGCAGAGTTGGACTAGATATGGTCTGTATGTGTAGGAAACACTGTTCTTTTATTCTGGGCACACTCAGATTTCCTGCTGTATTAGAGACTCTAGAAAGCAAGAGCGTGCTTCTTGCTCTAAAGCACAGTGTGATCCATGGATGAGAACTGTCCTGTCTGTTTCCCTTCAGAAATGGACTTAAATCCCAGGCTCTGTGTCTTACTACAAGCAACAATTTGTTTAAGGTAAGGGCAGTCACTTTTCAGTTCAAAGGAACTACATCATTCACAAAGCTCACACGTTTCTCATCTTAACTGACAAGCATCGGATGTTAGAGCACCAGTGCTTTGTATCAGTTTCAGAAGCAGGGTTGGACTAGATATGGTCTGTATGTGTAGGAAACACCGTTCTTTTGTTCTCAGCAAACTCACGTTTCCTGCTGTCTTAGAGACTCTAGAAAGCAAGATCGTGCTTCTTGTTCTAAAGCAGAGTTTGATCAATGGATGAGAACACTGCTGTGTGTTTCACTTCAGAAATGGAGTTAAATCCCAGGCTCTGAGTCTTCCTACAAGCAAGACTTCGTTTCAGGTAAGGGCAGTCACTTTTCTGCTCAAAAGAACTACATCTTTCACGAAGCTCACACGTTTCTCATCTTAACTGACAAGCATTGGATGTTAGAGTACCAGTGCTTTGTATCAGTTTCAGAAGCAGAGTTGGACTAGATATGGTCCCTATGTGTAGGAAACACCGTTCTTTTGTTCTCAGCACACTCACGTTTCCTGCTGTCTTAGAGACTTTAGAAAGCAAGAGCATGCTTCTCGCTCTAAAGCAGAGTGTGATCCATGGATGAAAACTATGCTGTTTTCCTTCAGAAAAGTAGTTAAATCCCAGGATCTATGTCTTCCTAAAAGCAAGACTTCGTTTCATGTAAGGGCAGTCACTTTTCAGTTCAAACGAACTACATCGTTCACTGAGCTCACACGTTTCTCATCTAACAGACAAGCATTGGATATTAGAGGACCAGTGCTTTGTATCAGTTTCAGAAGCAGAGTTGGACTAGATATGGTCTGTATGTGTAGCAAACACCGTTCTTTTGTTCTGGGCACATTCAGATTTCCTGCTGTATTAGAGAATCTAGAAAGCAAGAGCGTGCTTCTTGTTCTAAAGCAGAGTGTGATCCATGGATGAAAACTATGCTGTGTGTTTCCCTTCAGAAATGGAGTTAAATCGCAGGCTCTGTGTCTTCCTACAGGCAAGACTTCGTTTCAGGTAAGGGCAGTCACTTTTCTGCTCAAACGAACTACATCGTTCACTGAGCTCACACATTTCTCATCTTAACTGACAAGCATTGGATATTAGAGGACCAGTGCTTTGTATCAGTTTCAGAAGCAGAGTTGGACTAGATATGGTCTGTATGTGTAGGAAACACCGTTCTTTTGTTCTGGGCACATTCAGATTTCCTGCTGTTTTAGAGACTCTAGAAAGCTAGAGTGTGCTTCTCGCTCTAAAGCAGAGTGTGATCCATGGATGAGAACTATGCTGTGTGTTTCCCTTCAGAAAAGTAGTTAAATCTCAGGATCTATGTCTTCCTACAAGCAAGACTTCATTTCATGTGAGGGCAGTCACTTTTCAGCTCAAAAGAACTACATCGTTCACTGAGCTCACACGTTTCTCATCTTAACAGACAAGCATTGGATGTTAGAGGACCAGTGCTTTCTATCAGTTTCAGAAGCAGTGTTGGACTAGATATGGTCTGTATGTGTAGGAAACACCGTTCTTTTGTTCTCAGCACACTCACGTTTCCTGCTGTCTTAGAGACTCTAGAAAGCAAGAGCGTGCTTCTCGCTCTAAAGCAGAGTGTGATCCATGGATGAGAACTATCCTGTGTGTTTCCATTCAGAAATGGAGTTAAATCCCAGGCTCTGAGTCTCCCTACAAGCAAGACTTCGTTTCAGGAAAGGGCAGTCACTTTTCAGCTCAAACGAACTACATCGTTCACGGAGCTCACACGTTTCTCATCTTAACAGACAAGCATTGGATGGTAGAGGACCAGTGCTTTGTATCAGTTTCAGAGGCAGAGTTGGACTAGATATGGTCCGTATGTGTAGGAAACACCGTTCTTTTGTTCTCAGCAAACTCACGTTTCCTGCTGTCTTAGAGATTCTAGAAAGCAAGAGCGTGCTTCTTGTTCTAAAGCAGAGTGTGATCAATGATTGAGAACTATGCTGTGTGTTTCACTTCAGAAATGGAGTTAAATCCCAGGCTCTGAGTCTTCCTACAAGCAAGACTTCGTTTCAGGTAAGGGCAGTCACTTTTCAGGTCAAACGAACTACATCGTTCACGAAGCTCACACGTTTCTCATCTTAACAGACAAACATTAGATTTTAGATTACCAGTGCTTTTTATCAGTTTCAGAAGCAGAGTCGGACTATATAATGTCTGTATGTGTAGGAAACACCGTTCTTTTGTTCTCAGCACACTCACGTTTCCTGCTGTCTTAGAGAGTCTAGAAAGCAAGAGTGTGCTTCTTGTTCTAAAGCAGAGTGTGATCCATGGATGATTACACTGCTGTGTGTTTTACCTCAGAAATGGAGTTAAATCCAAGGCTCTGAGTCTTCCTACAAGCAAGACTTCGTTTCAGGTAAGGGCAGTCACTTTTAAGCTCAAACGAACTACATCGTTCACGGAGCTCACACGTTTCTCATCTTAACAGACAAGCATTGGATGTTAGAGGACCAGTGCTTTGTATCAGTTTTAGAAGCAGGGTTGGACTAGATATGGTCTGTATGTGTAGGAAACACCGTTCTTTTGTTCTCAGCAAACTCACGTTTCCTGCTGTATTAGAGACTCTAGAAAGCAAGATCGTGCTTCTTGTTCTAAAGCAGAGTGTGATCAATGGATGAGAACACTGCTGTGTGTTTCACTTCAGAAATGGAGTAAAATCCCAGGCTCTGAGTCTTCCTACAAGCAAGACTTCCTTTCAGGTAAGGGCAGTCACTTTTCTGCTCAAACGAACTACATCTTTCACGAAGCTCACACGTTTCTCATCCTAACTGACAAGCATTGGATGTTAAAGGACCAGTGCTTTGTATCAGTTTCAGAGGCAGAGTTGGACTAGATATGGTCTGTATGTGTAGGAAACACCGTTCTTTTATTCTGGGCACACTCAGATTTCCTGCTGTATTAGAGACTCTAGAAAGCAAGAGCGTGCTTCTTACTCTAAAGCACAGTGTGATCCATGGATGAGAACTATCCTGTCTGTTTCCATTCAGAAATGGACTTAAATCCCAGGCTCTGTGTCTTACTACAAGCAACAATTTGTTTAAGGTAAGGGCAGTCACTTTTCAGTTCAAAGGAACTACATCATTCACAAAGCTCACACGTTTCTCATCTTAACTGACAAGCATCGGATGTTAGAGCACCAGTGCTTTGTATCAGTTTCAGAAGCAGGGTTGGACTAGATATGGTCTGTATGTGTAGGAAACACCGTTCTTTTGTTCTCAGCAAACTCACGTTTCCTGCTGTCTTAGAGACTCTAGAAAGCAAGATCGTGCTTCTTGTTCTAAAGCAGAGTTTGATCAATGGATGAGAACACTGCTGTGTGTTTCACTTCAGAAATGGAGTTAAATCCCAGGCTCTGAGTCTTCCTACAAGCAAGACTTCGTTTCAGGTAAGGGCAGTCACTTTTCTGCTCAAAAGAACTACATCTTTCACGAAGCTCACACGTTTCTCATCTTAACTGACAAGCATTGGATGTTAGAGTACCAGTGCTTTGTATCAGTTTCAGAAGCAGATTTGGACTAGATATGGTCCGTATGTGTAGGAAACACCGTTCTTTTGTTCTCAGCACACTCACGTTTCCTGCTGTCTTAGAGACTTTAGAAAGCAAGAGCATGCTTCTCGCTCTAAAGCAGAGTGTGATCCATGGATGAAAACTATGCTGTTTTCCTTCAGAAAAGTAGTTAAATCCCAGGATCTATGTCTTCCTAAAAGCAAGACTTCGTTTCATGTAAGGGCAGTCACTTTTCAGTTCAAAGGAACTACATCGTTCACTGAGCTCACACGTTTCTCATCTAACAGACAAGCATTGGATATTAGAGGACCAGTGCTTTGTATCAGTTTCAGAAGCAGAGTTGGACTAGATATGGTCTGTATGTGTAGCAAACACCGTTCTTTTGTTCTGGGCACATTCAGATTTCCTGCTGTATTAGAGAATCTAGAAAGCAAGAGCGTGCTTCTTGTTCTAAAGCAGAGTGTGATCCATGGATGAAAACTATGCTGTGTGTTTCCCTTCAGAAATGGAGTTAAATCGCAGACTCTGTGTCTTCCTACAGGCAAGACTTCGTTTCAGGTAAGGGCAGTCACTTTTCTGCTCAAACGAACTACATCGTTCACTGAGCTCACACATTTCTCATCTTAACTGACAAGCATTGGATGTTAGAGGGTCAGTGCTTTCTATCAGTTTCAGAAGCAGATTTGGACTACATATGGTCCATTTGTGTAGGAAACACCGTTCTTTTGTTCTGGGCACACTCAGATTTCCTGCTGTTTTAGAGACTCTAGAAAGCTAGAGTGTGCTTCTCGTTCTAAAGCAGAGTGTGATCCATGGATGAGAACTATGCTGTGTGTTTCCCTTCAGAAAAGTAGTTAAATCTCAGGATCTATGTCTTCCTACAAGCAAGACTTCATTTCATGTGAGGGCAGTCACTTTTCAGCTCAAAAGAACTACATCGTTCACTGAGCTCACACGTTTTTCATGTTAAATGACAAGCATTGAATGTTAGAGGACCAGCGAATTCTATCAGTTTCAGAAGCAGAGTTGGACTATATAATGTCCGTATGTGTAGGAAACACCGTTCTTTTGTTCTCAGCACACTCACGTTTCCTGCTGTCTTAGAGAGTCTAGAAAGCAAGAGTGTGCTTCTTGTTCTAAAGCAGAGTGTGATCAATGGATGATTACACTGCTGTGTGTTTTACCTCAGAAATGGAGTTAAATCCAAGGCTCTGAGTCTTCCTACAAGCAAGAATTCGTTTCAGGTAAGGGCAGTCACTTTTCAGCTCAAACGAACTACATCTTTCACGGAGCTCACACGTTTCTCATCTTAACAGACAAGCATTGGATGTTAGAGTACCAGTGCTTTGTATCTGTTTCAGAAGCAGAGTTGGAGTAGATATGGTCCGCATGTGTAGGAAACACCGTTCCTTTTTGTCAGCACACTCACGTTTCCTGCTGTCTTAGAGACTTTAGAAAGCAAGAGCGTGCTTCTCGCTCTAAAGCAGAGTGTGATCCATGGAAGAAAACTATGTTGTGTGTTTCCCTTCAGAAAAGTAGTTAAATCCCATGATCTATGTCTTCCTACAAGCAAGACTTCATTTCATGTAAGGGCAGTCACTTTTCAGCTCAAACGAACTACATCGTTCACTGATCTCACACGTTTCTCATCTTAACAGACAAGCATTGGATGTTAGAGGACCAGTGCTTTGTATCAGTTTTAGAAGCAGAGTTGGACTATATAATGTCCGTATGTGTAGGAAACACCGTTTTTTGTTCTCAGCACACTCACGTTTCCTGCTGTATTAGAGACTCTAGAAAGCAAGAGTGTGCTTCTTGCTCTAAAGCAGAGTGTGATCCATGTATGAGAACACTGCTGTGTGTTTCACTTCAGAAATGGAGTAAAATCCCAGGCTCTGAGTCTTCCTACAAGCAAGACTTCGTTTCAGGTAAGGGCAGTCACTTTTCTGCTCAAACGAACTACATCTTTCACGAAGCTCACACATTTCTCATCTTAACTGACAAGCATTGGATGTTAGACTACCAGTGCTTTGTATCAGTTTCAGAAGCAGAGTTGGACTAGATATGGTCCGTATGTGTAGGAAACACCATTCTTTTGTTCTCAGCACACTCACGTTTCCTGCTGTCTTAGAGACTTTAGAAAGCAAGAGCGTGCTTCTCGCTCTAAAGCAGAGTGTGATCCATGGATGAAAACTATGCTGTTTCCCTTCAGAAAAGTAGTTAAATCCCAGGATCTATGTCTTACTACAAGCAAGACTTCGTTTCATGTAAGGGCTGTCACTTTTCAGCTCAAACGAACTACATCGTTCACTGAGCTCACACGTTTCTCATCTAACAGACAAGCATTGGATATTAGAGGACCAGTGCTTTGTATCAATTTCAGAAGCAGAGTTGGACTAGATATGGTCCATAGGTGTAGGAAACACCGTTCATTTGTTCTGGGCACACTCAGATTTCATGCTGTATTAGAGACTCAAGAAAGCTAGAGTGTGCTTCTCGCTCTAAAGAAGAGTGTGATCCATGGATGAGAACTATGCTGTGTGTTTCCCTTCAGAAATGGACTTAAATCCCAGGCTCTGTGTCTTACTACAAGCAAGAATTCGTTTCGGGTAAGGGCAGTCACTTTTCAGTTCAAAGGAACTACATCATTCACAAATCTCACACGTTTTTCATCTTAAATGACAAGCATTGAATGTTAGAGGACCAGCGAATTCTATCAGTTTCAGAAGAAGAGTTGGACTAGATATGGTCCATATGTGTAGGAAACACCGTTCTTTTGTTCTCAGCAAACTCACGTTTCCTGCTGTCTTAGAGAGTCTAGAAAGCAAGAGCGTGCTTCTTGTTCTAAAGCAGAGTGTGATCAATGGATGATTACACTGCTGTGTGCTTTACCTCAGAAATGGAGTTAAATCCAAGGCTCTGAGTCTTCCTACAAGCAAGACTTCAATTCAGGTAAGGGCAGTCACTTTTCTGCTCAAACGAACTACATCGTTCACTGAGCTCACACGTTTCTCATCTTAACTGACAAGCATTGGATGTTAAAGGACCAGTGCTTTGTATCAGTTTCAGAGGCAGAGTTGGACTAGATATGGTCTGTATGTGTAGGAAACACCGTTCTTTTATTCTGGGCACACTCAGATTTCCTGCTGTATTAGAGACTCTAGAAAGCAAGAGGGTGCTTCTTGCTCTAAAGCACAGTGTGATCCATGGATGAGAACTATCCTGTCTGTTTCCCTTCAGAAATGGACTTAAATCCCAGGCTCTCTGTCTTACTACAAGCAACAATTTGTTTAAGGTAAGGGCAATCACTTTTCAGTTCAAAGGAACTACATCATTCACAAAGCTCACACGTTTCTCATCTTAACTGACAAGCATTGGATGTTAGAGCACCAGTGCTTTGTATCAGTTTCAGAAGCAGGGTTGGACTAGATATGGTCTGTATGTGTAGGAAACACCGTTCTTTTGTTCTCAGCAAACTCACGTTTCCTGCTGTCTTAGAGAGTCTAGAAAGCAAGATCGTGCTTCTTGTTCTAAAGCAGAGTGTGATCAATGGATGAGAACACTGCTGTGTGTTTCACTTCAGAAATGGAGTTAAATCCAAGGCTCTGAGTCTTCCTACAAGCAAGACTTCGTTTCAGGTAAGGGCAGTCACTTTTCTGCTCAAAAGAACTACATCTTTCACGAAGCTCACACGTTTCTCATCTTAACTGACAAGCATTGGATGTTAGAGTACCAGTGCTTTGTATCAGTTTCAGAAGCAGATTTGGACTAGATATGGTCCGTATGTGTAGGAAACACCGTTCTTTTGTTCTCAGCACACTCACGTTTCCTGCTGTCTTAGAGACTTTAGAAAGCAAGAGCGTGCTTCTCGCTCTAAAGCAGAGTGTGAACCATGGATGAAAACTATGCTGTTTTCCTTCAGAAAAGTAGTTAAATCCCAGGATCTATGTCTTCCTAAAAGCAAGACTTCGTTTCATGTAAGGGCAGTCACTTTTCAGTTCAAACGAACTACATCGTTCACTGAGCTCACACGTTTCTCATCTAACAGACAAGCATTGGATATTAGAGGACCAGTGCTTTGTATCAGTTTCAGAAGCAGAGTTGGACTAGATATGGTCTGTATGTGTAGCAAACACCGTTCTTTTGTTCTGGGCACATTCAGATTTCCTGCTGTATTAGAGAATCTAGAAAGCAAGAGCGTGCTTCTTGTTCTAAAGCAGATTGTGATCCATGGATGAAAACTATGCTGTGTGTTTCCCTTCAGAAATGGAGTTAAATCGCAGGCTCTGTGTCTTCCTACAGGCAAGACTTCGTTTCAGGTAAGGGCAGTCACTTTTCTGCTCAAACGAACTACATCGTTCACTGAGCTCACACATTTCTCATCTTAACTGACAAGCATTGGATGTTAGAGGGTCAGTGCTTTCTATCAGTTTCAGAAGCAGATTTGGACTACATATGGTCCATTTGTGTAGGAAACACCGTTCTTTTGTTCTGGGCACACTCAGATTTCCTGCTGTTTTAGAGACTCTAGAAAGCTAGAGTGTGCTTCTCGCTCTAAAGCAGAGTGTGATCCATGGATGAGAACTATGCTGTGTGTTTCCCTTCAGAAAAGTAGTTAAATCTCAGGATCTATGTCTTCCTACAAGCAAGACTTCATTTCATGTGAGGGCAGTCACTTTTCAGCTCAAAAGAACTACATCGTTCACTGAGCTCACACGTTTTTCATGTTAAATGACAAGCATTGAATGTTAGAGGACCAGCGAATTCTATCAGTTTCAGAAGCAGAGTTGGACTATATAATGTCCGTATGTGTAGGAAACACCGTTCTTTTGTTCTCAGCACACTCACGTTTCCTGCTGTCTTAGAGAATCTAGAAAGCAAGAGTGTGCGTCTTGTTCTAAAGCAGAGTGTGATCAATGGATGATTACACTGCTGTGTGTTTTACCTCAGAAATGGAGTTAAATCCAAGGCTCTGAGTCTTCCTACAAGCAAGAATTCGTTTCAGGTAAGGGCAGTCACTTTTCAGCTCAAACGAACTACATCTTTCACGGAGCTCACACGTTTCTCATCTTAAGAGACAAGCATTGGATGTTAGAGTACCAGTGCTTTGTATCTGTTTCAGAAGCAGAGTTGGAGTAGATATGGTCCGCATGTGTAGGAAACACCGTTCCTTTTTGTCAGCACACTCACGTTTCCTGCTGTCTTAGAGACTTTAGAAAGCAAGAGCGTGCTTCTCGCTCTAAAGCAGAGTGTGATCCATGGAAGAAAACTATGTTGTGTGTTTCCCTTCAGAAAAGTAGTTAAATCCCAGGATCTATGTCTTCCTACAAGCAAGACTTCATTTCATGTAAGGGCAGTCACTTTTCAGCTCAAACGAACTACATCGTTCACTGATCTCACACGTTTCTCATCTTAACAGACAAGCATTGGATGTTAGAGGACCAGTGCTTTGTATCAGTTTTAGAAGCAGAGTTGGACTATATAATGTCCGTATGTGTAGGAAACACCGTTTTTTGTTCTCAGCACACTCACGTTTCCTGCTGTATTAGAGACTCTAGAAAGCAAGAGTGTGCTTCTTGCTCTAAAGCAGAGTGTGATCCATGTATGAGAACACTGCTGTGTGTTTCACTTCAGAAATGGAGTAAAATCCCAGGCTCTGAGTCTTCCTACAAGCAAGACTTCGTTTCAGGTAAGGGCAGTCACTTTTCTGCTCAAACGAACTACATCTTTCACGAAGCTCACACATTTCTCATCTTAACTGACAAGCATTGGATGTTAGACTACCAGTGCTTTGTATCAGTTTCAGAAGCAGAGTTGGACTAGATATGGTCCGTATGTGTAGGAAACACCGTTCTTTTGTTCTCAGCACACTCACGTTTCCTGCTGTCTTAGAGACTTTAGAAAGCAAGAGCGTGCTTCTCGCTCTAAAGCAGAGTGTGATCCATGGATGAAAACTATGCTGTTTCCCTTCAGAAAAGTAGTTAAATCCCAGGATCTATGTCTTACTACAAGCAAGACTTCGTTTCATGTAAGGGCTGTCACTTTTCAGCTCAAACGAACTACATCGTTCACTGAGCTCACACGTTTCTCATCTAACAGACAAGCATTGGATATTAGAGGACCAGTGCTTTGTATCAATTTCAGAAGCAGAGTTGGACTAGATATGGTCCATAGGTGTAGGAAACACCGTTCATTTGTTCTGGGCACACTCAGATTTCATGCTGTATTAGAGACTCAAGAAAGCTAGAGTGTGCTTCTCGCTCTAAAGAAGAGTGTGATCCATGGATGAGAACTATGCTGTGTGTTTCCCTTCAGAAATGGACTTAAATCCCAGGCTCTGTGTCTTACTACAAGCAAGAATTCGTTTCAGGTAAGGGCAGTCACTTTTCAGTTCAAAGGAACTACATCATTCACAAATCTCACACGTTTTTCATCTTAAATGACAAGCATTGAATGTTAGAGGACCAGCGAATTCTATCAGTTTCAGAAGAAGAGTTGGACTAGATATGGTCCATATGTGTAGGAAACACCGTTCTTTTGTTCACAGCAAACTCACGTTTCCTGCTGTCTTAGAGAGTCTAGAAAGCAAGAGCGTGCTTCTTGTTCTAAAGCAGAGTGTGATCAATGGATGATTACACTGCTGTGTGTTTTACCTCAGAAATGGAGTTAAATCCAAGGCTCTGAGTCTTCCTACAAGCAAGACTTCAATTCAGGTAAGGGCAGTCACTTTTCTGCTCAAACGAACTACATCGTTCACTGAGCTCACACGTTTCTCATCTTAACTGACAAGCATTGGATGTTAAAGGACCAGTGCTTTGTATCAGTTTCAGAGGCAGAGTTGGACTAGATATGGTCTGTATGTGTAGGAAACACCGTTCTTTTATTCTGGGCACACTCAGATTTCCTGCTGTATTAGAGACTCTAGAAAGCAAGAGCGTGCTTCTTGCTCTAAAGCACAGTGTGATCCATGGATGAGAACTATCCTGTCTGTTTCCCTTCAGAAATGGACTTAAATCCCAGGCTCTGTGTCTTACTACAAGCAACAATTTGTTTAAGGTAAGGGCAGTCACTTTTCAGTTCAAAGGAACTACATCATTCACAAAGCTCACACGTTTCTCATCTTAACTGACAAGCATTGGATGTTAGAGCACCAGTGCTTTGTATCAGTTTCAGAAGCAGGGTTGGACTAGATATGGTCTGTATGTGTAGGAAACACCGTTCTTTTGTTCTCAGCAAACTCACGTTTCCTGCTGTCTTAGAGACTCTAGAAAGCAAGATCGTGCTTCTTGTTCTAAAGCAGAGTGTGATCAATGGATGAGAACACTGCTGTGTGTTTCACTTCAGAAATGGAGTTAAATCCCAGGCTCTGAGTCTTCCTACAAGCAAGACTTCGTTTCAGGTAAGGGCAGTCACTTTTCTGCTCAAAAGAACTACATCTTTCACGAAGCTCACACGTTTCTCATCTTAACTGACAAGCATTGGATGTTAGAGTACCAGTGCTTTGTATCAGTTTCAGAAGCAGAGTTGGACTAGATATGGTCCCTATGTGTAGGAAACACCGTTCTTTTGTTCTCAGCACACTCACGTTTCCTGCTGTCTTAGAGACTTTAGAAAGCAAGAGCGTGCTTCTCGCTCTAAAGCAGAGTGTGATCCATGGATGAAAACTATGCTGTTTTCCTTCAGAAAAGTAGTTAAATCCCAGGATCTATGTCTTCCTAAAAGCAAGACTTCGTTTCATGTAAGGGCAGTCACTTTTCAGTTCAAAAGAACTACATCGTTCACTGAGCTCACACGTTTCTCATCTAACAGACAAGCATTGGATATTAGAGGACCAGTGCTTTGTATCAGTTTCAGAAGCAGAGTTGGACTAGATATGGTCTGTATGTGTAGCAAACACCGTTCTTTTGTTCTGGGCACATTCAGATTTCCTGCTGTATTAGAGAATCTAGAAAGCAAGAGCGTGCTTCTTGTTCTAAAGCAGAGTGTGATCCATGGATGAAAACTATGCTGTGTGTTTCCCTTCAGAAATGGAGTTAAATCCCAGGCTCTGTGTCTTCCTACAGGCAAGACTTCGTTTCAGGTAAGGGCAGTCACTTTTCTGCTCAAACGAACTACATTGTTCACTGTGCTCACACATTTCTCATCTTAACTGACAAGCATTGGATGTTAGAGGGTCAGTGCTTTCTATCAGTTTCAGAAGCAGATTTGGACTACATATGGTCCATTTGTGTAGGAAACACCGTTCTTTTGTTCTGGGCACACTCAGATTTCCTGCTGTTTTAGAGACTCTAGAAAGCTAGAGTGTGCTTCTCGCTCTAAAGCAGAGTGTGATCCATGGATGAGAACTATGCTGTGTGTTTCCCTTCAGAAAAGTAGTTAAATCTCAGGATCTATGTCTTCCTACAAGCAAGACTTCATTTCATGTGAGGGCAGTCACTTTTCAGCTCAAAAGAACTACATCGTTCACTGAGCTCACACGTTTCTCATCTTAACAGACAAGCATTGGATGTTAGAGGACCAGTGCTTTCTATCAGTTTCCGAAGCAGTGTTGGACTAGATATGGTCTGTATGTGTAGGAAACACCGTTCTTTTGTTCTCAGCACACTCACGTTTCCTGCTGTCTTAGAGACTCTAGAAAGCAAGAGCGTGCTTCTCGCTCTAAAGCAGAGTGTGATCCATGAATGAGAACTATCCTGTGTGTTTCCCTTCAGAAATGGAGTTAAATCCCAGGCTCTGAGTCTCCTTACAAGCAAGCCTTCGTTTCAGGAAAGGGCAGTCACTTTTCAGCTCAAACGAACTACATCGTTCACGGAGCTCACACGTTTCTCATCTTAACAGACAAGCATTGGATGGTAGAGGACCAGTGCTTTGTATCAGTTTCAGAGGCAGAGTTGGACTAGATATGGTCTGTATGTGTAGGAAACACCGTTCTTTTGTTCTCAGCAAACTCACGTTTCCTGCTGTCTTAGAGATTCTAGAAAGCAAGAGCGTGCTTCTTGTTCTAAAGCAGAGTGTGATCAATGATTGAGAACTATGCTGTGTGTTTCACTTCAGAAATGGAGTTAAATCCCAGGCTCTGAGTCTTCCTACAAGCAAGACTTCGTTTCAGGTAAGGGCAGTCACTTTTCAGGTCAAACGAACTACAGCGTTCACGAAGCTCACACGTTTCTCATCTTAACAGACAAACATTAGATTTTAGATTACCAGTGCTTTTTATCAGTTTCAGAAGCAGAGTTGGACTATATAATGTCCGTATGTGTAGGAAACACCGTTCTTTTGTTCTCAGCACACTCACGTTTCCTGCTGTCTTAGAGAGTCTAGAAAGCAAGAGTGTGCTTCTTGTTCTAAAGCAGAGTGTGATCCATGGATGATTACACTGCTGTGTGTTTTACCTCAGAAATGGAGTTAAATCCAAGGCTCTGAGTCTTCCTACAAGCAAGACTTCGTTTCAGGTAAGGGCAGTCACTTTTAAGCTCAAACGAACTACATCGTTCACGGAGCTCACACGTTTCTCATCTTAACAGACAAGCATTGGATGTTAGAGGACCAGTGCTTTGTATCAGTTTTAGAAGCAGGGTTGGACTAGATATGGTCTGTATGTGTAGGAAACACCGTTCTTTTGTTCTCAGCAAACACACGTTTCCTGCTGTCTTAGAGACTCTAGAAAGCAAGATCGTGCTTCTTGTTCTAAAGCAGAGTGTGATCAATGGATGAGAACACTGCTGTGTGTTTCACTTCAGAAATGGAGTAAAATCCCAGGCTCTGAGTCTTCCTACAAGCAAGACTTCCTTTCAGGTAAGGGCAGTCACTTTTCTGCTCAAACGAACTACATCTTTCACGAAGCTCACACGTTTCTCATCCTAACTGACAAGCATTGGATGTTAGAGTACCAGTGCTTTGTATCTGTTTCACAAGCAGAGTTGGACTAGATATGGTCCGTATGTGTAGGAAACACCGTTCTTTTGTTCTCAGCACACTCACATTTCCTGCTGTCTTAGAGACTCTAGAAAGCAAGAGTGTGCTTCTCGCTCTAAAGCAGAGTGTGATCCATGGATGAGAACAATGCTGTTTGTTTCCCTTCAGAAATGGAGTTAAATCCCAGGCTCTGAGTCTCCCTACAAGCAAGACTTCGTTTCAGGTAAGGGCAGTCACTTTTCTGCTCAAACGAACTACATCTTTCACGGAGCTCACACGTTTCTCATCTTAACTGACAAGCATTGGATGTTAGAGTACCAGTGCTTTGTATCAGTTTCAGAAGCAGAGTTGGACTAGATATGGTCTGTATGTGTAGGAAACACCGTTCTTTTGTTCTCAGCACACTCACGTTTCCTGCTGTCTTAGAGACTTTAGAAAGCAAGAGCGTGCTTCTCGCTCTAAAGCAGAGTGTGATCCATGGATGAAAACTATGCTGTTTTCCTTCAGAAAAGTAGTTAAATCCCAGGATCTATGTCTTCCTAAAAGCAAGACTTCGTTTCATGTAAGGGCAGTCACTTTTCAGTTCAAACGAACTACATCGTTCACTGAGCTCACACGTTTCTCATCTAACAGACAAGCATTGGATATTAGAGGACCAGTGCTTTGTATCAGTTTCAGAAGCAGAGTTGGACTAGATATGGTCTGTATGTGTAGCAAACACCGTTCTTTTGTTCTGGGCACATTCAGATTTCCTGCTGTATTAGAGAATCTAGAAAGCAAGAGCGTGCTTCTTGTTCTAAAGCAGAGTGTGATCCATGGATGAAAACTATGCTGTGTGTTTCCCTTCAGAAATGGAGTTAAATCCCAGGCTCTGTGTCTTCCTACAGGCAAGACTTCGTTTCAGGTAAGGGCAGTCACTTTTCAGTTCAAACGAACTACATCGTTCACTGAGCTCACACGTTTCTCATCTAACAGACAAGCATTGGATATTAGAGGACCAGTGCTTTGTATCAGTTTCAGAGGCAGAGTTGGACTAGATATGGTCCGTATGTGTAGGAAACACCGTTCTTTTGTTCTCAGCACACTCACATTTCCTGCTGTCTTAGAGACTCTAGAAAGCAAGAGTGTGCTTCTCGCTCTAAAGCAGAGTGTGATCCATGGATGAGAACAATGCTGTTTGTTTCCCTTCAGAAATGGAGTTAAATCCCAGGCTCTGAGTCTCCCTACAAGCAAGACTTCGTTTCAGGTAAGGGCAGTCACTTTTCAGCTCAAACGAACTACATCTTTCACGGAGCTCACACATTTCTCATCTTAACAGACAAGCATTGGATGGTAGAGGACCAGTGCTTTGTATCAGTTTCAGAAGCAGAGTTGGACTAGATATGGTCCATAGGTGTAGGAAACACCGTTCTTTTGTTCTCAGCAAACTCACGTTTCCTGCTGTCTTAGAGACTCTAGAAAGCAAGAGCGTGCTTCTTGTTCTAAAGCAGAGTGTGATAAATGGATGATTACACTGCTGTGTGTTTCACTTCAGAAATGGAGTTAAATCCCAGGATCTGAGTCTTCCTACAAGCAAGACTTCAAATCAGGTAAGGGCATTCCCTTTTCTGCTCAAACGAACTACATCGTTCACGAAGCTCACACGTTTCTCATCTTAACTGACAAGCATTGGATGTTACAGGACCAGTGCTTTGTATCAGTTTCAGAAGAAGAGTTGGACTAGATATGGTCGGTATGTGTAGGAAACACAGTTCTTTTGTTCTTGGCACACTCAGATTTCCTGCTGTCTTAGAGACTCTAGAAAGCAAGAGCGTGCTTCTTGTTCTAAAGCAGAGTGTGATCAATGGATGAGACAATGCTGTGTGTTTCACTTCAGAAATGGAGTTAAATCCCAGGCTCTGAGTCTCCCTACAAGCAAGACTTCGTTTCAGGTAAGAGCAGTCACTTTTCAGCTCAAACGAACTACATCGTTCACTGAGCTCACATGTTTCTCATCTAACAGACAAGCATTGGATATTAGAGGACCAGTGCTTTGTATCAGTTTCAGAAGCAGAGTTGGACTAGATATGGTCTGTATGTGTAGGAAACACCGTTCTTTTGTTCTGGGCACATTCAGATTTCCTGCTGTATTAGAGAATCTAGAAAGCAAGAGTGTGCTTCTCGCTCTAAAGCAGAGTGTGATCCATGGATGAAAACTATGCTGTGTGTTTCCCTTCAGAAAAGTAGTTAAATCTCAGGATCTATGTCTTCCTACAAGCAAGACTTCATTTCATGTAAGGGCAGTCACTTTTCAGCTCAAACGAACTACATCGTTCACTGAGCTCACATGTTTCTCATCTTAACAGACATGCATTGGATGTTAGAGGACCAGTGCTTTGTATCAATTTCAGAAGCAGAGTTGGACTAGATATGGTCCATAGTTGTAGGAAACACCGTTCATTTGTTCTGGGCACACTCAGATTTCATGCTGTATTAGAGACTCAAGAAAGCTAGAGTGTGCTTCTCGCTCTAAAGAAGAGTGTGATCCATGGATGAGAACTATGCTGTGTGTTTCCCTTCAGAAATGGACTTAAATCCCAGGCTCTGTGTCTTACTACAAGCAAGAATTCGTTTCAGGTAAGGGCAGTCACTTTTCAGTTCAAAGGAACTACATCATTCACAAATCTCACACGTTTTTCATCTTAAATGACAAGCATTGAATGTTAGAGGACCAGCGAATTCTATCAGTTTCTGAAGAAGAGTTGGACTAGATATGGTCCATATGTGTAGGAAACACCGTTCTTTTGTTCTCAGCAAACTCACGTTTCCTGCTGTCTTAGAGAGTCTAGAAAGCAAGAGCGTGCTTCTTGTTCTAAAGCAGAGTGTGATCAATGGATGATTACACTGCTGTGTGTTTTACCTCAGAAATGGAGTTAAATCCAAGGCTCTGAGTCTTCCTACAAGCAAGACTTCAATTCAGGTAAGGGCAGTCACTTTTCTGCTCAAACGAACTACATCGTTCACGGAACTCACACGTTTCTCATCTTAACTGACAAGCATTGGATGTTAAAGGACCAGTGCTTTGTATCAGTTTCAGAGGCAGAGTTGGACTAGATATGGTCTGTATGTGTAGGAAACACCGTTCTTTTATTCTGGGCACACTCACGTTTCCTGCTGTATTAGAGACTCTAGAAAGCAAGAGCGTGCTTCTTGCTCTAAAGCACAGTGTGATCCATGGCTGAGAACTATGCTGTCTGTTTCCCTTCAGAAATGGACTTAAATCCCAGGCTCTGTGTCTTACTACAAGCAACAATTTGTTTCAGGTAAGGGCAGTCACTTTTCAGTTCAAAGGAGCTACATCATTCACAAACCTCACACGTTTCTCATCTTAACTGACAAGCATTGGATGGTAGAGGACCAGTGCTTTGTATCAGTTTCAGAATCAGAGTTGGACTAGATATGGTCCATATGTGTAGGAAACACCGTTCTTTTGTTCTCAGCAAACTCACGTTTCCTGCTGTCTTAGAGATTCTAGAAAGCAAGAGCGTGCTTCTTGTTCTAAAGCAGAGTGTGATAAATGGATGATTACACTGCTGTGTGTTTCACTTCAGAAATGGAGTTAAATCCCAGGATCTGAGTCTTCCTACAAGCAAGACTTCAAATCAGGTAAGGGCATTCCCTTTTCTGCTCAAACGAACTACATCGTTCACGAAGCTCACACGTTTCTCATCTTAACTGACAAGCATTGGATGTTACAGGACCAGTGCTTTGTATCAGTTTCAGAAGAAGAGTTGGACTAGATATGGTCGGTATGTGTAGGAAACACAGTTCTTTTGTTCTGGGCACACTCAGATTTCCTGCTGTCTTAGAGACTCTAGAAAGCAAGAGCGTGCTTCTTGTTCTAAAGCAGAGTGTGATCAATGGATGAGACAATGCTGTGTGTTTCACTTCAGAAATGGAGTTAAATCCCAGGCTCTGAGTCTCCCTACAAGCACGACTTCGTTTCAGGTAAGAGCAGTCACTTTTCAGCTCAAACGAACTACATCGTTCACTGAGCTCACACGTTTCTCATCTAACAGACAAGCATTGGATATTAGAGGACCAGTGCTTTGTATCAGTTTCAGAAGCAGAGTTGGACTAGATATGGTCTGTATGTGTAGGAAACACCGTTCTTTTGTTCTGGGCACATTCAGATTTCCTGCTGTATTAGAGAATCTAGAAAGCAAGAGTGTGCTTCTCGCTCTAAAGCAGAGTGTGATCCATGGATGAAAACTATGCTGTGTGTTTCCCTTCAGAAAAGTAGTTAAATCTCAGGATCTATGTCTTCCTACAAGCAAGACTTCATTTCATGTAAGGGCAGTCACTTTTCAGCTCAAACGAACTACATCGTTCACTGAGCTCACATGTTTCTCATCTTAACAGACATGCATTGGATGTTAGAGGACCAGTGCTTTGTATCAATTTCAGAAGCAGAGTTGGACTAGATATGGTCCATAGGTGTAGGAAACACCGTTCATTTGTTCTGGGCACACTCAGATTTCATGCTGTATTAGAGACTCAAGAAAGCTAGAGTGTGCTTCTCGCTCTAAAGAAGAGTGTTATCCATGGATGAGAACTATGCTGTGTGTTTCCCTTCAGAAATGGACTTAAATCCCAGGCTCTGTGTCTTACTACAAGCAAGAATTCGTTTCAGGTAAGAGCAGTCACTTTTCAGTTCAAAGGAACTACATCATTCACAAATCTCACACGTTTTTCATCTTAAATGACAAGCATTGAATGTTAGAGGACCAGCGAATTCTATCAGTTTCAGAAGAAGAGTTGGACTAGATATGGTCCATATGTGTAGGAAACACCGTTCTTTTGTTCTCAGCAAACTCACGTTTCCTGCTGTCTTAGAGAGTCTAGAAAGCAAGAGCGTGCTTCTTGTTCTAAAGCAGAGTGTGATCAATGGATGATTACACTGCTGTGTGTTTTACCTCAGAAATGGAGTTAAATCCAAGGCTCTGAGTCTTCCTACAAGCAAGACTTCAATTCAGGTAAGGGCAGTCACTTTTCTGCTCAAACGAACTACATCGTTCACGGAACTCACACGTTTCTCATCTTAACTGACAAGCATTGGATGTTAAAGGACCAGTGCTTTGTATCAGTTTCAGAGGCAGAGTTGGACTAGATATGGTCTGTATGTGTAGGAAACACCGTTCTTTTATTCTGGGCACACTCAGATTTCCTGCTGTATTAGAGACTCTAGAAAGCAAGAGCGTGCTTCTTGCTCTAAAGCACAGTGTGATCCATGGATGAGAACTATGCTGTCTGTTTCCCTTCAGAAATGGACTTAAATCCCAGGCTCTGTGTCTTACTACAAGCAACAATTTGTTTCAGGTAAGGGCAGTCACTTTTCAGTTCAAAGGAGCTACATCATTCACAAAGCTCACACGTTTCTCATCTTAACTGACAAGCATTGGATATTAGAGGACCAGTGCTTTGTATCAGTTTCAGAAGCAGGGTTGGACTAGATATGGTCTGTATGTGTAGGAAACACCGTTCTTTTGTTCTCAGCAAACTCACGTTTCCTGCTGTCTTAGAGACTCTAGAAAGCAAGATCGTGCTTCTTGTACTAAAGCAGAGTGTGATCAATGGATGAGAACACTGCTGTGTGTTTCACTTCAGAAATGGTGTTAAATCCCAGGCTCTGAGTCTTCCTACAAGCAAGACTTCGTTTCAGGTAAGGGCAGTCACTTTTCTGCTCAAACGAACTACATCTTTCACGAAGCTCACACGTTTCTCATCTTAACTGACAAGCATTGGATGTTAGAGTACCAGTGCTTTGTATCAGTTTCAGAAGCAGAGTTGGACTAGATATGGTCCGTATGTGTAGGAAACACCGTTCTTTTGTTCTCAGCACACTCACGTTTCCTGCTGTCTTAGAGACTTTAGAAAGCAAGAGCGTGCTTCTCGCTCTAAAGCAGAGTGTGATCCATGGATGAGAACACTGCTGTGTGTTTCACTTCAGAAATGGTGTTAAATCCCAGGATCTATGTCTTCCTAAAAGCAAGACTTCGTTTCATGTAAGGGCAGTCACTTTTCAGTTCAAACGAACTACATCGTTCACTGAGCTCACACGTTTCTCATCTAACAGACAAGCATTGGATATTAGAGGACCAGTGCTTTGTATCAGTTTCAGAAGCAGAGTTGGACTAGATATGGTCTGTATGTGTAGGAAACACCGTTCTTTTGTTCTGGGCACATTCAGATTTCCTGCTGTATTAGAGAATCTAGAAAGCAAGAGCGTGCTTCTTGTTCTAAAGCAGAGTGTGATCCATGGGTGAAAACTATGCTGTGTGTTTCCCTTCAGAAATGGAGTTAAATCCCAGGCTCTGTGTCTTCCTACAGGCAAGACTTCGTTTCAGGTAAGGGCAGTCACTTTTCTGCTCAAACGAACTACATCGTTCACTGAGCTCACACATTTCTCATCTTAACTGAGAAGCATTGGATGTTAGAGGGTCAGTGCTTTCTATCAGTTTCAGAAGCAGATTTGGACTACATATGGTCCATTTGTGTAGGAAACACCGTTCTTTTGTTCTGGGCACACTCAGATTTCCTGCTGTTTTAGAGACTCTAGAAAGCTAGAGTGTGCTTCTCGCTCTAAAGCAGAGTGTGATCCATGGATGAGAACTATGCTGTGTGTTTCCCTTCAGAAAAGTAGTTAAATCTCAGGATCTATGTCTTCCTACAAGCAAGACTTCATTTCATGTGAGGGCAGTCACTTTTCAGCTCAAACGAACTACATCGTTCACTGAGCTCACACGTTTCTCATCTTAACAGACAAGCATTGGATGTTAGAGGACCAATGCTTTCTATCAGTTTCAGAAGCAGTGTTGGACTAGATATGGTCTGTATGTGTAGGAAACACCGTTCTTTTGTTCTCAGCACACTCACGTTTCCTGCTGTCTTAGAGACTCTAGAAAGCAAGAGCGTGCTTCTCGCTCTAAAGCAGAGTGTGATCCATGGATGAGAACTATCCTGTGTGTTTCCCTTCAGAAATGGAGTTAAATCCCAGGCTCTGAGTCTCCCTACAAGCAAGACTTCGTTTCAGGAAAGGGCAGTCACTTTTCAGCTCAAACGAACTACATCGTTCACGGAGCTCACACGTTTCTCATCTTAACAGACAAGCATTGGATGGTAGAGGACCAGTGCTTTGTATCGGTTTCAGAGGCAGAGTTGGACTATATAATGTCCGTATGTGTAGGAAACACCGTTCTTTTGTTCTCAGCACACTCACGTTTCCTGCTGTATTAGAGAGTCTAGAAAGCAAGAGTGTGCTTCTGGTTCTAAAGCAGAGTGTGATCCATGGATGATTACACTGCTGTGTGTTTTACCTCAGAAATGGAGTTAAATCCAAGGCTCTGAGTCTTCCTACAAGCAAGACTTCGTTTCAGGTAAGGGCAGTCACTTTTAAGCTCAAACGAACTACATCGTTCACGGAGCTCACACGTTTCTCATCTTAACAGACAAGCATTGGATGGTAGAGGACCAGTGCTTTGTATCAGTTTCAGAAGCAGGGTTGGACTAGATATGGTCTGTATGTGTAGGAAACACCGTTCTTTTGTTCTCAGCAAACTCACGTTTCCTGCTGTCTTAGAGACTCTAGAAAGCAAGAGTGTGCTTCTCGCTCTAAAGCAGAGTGTGATCCATGGATGAGAACAATGCTGTTTGTTTCCCTTCAGAAATGGAGTTAAATCCCAGGCTCTGAGTCTCCCTACAAGCAAGACTTCGTTTCACGTAAGGGCAGTCACTTTTCAGCTCAAACGAACTACATCTTTCACGGAGCTCACACGTTTCTCATCTTAACAGACAAGCATTGGATGGTAGAGGACCTGTGCTTTGTATCAGTTTCAGAAGCAGAGTTGGACTAGATATGGTCCATATGTGTAGGAAACACCGTTCTTTTGTTCTCAGCAAACTCACGTTTCCTGCTGTCTTAGAGATTCTAGAAAGCAAGAGCGTGCTTCTTGTTCTAAAGCAGAGTGTGATAAATGGATGATTACACTGCTGTGTGTTTCACTTCAGAAATGGAGTTAAATCCCAGGATCTTAGTCTTCCTACAAGCAAGACTTCAAATCAGGTAAGGGCATTCCCTTTTCTGCTCAAACGAACTACATCGTTCACGAAGCTCACACGTTTCTCATCTTAACTGACAAGCATTGGATGTTACAGGACCAGTGCTTTGTATCAGTTTCAGAAGAAGAGTTGGACTAGATATGGTCGGTATGTGTAGGAAACACAGTTCTTTTGTTCTGGGCACACTCAGATTTCCTGCTGTCTTAGAGACTCTAGAAAGCAAGAGCGTGCTTCTTGTTCTAAAGCAGAGTGTGATCAATGGATGAGACAATGCTGTGTGTTTCACTTCAGAAATGGAGTTATATCCCAGGCTCTGAGTCTCCCTACAAGCAAGACTTCGTTTCAGGTAAGAGCAGTCACTTTTCAGCTCAAACGAACTACATCGTTCACTGAGCTCACACGTTTCTCATCTAACAGACAAGCATTGGATATTAGAGGACCAGTGCTTTGTATCAGTTTCAGAAGCAGAGTTGGAGTAGATATGGTCTGTATGTGTAGGAAACACCGTTCTTTTGTTCTGGGCACATTCAGATTTCCTGCTGTATTAGAGAATCTAGAAAGCAAGAGTGTGCTTCTCGCTCTAAAGCAGAGTGTGATCCATGGATGAAAACTATGCTGTGTGTTTCCCTTCAGAAAAGTAGTTATATCTCAGGATCTATGTCTTCCTACAAGCAAGACTTCATTTCATGTAAGGGCAGTCACTTTTCAGCTCAAACGAACTACATCGTTCACTGAGCTCACATGTTTCTCATCTTAACAGACATGCATTGGATGTTAGAGGGTCAGTGCTTTCTATCAGTTTCAGAAGCAGATTTGGACTACATATGGTCCATTTGTGTAGGAAACACCGTTCTTTTGTTCTGGGCACACTCAGATTTCCTGCTGTTTTAGAGACTCTAGAAAGCTAGAGTGTGCTTCTCGCTCTAAAGCAGAGTGTGATCCATGGATGAGAACTATGCTGTGTGTTTCCCTTCAGAAATGTAGTTAAATCTCAGGATCTATGTCTTCCTACAAGCAAGACTTCATTTCATGTGAGGGCAGTCACTTTTCAGCTCAAACGAACTACATCGTTCACTGAGCTCACACGTTTCTCATCTTAACAGACAAGCATTGGATGTTAGAGGACCAGTGCTTTCTATCAGTTTCAGAAGCAGTGTTGGACTAGATATGGTCTGTATGTGTAGGAAACACCGTTCTTTTGTTCTCAGCACACTCACGTTTCCTGCTGTCTTAGAGACTCTAGAAAGCAAGAGCGTGCTTCTTGCTCTAAAGCAGAGTGTGATCCATGGATGAGAACTATCCTGTGTGTTTCCCTTCAGAAATGGAGTTATATCCCAGGCTCTGAGTCTCCCTACAAGCAAGACTTCGTTTCAGGTAAGGGCAGTCACTTTTCAGCTCAAACGAACTACATCGTTCACGGAGCTCACACGTTTCTCATCTTAACAGACAAACATTAGATTTTAGATTACCAGTGCTTTTTATCAGTTTCAGAAGCAGAGTTGGACTATATAATGTCCGTATGTGTAGGAAACACCGTTCTTTTGTTCTCAGCACACTCACGTTTCCTGCTGTCTTCGAGAGTCTAGAAAGCAAGAGTGTGCTTCTTGTTCTAAAGCAGAGTGTGATCCATGGATGATTACACTGCTGTGTGTTTTACCTCAGAAATGGAGTTAAATCCAAGGCTCTGAGTCTTCCTACAAGCAAGACTTCGTTTCAGGTAAGGGCAGTCACTTTTCAGCTCAAACGAACTACATCGTTCACGGAGCTCACACGTTTCTCATCTTAACAGACAAGCATTGGATGTTAGAGGACCAGTGCTTTGTATCAGTTTTAGAAGCAGGGTTGGACTAGATATGGTCTGTATGTGTAGGAAACACCGTTCTTTTGTTCTCATCAAACTCACGTTTCCTGCTGTCTTAGAGACTCTAGAAAGCAAGATCGTGCTTCTTGTTCTAAAGCAGAGTGTGATCAATGGATGAGAACACTGCTGTGTGTTTCACTTCAGAAATGGAGTAAAATCCCAGGCTCTGAGTCTTCCTACAAGCAAGACTTCGTTTCAGGTAAGGGCAGTCACTTTTCTGCTCAAACGAACTACATCTTTCACGAAGCTCACACGTTTCTCATCCTAACTGACAAGCATTGGATGTTAGAGTACCAGTGCTTTGTATCAGTTTCAGAAGAAGAGTTGGACTAGATATGGTCGGTATGTGTAGGAAACACAGTTCTTTTGTTCTGGGCACACTCAGATTTCCTGCTGTCTTAGAGACTCTAGAAAGCAAGAGCGTGCTTCTTGTTCTAAAGCAGAGTGTGATCAATGGATGAGACAATGCTGTGTGTTTCACTTCAGAAATGGAGTTAAATCCCAGGCTCTGAGTCTCCCTACAAGCAAGACTTCGTTTCAGGTAAGAGCAGTCACTTTTCAGCTCAAACGAACTACATCGTTCACTGAGCTCACACGTTTCTCATCTAACAGACAAGCATTGGATATTAGAGGACCAGTGCTTTGTATCAGTTTCAGAAGCAGAGTTGGACTAGATATGGTCTGTATGTGTAGGAAACACCGTTCTTTTGTTCTGGGCACATTCAGATTTCCTGCTGTATTAGAGAATCTAGAAAGCAAGAGTGTGCTTCTCGCTCTAAAGCAGAGTGTGATCCATGGATGAAAACTATGCTGTGTGTTTCCCTTCAGAAAAGTAGTTATATCTCAGGATCTATGTCTTCCTACAAGCAAGACTTCATTTCATGTAAGGGCAGTCACTTTTCAGCTCAAACGAACTACATCGTTCACTGAGCTCACATGTTTCTCATCTTAACAGACATGCATTGGATGTTAGAGGGTCAGTGCTTTCTATCAGTTTCAGAAGCAGATTTGGACTACATATGGTCCATTTGTGTAGGAAACACCGTTCTTTTGTTCTGGGCACACTCAGATTTCCTGCTGTTTTAGAGACTCTAGAAAGCTAGAGTGTGCTTCTCGCTCTAAAGCAGAGTGTGATCCATGGATGAGAACTATGCTGTGTGTTTCCCTTCAGAAAAGTAGTTAAATCTCATGATCTATGTCTTCCTACAAGCAAGACTTCATTTCATGTGAGGGCAGTCACTTTTCAGCTCAAACGAACTACATCGTTCACTGAGCTCACACGTTTCTCATCTTAACAGACAAGCATTGGATGTTAGAGGACCAGTGCTTTCTATCAGTTTCAGAAGCAGTGTTGGACTAGATATGGTCTGTATGTGTAGGAAACACCGTTCTTTTGTTCTCAGCACACTCACGTTTCCTGCTGTCTTAGAGACTCTAGAAAGCAAGAGCGTGCTTCTTGCTCTAAAGCAGAGTGTGATCCATGGATGAGAACTATCCTGTGTGTTTCCCTTCAGAAATGGAGTTATATCCCAGGCTCTGAGTCTCCCTACAAGCAAGACTTCGTTTCAGGTAAGGGCAGTCACTTTTCAGCTCAAACGAACTACATCGTTCACGGAGCTCACACGTTTCTCATCTTAACAGACAAACATTAGATTTTAGATTACCAGTGCTTTTTATCAGTTTCAGAAGCAGAGTTGGACTATATAATGTCCGTATGTGTAGGAAACACCGTTCTTTTGTTCTCAGCACACTCACGTTTCCTGCTGTCTTCGAGAGTCTAGAAAGCAAGAGTGTGCTTCTTGTTCTAAAGCAGAGTGTGATCCATGGATGATTACACTGCTGTGTGTTTTACCTCAGAAATGGAGTTAAATCCAAGGCTCTGAGTCTTCCTACAAGCAAGACTTCGTTTCAGGTAAGGGCAGTCACTTTTCAGCTCAAACGAACTACATCGTTCACGGAGCTCACACGTTTCTCATCTTAACAGACAAGCATTGGATGTTAGAGGACCAGTGCTTTGTATCAGTTTTAGAAGCAGGGTTGGACTAGATATGGTCTGTATGTGTAGGAAACACCGTTCTTTTGTTCTCATCAAACTCACGTTTCCTGCTGTCTTAGAGACTCTAGAAAGCAAGATCGTGCTTCTTGTTCTAAAGCAGAGTGTGATCAATGGATGAGAACACTGCTGTGTGTTTCACTTCAGAAATGGAGTAAAATCCCAGGCTCTGAGTCTTCCTACAAGCAAGACTTCGTTTCAGGTAAGGGCAGTCACTTTTCTGCTCAAACGAACTACATCTTTCACGAAGCTCACACGTTTCTCATCCTAACTGACAAGCATTGGATGTTAGAGTACCAGTGCTTTGTATCTCTTTCACAAGCAGAGTTGGACTAGATATGGTCCGTATGTGTAGGAAACACCGTTCTTTTGTTCTCAGCACACTCACATTTCCTGCTGTCTTAGAGACTCTAGAAAACAAGAGTGTGCTTCTCGCTCTAAAGCAGAGTGTGATCCATGGATGAGAACAATGCTGTTTGTTTCCCTTCAGAAATGGAGTTAAATCCCAGGCTCTGAGTCTCCCTACAAGCAAGACTTCATTTCACGTAAGGGCAGTCACTTTTCAGCTCAAACGAACTACATCTTTCACGGAGCTCACACGTTTCTCATCTTAACAGACAAGCATTGGATGGTAGAGGACCTGTGCTTTGTATCAGTTTCAGAAGCAGAGTTGGACTAGATATGGTCCATATGTGTAGGAAACACCGTTCTTTGGTCTCAGCAAACTCACGTTTCCTGCTGTCTTAGAGATTCTAGAAAGCAAGAGCGTGCTTCTTGTTCTAAAGCAGAGTGTGATAAATGGATGATTACACTGCTGTGTGTTTCACTTCAGAAATGGAGTTAAATCCCAGGACCTGAGTCTTCCTACAAGCAAGACTTCAAATCAGGTAAGGGCATTCCCTTTTCTGCTCAAACGAACTACATCGTTCACGAAGCTCACACGTTTCTCATCTTAACTGACAAGCATTGGATGTTACAGGACCAGTGCTTTGTATCAGTTTCAGAAGAAGAGTTGGACTAGATATGGTCGGTATGTGTAGGAAACACAGTTCTTTTGTTCTGGGCACACTCAGATTTCCTGCTGTCTTAGAGACTCTAGAAAGCAAGAGCGTGCTTCTCGCTCTAAAGCAGAGTGTGATCAATGGATGAGACAATGCTGTGTGTTTCACTTCAGAAATGGAGTTAAATCCCAGGCTCTGAGTCTCCCTACAAGCAAGACTTCGTTTCAGGTAAGAGCAGTCACTTTTCAGCTCAAAGGAACTACATCGTTCACTGAGCTCACACGTTTCTCATCTAACAGACAAGCATTGGATATTAGAGGACCAGTGCTTTGTATCAGTTTCAGAAGCAGAGTTGGACTAGATATGGTCTGTATGTGTAGGAAACACCATTCTTTTGTTCTGGGCACATTCAGATTTCCTGCTGTATTAGAGAATCTAGAAAGCACGAGTGTGCTTCTCGCTCTAAAGCAGAGTGTGATCCATGGATGAAAACTATGCTGTGTGTTTCCCTTCAGAAAAGTAGTTATATCTCAGGATCTATGTCTTCCTACAAGCAAGACTTCATTTCATGTAAGGGCAGTCACTTTTCAGCTCAAACGAACTACATCGTTCACTGAGCTCACATGTTTCTCATCTTAACAGACATGCATTGGATGTTAGAGGGTCAGTGCTTTCTTTCAGTTTCAGAAGCAGATTTGGACTACATATGGTCCATTTGTGTAGGAAACACCGTTCTTTTGTTCTCAGCACACTCACGTTTCCTGCTGTCTTAGAGACTCTAGAAAGCAAGAGCGTGCTTCTCGCTCTAAAGCAGAGTGTGATCCATGGATGAGAACTATCCTGTGTGTTTCCCTTCAGAAATGGAGTTAAATCCCAGGCTCTGAGTCTCCCTACAAGCAAGACTTCGTTTCAGGAAAGGGCAGTCACTTTTCAGCTCAAACGAACTACATTGTTCACGGAGCTCACACGTTTCCTATCTTAACAGACAAGCATTGGATGGTAGATGACCAGTGCTTTGTATCAGTTTCAGAGGCAGAGTTGGACTAGATATGGTCCGTATGTGTAGGAAACACCGTTCTTTTGTTCTCAGCAAACTCACGTTTCCTGCTGTCTTAGAGATTCTAGAAAGCAAGAGCGTGCTTCTTGTTCTAAAGCAGAGTGTGATCAATGATTGAGAACTATGCTGTGTGTTTCACTTCAGAAATGGAGTTAAATCCCAGGCTCTGGGTCTTCCTACAAGCAAGACTTCGTTTCAGGTAAGGGCAGTCACTTTTCAGGTCAAACGAACTACATCGTTCACGAAGCTCACACGTTTCTCATCTAACAGACAAGCATTGGATATTAGAGGACCAGTGCTTTGTATCAGTTTCAGAAGCAGAGTTGCACTAGATATGGTCTGTATGTGTAGGAAACACCGTTCTTTTGTTCTGGGCACATTCAGATTTCCTGCTGTATTAGAGAATCTAGAAAGCAAGAGTGTGCTTCTCGCTCTAAAGCAGAGTGTGATCCATGGATGAAAACTATGCTGTGTGTTTCCCTTCAGAAAAGTAGTTAAATCTCAGGATCTATGTCTTCCTACAAGCAAGACTTCATTTCATGTAAGGGCAGTCACTTTTCAGCTCAAACGAACTACATCGTTCACGGAGCTCACACGTTTCTCATCTTAACAGACAAGCATTGGATGGTAGAGGACCAGTGCTTTGTATCAGTTTCAGAGGCAGAGTTGGACTAGATATGGTCCGTATGTGTAGGAAACACCGTTCTTTTGTTCTCAGCACACTCACGTTTCCTGCTGCCTTAGAGATTCTAGAAAGCAAGAGCGTGCTTCTTGTTCTAAAGCAGAGTGTGATCAATGATTGAGAACTATGCTGTGTGTTTCACTTCAGAAATGGAGTTAAATCCCAGGCTCTGAGTCTTCCTACAAGCAAGACTTCGTTTCAGGTAAGGGCAGTCACTTTTCAGGTCAAACGAACTACATCGTTCACGAAGCTCACACGTTTCTCATCTTAACAGACAAACATTAGATTTTAGATTACCAGTGCTTTTTATCAGTTTCAGAAGCAGAGTTGGACTATATAATGTCCGTATGTGTAGGAAACACCGTTCTTTTGTTCTCAGCAAACTCACGTTTCCTGCTGTCTTAGAGACTCTAGAAAGCAAGATCGTGCTTCTTGTTCTAAAGCAGAGTGTGATCAATGGATGAGAACACTGCTGTGTGTTTCACTTCAGAAATGGAGTAAAATCCCAGGCTCTGAGTCTTCCTACAAGCAAGACTTCGTTCCAGGTAAGGGCAGTCACTTTTCTGCTCAAACGAACTACATCGTTCACGAAGCTCACACGTTTCTCATCTTAACTGACAAGCATTGGATGTTAGAGGGTCAGTGCTTTGTATCAGTTTCAGAAGCAGATCTGGACTACATATGGTCCATATGTGTAGGAAACACCATTCTTTTGTTCTGGGCACACTCAGATTTCCTGCTGTATTAGAGACTCTAGAAAGCTAGAGTGTGCTTCTCGCTCTAAAGCAGAGTGTGATCCATGGTTGAGAACTATGCTGTGTGTTTCCCTTCAGAAATGGAGTTAAATCCCAGGCTCTGTGTCTTACTACAAGCAAGAATTCGTTTCAGGTAAGGGCAGTCAGTTTTCTGCTCAAACGAACTACATCTTTCACGAAGCTCACACGTTTCTCATCCTAACTGATAAGCATTGGATGGTAGAGGACCAGTGCTTTGTATCAGTTTCAGAGGCAGAGTTGGACTAGATATGGTCCGTATGTGTAGGAAACACCGTTCTTTTGTTCTCAGCAAACTCACGTTTCCTGCTGTCTTAGAGATTCTAGAAAGCAAGAGCGTGCTTCTTGTTCTAAAGCAGAGTGTGATCAATGGATGAGAACACTGCTGTGTGTTTCACTTCAGAAATGGAGTAAAATCCCAGGCTCTGAGTCTTCCTACAAGCAAGACTTCGTTTCAGGTAAGGGCAGTCACTTTTCAGGTCAAACGAACTACATCGTTCACGAAGCTCACACGTTTCTCATCTAACAGACAAGCATTGGATATTAGAGGACCAGTGCTTTGTATCAGTTTCAGAAGCAGAGTTGGACTAGATATGGTCTGTATGTGTAGGAAACACCGTTCTTTTGTTCTGGGCACATTCAGATTTCCTGCTGTATTAGAGAATCTAGAAAGCAAGAGTGTGCTTCTCGCTCTAAAGCAGAGTGTGATCCATGGATGAAAACTATGCTGTGTGTTTCCCTTCAGAAAAGTAGTTAAATCTCAGGATCTATGTCTTCCTACAAGCAAGAGTTCATTTCATGTAAGGGCAGTCACTTTTCAGCTCAAACAAACTGCATCGTTCACTGAGCTCACATGTTTCTCATCTTAACAGACATGCATTGGATGTTAGAGGGTCAGTGCTTTCTATCAGTTTCAGAAGCAGATTTGGACTACATATGCTCCATTTGTGTAGGAAACACCGTTCTTTTGTTCTGGGCACACTCAGATTTCCTGCCTTTTTAGAGACTCTAGAAAGCTAGAGTGTGCTTCTCGCTCTAAAGCAGAGTGTGATCCATGGATGAGAACTATGCTGTGTGTTTCCCTTCAGAAAAGTAGTTAAATCTCAGGATCTATGTCTTCCTACAAGCAAGACTTCATTTCATGTGAGGGCAGTCACTTTTCAGCTCAAACGAACTACATCGTTCACTGAGCTCACACGTTTCTCATCTTAACAGACAAGCATTGGATGTTAGAGGACCAGTGCTTTCTATCAGTTTCAGAAGCAGTGTTGGACTAGATATGGTCTGTATGTGTAGGAAACACCGTTCTTTTGTTCTCAGCACACTCACGTTTCCTGCTGTCTTAGAGACTCTAGAAAGCAAGAGCGTGCTTCTCGCTCTAAAGCAGAGTGTGATCCATGGATGAGAACTATCCTGTGTGTTTCCCTTCAGAAATGGAGTTAAATCCCAGGCTCTGAGTCTCCCTACAAGCAAGACTTCGTTTCAGGTAAGGGCAGTCACTTTTCTGCTCAAACGAACTACATCTTTCACGAAGCTCACACGTTTCTCATCATAACTGACAAGCATTGGATGTTAGAGTACCAGTGCTTTGTATCTGTTTCACAAGCAGAGTTGGACTAGATATGGTCCGTATGTGTAGGAAACACCGTTCTTTTGTTCTCAGCACACTCACATTTCCTGCTGTCTTAGAGACTCTAGAAAGCAAGAGTGTGCTTCTCGCTCTAAAGCAGAGTGTGATCCATGGATGACTACAATGCTGTTTGTTTCCCTTCAGAAATGGAGTTAAATCCCAGGCTCTGAGTCTCCCTACAAGCAAGACTTCGTTTCAGGTAAGGGCAGTCACTTTTCAGCCCAAAGGAACTACATCTTTCACAGAGCTCACACGTTTCTCATCGTAACCGACAAGCATTGGATGGTAGAGGACCAGTGCTTTGTATCAGTTTCAGAAGCAGAGTTGGACTAGATATGGTCCATATGTGTAGGAAACACCGTTCTTTTGTTCTCAGCAAACTCACGTTTCCTGCTGTCTTAGAGATTCTAGAAAGCAAGAGCGTGCTTCTTGTTCTAAAGCAGAGTGTGATAAATGGATGATTACACTGCTGTGTGTTTCACTTCAGAAATGGAGTTAAATCCCAGGATCTGAGTCTTCCTACAAGCAAGACTTCAAATCAGGTAAGGGCATTCCCTTTTCTGCTCAAACGAACTACATCGTTCACGAAGCTCACACGTTTCTCATCTTAACTGACAAGCATTGGATGTTACAGGACCAGTGCTTTGTATCAGTTTCAGAAGAAGAGTTGGACTAGATATGGTCGGTATGTGTAGGAAACACAGTTCTTTTGTTCTGGGCACACTCAGATTTCCTGCTGTCTTAGAGACTCTAGAAAGCAAGAGCGTGCTTCTTGTTCTAAAGCAGAGTGTGATCAATGGATGAGACAATGCTGTGTGTTTCACTTCAGAAATGGAGTTAAATCCCAGGCTCTGAGTCTCCCTACAAGCAAGACTTCGTTTCAGTTAAGGGCAGTCACTTTTCAGCTCAAACGAACTACATCTTTCACGGAGCTCACACGTTTCTCATCTTAACAGACAAGCATTGGATGGTAGAGGACCAGTGCTTTGTATCAGTTTCAGAGGCAGAGTTGGACTAGATATGGTCCGTATGTGTAGGAAACACCGTTCTTTTGTTCTCAGCAAACTCACGTTTCCTGCTGTCTTAGAGATTCTAGAAAGCAAGAGCGTGCTTCTTGTTCTAAAGCAGAGTGTGATCAATGATTGAGAACTATGCTGTGTGTTTCACTTCAGAAATGGAGTTAAATCCCAGGCTCTGAGTCTTCCTACAAGCAAGACTTCGTTTCAGGTAAGGGCAGTCACTTTTCAGGTCAAACGAACTACATCGTTCACGAAGCTCACACGTTTCTCATCTTAACAGACAAACATTAGATTTTAGATTACCAGTGCTTTTTATCAGTTTCAGAAGCAGAGTTGGACTATATAATGTCCGTATGTGTAGGAAACACCGTTCTTTTGTTCTCAGCACACTCACGTTTCCTGCTGTCTTAGAGAGTCTAGAAAGCAAGAGTGTGCTTCTTGTTCTAAAGCAGAGTGTGATCCATGGATGATTACACTGCTGTGTGTTTTACTTCAGAAATGGAGTTAAATCCAAGGCTCTGAGTCTTCCTACAAGCAAGACTTCGTTTCAGGTAAGGGCATCACTTTTAAGCTCAAACGAACTACATCGTTCACGAAGCTCACACGTTTCTCATCTTAACTGACAAGCATTGGATGTTACAGGACCAGTGCTTTGTATCAGTTTCAGAAGAAGAGTTGGACTAGATATGGTCGGTATGTGTAGGAAACACAGTTCTTTTGTTCTGGGCACACTCAGATTTCCTGCTGTCTTAGAGACTCTAGAAAGCAAGAGCGTGCTTCTTGTTCTAAAGCAGAGTGTGATCAATGGATGAGACAATGCTGTGTGTTTCACTTCAGAAATGGAGTTAAATCCCAGGCTCTGAGTCTCCCTACAAGCAAGACTTCGTTTCAGGTAAGGGCAGTCACTTTTCAGCTCAAACGAACTACATCGTTCACTGAGCACACACGTTTCTCATCTTAACAGACAAGCATTGGATGTTAGAGGACCAGTGCTTTCTATCAGTTTCAGAAGCAGTGTTGGACTAGATATGGTCTGTATGTGTAGGAAACACCGTTCTTTTGTTCTCAGCACACTCACGTTTCCTGCTGTCTTAGAGACTCTAGAAAGCAAGAGCGTGCTTCTCGCTCTAAAGCAGAGTGTGATCCATGGATGAGAACTATCCTGTGTGTTTCCCTTCAGAAATGGAGTTAAATCCCAGGCTCTGAGTCTCCCTACAATCAAGACTTCGTTTCAGGAAAGGGCAGTCACTTTTCAGCTCAAACGAACTACATTGTTCACGGAGCTCACACGTTTCCTATCTTAACAGACAAGCATTGGATGGTAGAGGACCAGTGCTTTGTATCAGTTTCAGAGGCAGAGTTGGACTAGATATGGTCCGTATGTGTAGGAAACACCGTTCTTTTGTTCTCAGCAAACTCACGTTTCCTGCTGTCTTAGAGATTCTAGAAAGCAAGAGCATGCTTCTTGTTCTAAAGCAGAGTTTGATCAATGATTGAGAACTATGCTGTGTGTTTCACTTCAGAAATGGAGTTAAATCCCAGGCTCTGAGTCTTCCTACAAGCAAAACTTCGTTTCAGGTAAGGGCAGTCACTTTTCAGGTCAAACGAACTACATCGTTCACGAAGCTCACACGTTTCTCATCTAACAGACAAGCATTGGATATTAGAGGACCAGTGCTTTGTATCAGTTTCAGAAGCAGAGTTGGACTAGATATGGTCTGTATGTGTAGGAAACACCATTCTTTTGTTCTGGGCACATTCAGATTTCCTGCTGTATTAGAGAATCTAGAAAGCAAGAGTGTGCTTCTCGCTCTAAAGCAGAGTGTGATCCATGGATGAAAACTATGCTGTGTGTTTCCCTTCAGAAAAGTAGTTAAATCTCAGGATCTATGTCTTCCTACAAGCAAGACTTCATTTCATGTAAGGGCAGTCACTTTTCAGCTCAAATGAACTACATCGTTCACGGAGCTTACACGTTTCTCATCTTAACAGACAAGCATTGGATGGTAGAGGACCAGTGCTTTGTATCAGTTTCAGAGGCAGAGTTGGACTAGATATGGTCCGTATGTGTAGGAAACACCGTTCTTTTGTTCTCAGCACACTCACGTTTCCTGCTGTCTTAGAGATTCTAGAAAGCAAGAGCGTGCTTCTTGTTCTAAAGCAGAGTGTGATCAATGATTGAGAACTATGCTGTGTGTTTCACTTCAGAAATGGAGTTAAATCCCAGGCTCTGAGTCTTCCTACAAGCAAGACTTCGTTTCAGGTAAGGGCAGTCACTTTTCAGGTCAAACGAACTACATCGTTCACGAAGCTCACACGTTTCTCATCTTAACAGACAAACATTAGATTTTAGATTACCAGTGCTTTTTATCAGTTTCAGAAGCAGAGTTGGACTATATAATGTCCGTATGTGTAGGAAACACCGTTCTTTTGTTCTCAGCACACTCACGTTTCCTGCTGTCTTAGAGAGTCTAGAAAGCAAGAGTGTGCTTCTTGTTCTAAAGCAGAGTGTGATACATGGATGATTACACTGCTGTGTGTTTTACTTCAGAAATGGAGTTAAATCCAAGGCTCTGAGTCTTCCTACAAGCAAGACTTCGTTTCAGGTAAGGGCATCACTTTTAAGCTCAAACGAACTACATCGTTCACGAAGCTCACACGTTTCTCATCTTAACTGACAAGCATTGGATGTTACAGGACCAGTGCTTTGTATCAGTTTCAGAAGAAGAGTTGGACTAGATATGGTCTGTATGTGTAGGAAACACAGTTCTTTTGTTCTGGGCACACTCAGATTTCCTGCTGTCTTAGAGACTCTAGAAAGCAAGAGCGTGCTTCTTGTTCTAAAGCAGAGTGTGATCAATGGATGAGACAATCTGTGTGTTTCACTTCAGAAATGGAGTTAAATCCCAGGCTCTGAGTCTCCCTACAAGCAAGACTTCGTTTCAGGTAAGGGCAGTCACTTTTCAGCTCAAACGAACTACATCGTTCACTGAGCTCACACGTTTCTCATCTTAACAGACAAGCATTGGATGTTAGAGGACCAGTGCTTTGTATCAATTTTAGAAGCAGGGTTGGACTAGATATGGTCTGTATGTGTAGGAAACACCGTTCTTTTGTTCTCAGCACACTCACGTTTCCTGCTGTCTTAGAGACTCTAGAAAGCAAGATCGTGCTTCTTGTTCTAAAGCAGAGTGTGATCAATGGATGAGAACACTTCTGTGTGTTTCCCTTCAGAAATGGAGTTAAATCCCAGGCTCTGAGTCTCCCTACAAGCAAGACTTCATTTCACGTAAGGGCAGTCACTTTTCAGCTCAAACGAACTACATCTTTCACGGAGCTCACACGTTTCTCATCTTAACAGACAAGCATTGGATGGTAGAGGACCAGTGCTTTGTATCAGTTTCAGAGGCAGAGTTGGACTAGATATGGTCCGTATGTGTAGGAAACACCGTTCTTTTGTTCTCAGCAAACTCACGTTTCCTGCTGTCTTAGAGATTCTAGAAAGCAAGAGCGTGCTTCTTGTTCTAAAGCAGAGTGTGATCAATGATTGAGAACTATGCTGTGTGTTTCACTTCAGAAATGGAGTTAAATCCCAGGCTCTGAGTCTTCCTACAAGCAAGACTTCGTTTCAGGTAAGGGCAGTCACTTTTCAGGTCAAACGAACTACATCGTTCACGAAGCTCACACGTTTCTCATCTTAACAGACAAACATTAGATTTTAGATTACCAGTGCTTTTTATCAGTTTCAGAAGCAGAGTTGGACTATATAATTTCCGTATGTGTAGGAAACACCGTTCTTTTGTTCTCAGCACACTCACGTTTCCTGCTGTCTTAGAGAGTCTAGAAAGCAAGAGTGTGCTTCTTGTTCTAAAGCAGAGTGTGATCCATGGATGATTACACTGCTGTGTGTTTTACCTCAGAAATGGAGTTAAATCCAAGGCTCTGAGTCTTCCTACAAGCAAGACTTCGTTTCAGGTAAGGGCAGTCACTTTTAAGCTCAAACGAACTACATCGTTCACGGAGCTCACACGTTTCTCATCTTAACAGACAAGCATTGGATGTTAGAGGACCAGTGCTTTGTATCTGTTTTAGAAGCAGGGTTGGACTAGATATGGTCTGTATGTGTAGGAAACACCGTTCTTTTGTTCTCAGCAAACTCACGTTTCCTGCTGTCTTAGAGACTCTAGAAAGCAAGATCGTGCTTCTTGTTCTAAAGCAGAGTGTGATCAATGGATGAGAACACTGCTGTGTGTTTCACTTCAGAAATGGAGTAAAATCCCAGGCTCTGAGTCTTCCTACAAGCAAGACTTCGTTCCAGGTAAGGGCAGTCACTTTTCTGCTCAAAGGAACTACATCTTTCACGAAGCTCACACGTTTCTCATCCTAACTGACAAGCATTGGATGTTAGAGTACCAGTGCTTTGTATCTGTTTCACAAGCAGAGTTGGACTAGATATGGTCCGTATGTGTAGGAAACACCGTTCTTTTGTTCTCAGCACACTCACATTTCTTGCTGTCTTAGAGACTCTAGAAAGAAAGAGTGTGCTTCTCGCTCTAAAGCAGAGTGTGATCCATGGATTAGAACAATGCTGTTTGTTTCCCTTCAGAAATGGAGTTAAATCCCAGGCTCTGAGTCTCCCTACAAGCAAGACTTCATTTCACGTAAGGGCAGTCACTTTTCAGCTCAAACGAACTACATCTTTCACGGAGCTCACACGTTTCTCATCTTAACAGACAAGCATTGGATGGTAGAGGACCAGTGCTTTGTATCAGTTTCAGAGGTAGAGTTGGACTAGATATGGTCCGTATGTGTAGGAAACACCATTCTTTTGTTCTCAGCAAACTCACGTTTCCTGCTGTCTTAGAGATTCTAGAAAGCAAGAGCGTGCTTCTTGTTCTAAAGCAGAGTGTTCAATGATTGAGAACTATGCTGTGTGTTTCACTTCAGAAATGGAGTTAAATCCCAGGCTCTGAGTCTTCCTACAAGCAAGACTTCGTTTCAGGTAAGGGCAGTCACTTTTCAGGTCAAACGAACTACATCGTTCACGAAGCTCACACGTTTCTCATCTAACAGACAAGCATTGGATATTAGAGGACCAGTGCTTTGTATCAGTTTCAGAAGCAGAGTTGGACTAGATATGGTCTGTATGTGTAGGAAACACCGTTCTTTTGTTCTGGGCACATTCAGATTTCCTGCTGTATTAGAGAATCTAGAAAGCAAGAGTGTGCTTCTCGCTCTAAAGCAGAGTGTGATCCATGGATGAAAACTATGCTGTGTGTTTCCCTTCAGAAAAGTAGTTAAATCTCAGGATCTATGTCTTCCTACAAGCAAGACTTCATTTCATGTAAGGGCAGTCACTTTTCAGCTCAAACAAACTGCATCGTTCACTGAGCTCACATGTTTCTCATCTTAACAGACAAGCATTGGATGTTAGAGGACCAGTGCTTTCTATCAGTTTCAGAAGCAGTGTTGGACTAGATATGGTCTGTATGTGTAGGAAAAACCGTTCTTTTGTTCTCAGCACACTCACGTTTCCTGCTGTCTTAGAGACTCTAGAAAGCAAGAGCGTGATTCTCGCTCTAAAGCAGAGTGTGATCCATGGATGAGAACTATCCTGTGTGTTTCCCTTCAGAAATGGAGTTAAATCCCAGGCTCTGAGTCTCCCTACAAGCAAGACTTCGTTTCAGGTAAGGGCAGTCACTTTTCTGCTCAAACGAACTACATCTTTCACGAAGCTCACACGTTTCTCATCCTAACTGACAAGCATTGGATGTTAGAGTACCAGTGCTTTGTATCTGTTTCACAAGCAGAGTTGGACTAGATATGGTCCGTATGTGTAGGAAACACCGTTCTTTTGTTCTCAGCACACTCACATTTCCTGCTCTCTTAGAGACTCTAGAAAGCAAGAGTGTGCTTCTCGCTCTAAAGCAGAGTGTGATCCATGGATGAGAACAATGCTGTTTGTTTCCCTTCAGAAATGGAGTTAAATCCCAGGCTCTGAGTCTCCCTACAAGCAAGACTTCGTTTCACGTAAGGGCAGTCACTTTTCAGCACAAAACGAACTACATCTTTCACGGAGCTCACACGTTTCTCATCTTAACAGACAAGCATTGGATGGTAGAGGACCAGTGCTTTGTATCAGTTTCAGAGGCAGAGTTGGACTAGATATGGTCCGTATGTATAGGAAACACCGTTCTTTTGTTCTCAGCAAACTCACGTTTCCTGCTGTCTTAGAGATTCTAGAAAGCAAGAGCATGCTTCTTGTTCTAAAGCAGAGTGTGATCAATGATTGAGAACTATGCTGTGTGTTTCACTTCAGAAATGGAGTTAAATCCCAGGCTCTGAGTCTTCCTACAAGCAAGACTTCGTTTCAGGTAAGGGCAGTCACTTTTCAGGTCAAACGAACTACATCGTTCACGAAGCTCACACGTTTCTCATCTTAACAGACAAACATTAGATTTTAGATTACCAGTGCTTTTTATCAGTTTCAGAAGCAGAGTTGGACTATATAATGTCCGTATGTGTAGGAAACACCGTTCTTTTGTTCTCAGCACACTCACGTTTCCTGCTGTCTTAGAGAGTCTAGAAAGCAAGAGTGTGCTTCTTGTTCTAAAGCAGAGTGTGATCCATGGATGATTACACTGCTGTGTGTTTTACCTCAGAAATGGAGTTAAATCCAAGGCTCTGAGTCTTCCTACAAGCAAGACTTCGTTTCAGGTAAGGGCAGTCACTTTTAAGCTCAAACGAACTACATCGTTCACGGAGCTCACACGTTTCTCATCTTAACAGACAAGCATTGGATGTTAGAGGACCAGTGCTTTGTATCAGTTTCAGAAGCAGAGTTGGACTAGATATGGTCTGTATGTGTAGGAAACACCGTTCTTTTGTTCTGGGCACATTCAGATTTCCTGCTGTATTAGAGAATCTAGAAAGCACGAGTGTGCTTCTCGCTCTAAAGCAGAGTGTGATCCATGGATGAAAACTATGCTGTGTGTTTCCCTTCAGAAAAGTAGTTATATCTCAGGATCTATGTCTTCCTACAAGCAAGACTTCATTTCATGTAAGGGCAGTCACTTTTCAGCTCAAACGAACTACATCGTTCACTGAGCTCACATGTTTCTCATCTTAACAGACATGCATTGGATGTTAGAGGGTCAGTGCTTTCTATCAGTTTCAGAAGCAGATTTGGACTACATATGGTCCATTTGTGTAGGAAACACCGTTCTTTTGTTCTCAGCACACTCACGTTTCCTGCTGTCTTAGAGACTCTAGAAAGCAAGAGCGTGCTTCTCGCTCTAAAGCAGAGTGTGATCCATGGATGAGAACTATCCTGTGTGTTTCCCTTCAGAAATGGAGTTAAATCCCAGGCTCTGAGTCTCCCTACAAGCAAGACTTCGTTTCAGGAAAGGGCAGTCACTTTTCAGCTCAAACGAACTACATTGTTCACGGAGCTCACACGTTTCCTATCTTAACAGACAAGCATTGGATGGTAGAGGACCAGTGCTTTGTATCAGTTTCAGAGGCAGAGTTGGACTAGATATGGTCCGTATGTGTAGGAAACACCGTTCTTTTGTTCTCAGCAAACTCACGTTTCCTGCTGTCTTAGAGATTCTAGAAAGCAAGAGCGTGCTTCTTGTTCTAAAGCAGAGTGTGATCAATGATTGAGAACTATGCTGTGTGTTTCACTTCAGAAATGGAGTTAAATCCCAGGCTCTGGGTCTTCCTACAAGCAAGACTTCGTTTCAGGTAAGGGCAGTCACTTTTCAGGTCAAACGAACTACATCGTTCACGAAGCTCACACGTTTCTCATCTAACAGACAAGCATTGGATATTAGAGGACCAGTGCTTTGTATCAGTTTCAGAAGCAGAGTTGCACTAGATATGGTCTGTATGTGTAGGAAACACCGTTCTTTTGTTCTGGGCACATTCAGATTTCCTGCTGTATTAGAGAATCTAGAAAGCAAGAGTGTGCTTCTCGCTCTAAAGCAGAGTGTGATCCATGGATGAAAACTATGCTGTGTGTTTCCCTTCAGAAAAGTAGTTAAATCTCAGGATCTATGTCTTCCTACAAGCAAGACTTCATTTCATGTAAGGGCAGTCACTTTTCAGCTCAAACGAACTACATCGTTCACGGAGCTCACACGTTTCTCATCTTAACAGACAAGCATTGGATGGTAGAGGACCAGTGCTTTGTATCAGTTTCAGAGGCAGAGTTGGACTAGATATGGTCCGTATGTGTAGGAAACACCGTTCTTTTGTTCTCAGCACACTCACGTTTCCTGCTGTCTTAGAGATTCTAGAAAGCAAGAGCGTGCTTCTTGTTCTAAAGCAGAGTGTGATCAATGATTGAGAACTATGCTGTGTGTTTCACTTCAGAAATGGAGTTAAATCCCAGGCTCTGAGTCTTCCTACAAGCAAGACTTCGTTTCAGGTAAGGGCAGTCACTTTTCAGGTCAAACGAACTACATCGTTCACGAAGCTCACACGTTTCTCATCTTAACAGACAAACATTAGATTTTAGATTACCAGTGCTTTTTATCAGTTTCAGAAGCAGAGTTGGACTATATAATGTCCGTATGTGTAGGAAACACCGTTCTTTTGTTCTCAGCAAACTCACGTTTCCTGCTGTCTTAGAGACTCTAGAAAGCAAGATCGTGCTTCTTGTTCTAAAGCAGAGTGTGATCAATGGATGAGAACACTGCTGTGTGTTTCACTTCAGAAATGGAGTAAAATCCCAGGCTCTGAGTCTTCCTACAAGCAAGACTTCGTTCCAGGTAAGGGCAGTCACTTTTCTGCTCAAACGAACTACATCGTTCACGAAGCTCACACGTTTCTCATCTTAACTGACAAGCATTGGATGTTAGAGGGTCAGTGCTTTGTATCAGTTTCAGAAGCAGATCTGGACTACATATGGTCCATATGTGTAGGAAACACCATTCTTTTGTTCTGGGCACACTCAGATTTCCTGCTGTATTAGAGACTCTAGAAAGCTAGAGTGTGCTTCTCGCTCTAAAGCAGAGTGTGATCCATGGTTGAGAACTATGCTGTGTGTTTCCCTTCAGAAATGGAGTTAAATCCCAGGCTCTGTGTCTTACTACAAGCAAGAATTCGTTTCAGGTAAGGGCAGTCAGTTTTCTGCTCAAACGAACTACATCTTTCACGAAGCTCACACGTTTCTCATCCTAACTGATAAGCATTGGATGGTAGAGGACCAGTGCTTTGTATCAGTTTCAGAGGCAGAGTTGGACTAGATATGGTCCGTATGTGTAGGAAACACCGTTCTTTTGTTCTCAGCAAACTCACGTTTCCTGCTGTCTTAGAGATTCTAGAAAGCAAGAGCGTGCTTCTTGTTCTAAAGCAGAGTGTGATCAATGGATGAGAACACTGCTGTGTGTTTCACTTCAGAAATGGAGTAAAATCCCAGGCTCTGAGTCTTCCTACAAGCAAGACTTCGTTTCAGGTAAGGGCAGTCACTTTTCAGGTCAAACGAACTACATCGTTCACGAAGCTCACACGTTTCTCATCTAACAGACAAGCATTGGATATTAGAGGACCAGTGCTTTGTATCAGTTTCAGAAGCAGAGTTGGACTAGATATGGTCTGTATGTGTAGGAAACACCGTTCTTTTGTTCTGGGCACATTCAGATTTCCTGCTGTATTAGAGAATCTAGAAAGCAAGAGTGTGCTTCTCGCTCTAAAGCAGAGTGTGATCCATGGATGAAAACTATGCTGTGTGTTTCCCTTCAGAAAAGTAGTTAAATCTCAGGATCTATGTCTTCCTACAAGCAAGAGTTCATTTCATGTAAGGGCAGTCACTTTTCAGCTCAAACAAACTGCATCGTTCACTGAGCTCACATGTTTCTCATCTTAACAGACATGCATTGGATGTTAGAGGGTCAGTGCTTTCTATCAGTTTCAGAAGCAGATTTGGACTACATATGCTCCATTTGTGTAGGAAACACCGTTCTTTTGTTCTGGGCACACTCAGATTTCCTGCCTTTTTAGAGACTCTAGAAAGCTAGAGTGTGCTTCTCGCTCTAAAGCAGAGTGTGATCCATGGATGAGAACTATGCTGTGTGTTTCCCTTCAGAAAAGTAGTTAAATCTCAGGATCTATGTCTTCCTACAAGCAAGACTTCATTTCATGTGAGGGCAGTCACTTTTCAGCTCAAACGAACTACATCGTTCACTGAGCTCACACGTTTCTCATCTTAACAGACAAGCATTGGATGTTAGAGGACCAGTGCTTTCTATCAGTTTCAGAAGCAGTGTTGGACTAGATATGGTCTGTATGTGTAGGAAACACCGTTCTTTTGTTCTCAGCACACTCACGTTTCCTGCTGTCTTAGAGACTCTAGAAAGCAAGAGCGTGCTTCTCGCTCTAAAGCAGAGTGTGATCCATGGATGAGAACTATCCTGTGTGTTTCCCTTCAGAAATGGAGTTAAATCCCAGGCTCTGAGTCTCCCTACAAGCAAGACTTCGTTTCAGGTAAGGGCAGTCACTTTTCTGCTCAAACGAACTACATCTTTCACGAAGCTGACACGTTTCTCATCATAACTGACAAGCATTGGATGTTAGAGTACCAGTGCTTTGTATCTGTTTCACAAGCAGAGTTGGACTAGATATGGTCCGTATGTGTAGGAAACACCGTTCTTTTGTTCTCAGCACACTCACATTTCCTGCTGTCTTAGAGACTCTAGAAAGCAAGAGTGTGCTTCTCGCTCTAAAGCAGAGTGTGATCCATGGATGACTACAATGCTGTTTGTTTCCCTTCAGAAATGGAGTTAAATCCCAGGCTCTGAGTCTCCCTACAAGCAAGACTTCGTTTCAGGTAAGGGCAGTCACTTTTCAGCCCAAAGGAACTACATCTTTCACAGAGCTCACACGTTTCTCATTGTAACCGACAAGCATTGGATGGTAGAGGACCAGTGCTTTGTATCAGTTTCAGAAGCAGAGTTGGACTAGATATGGTCCATATGTGTAGGAAACACCGTTCTTTTGTTCTCAGCAAACTCACGTTTCCTGCTGTCTTAGAGATTCTAGAAAGCAAGAGCGTGCTTCTTGTTCTAAAGCAGAGTGTGATAAATGGATGATTACACTGCTGTGTGTTTCACTTCAGAAATGGAGTTAAATCCCAGGATCTGAGTCTTCCTACAAGCAAGACTTCAAATCAGGTAAGGGCATTCCCTTTTCTGCTCAAACGAACTACATCGTTCACGAAGCTCACACGTTTCTCATCTTAACTGACAAGCATTGGATGTTACAGGACCAGTGCTTTGTATCAGTTTCAGAAGAAGAGTTGGACTAGATATGGTCGGTATGTGTAGGAAACACAGTTCTTTTGTTCTGGGCACACTCAGATTTCCTGCTGTCTTAGAGACTCTAGAAAGCAAGAGCGTGCTTCTTGTTCTAAAGCAGAGTGTGATCAATGGATGAGACAATGCTGTGTGTTTCACTTCAGAAATGGAGTTAAATCCCAGGCTCTGAGTCTCCCTACAAGCAAGACTTCGTTTCAGTTAAGGGCAGTCACTTTTCAGCTCAAACGAACTACATCTTTCACGGAGCTCACACGTTTCTCATCTTAACAGACAAGCATTGGATGGTAGAGGACCAGTGCTTTGTATCAGTTTCAGAGGCAGAGTTGGACTAGATATGGTCCGTATGTGTAGGAAACACCGTTCTTTTGTTCTCAGCAAACTCACGTTTCCTGCTGTCTTAGAGATTCTAGAAAGCAAGAGCGTGCTTCTTGTTCTAAAGCAGAGTGTGATCAATGATTGAGAACTATGCTGTGTGTTTCACTTCAGAAATGGAGTTAAATCCCAGGCTCTGAGTCTTCCTACAAGCAAGACTTCGTTTCAGGTAAGGGCAGTCACTTTTCAGGTCAAACGAACTACATCGTTCACGAAGCTCACACGTTTCTCATCTTAACAGACAAACATTAGATTTTAGATTACCAGTGCTTTTTATCAGTTTCAGAAGCAGAGTTGGACTATATAATGTCCGTATGTGTAGGAAACACCGTTCTTTTGTTCTCAGCACACTCACGTTTCCTGCTGTCTTTGAGAGTCTAGAAAGCAAGAGTGTGCTTCTTGTTCTAAAGCAGAGTGTGATCCATGGATGATTACACTGCTGTGTGTTTTACTTCAGAAATGGAGTTAAATCCAAGGCTCTGAGTCTTCCTACAAGCAAGACTTCGTTTCAGGTAAGGGCATCACTTTTAAGCTCAAACGAACTACATCGTTCACGAAGCTCACACGTTTCTCATCTTAACTGACAAGCATTGGATGTTACAGGACCAGTGCTTTGTATCAGTTTCAGAAGAAGAGTTGGACTAGATATGGTCGGTATGTGTAGGAAACACAGTTCTTTTGTTCTGGGCACACTCAGATTTCCTGCTGTCTTAGAGACTCTAGAAAGCAAGAGCGTGCTTCTTGTTCTAAAGCAGAGTGTGATCAATGGATGAGACAATGCTGTGTGTTTCACTTCAGAAATGGAGTTAAATCCCAGGCTCTGAGTCTCCCTACAAGCAAGACTTCGTTTCAGGTAAGGGCAGTCACTTTTCAGCTCAAACGAACTACATCGTTCACTGAGCTCACACGTTTCTCATCTTAACAGACAAGCATTGGATGTTAGAGGACCAGTGCTTTCTATCAGTTTCAGAAGCAGTGTTGGACTAGATATGGTCTGTATGTGTAGGAAACACCGTTCTTTTGTTCTCAGCACACTCACGTTTCCTGCTGTCTTAGAGACTCTAGAAAGCAAGAGCGTGCTTCTCGCTCTAAAGCAGAGTGTGATCCATGGATGAGAACTATCCTGTGTGTTTCCCTTCAGAAATGGAGTTAAATCCCAGGCTCTGAGTCTCCCTACAATCAAGACTTCGTTTCAGGAAAGGGCAGTCACTTTTCAGCTCAAACGAACTACATTGTTCACGGAGCTCACACGTTTCCTATCTTAACAGACAAGCATTGGATGGTAGAGGACCAGTGCTTTGTATCAGTTTCAGAGGCAGAGTTGGACTAGATATGGTCCGTATGTGTAGGAAACACCGTTCTTTTGTTCTCAGCAAACTCACGTTTCCTGCTGTCTTAGAGATTCTAGAAAGCAAGAGCGTGCTTCTTGTTCTAAAGCAGAGTTTGATCAATGATTGAGAACTATGCTGTGTGTTTCACTTCAGAAATGGAGTTAAATCCCAGGCTCTGAGTCTTCCTACAAGCAAAACTTCGTTTCAGGTAAGGGCAGTCACTTTTCAGGTCAAACGAACTACATCGTTCACGAAGCTCACACGTTTCTCATCTAACAGACAAGCATTGGATATTAGAGGACCAGTGCTTTGTATCAGTTTCAGAAGCAGAGTTGGACTAGATATGGTCTGTATGTGTAGGAAACACCATTCTTTTGTTCTGGGCACATTCAGATTTCCTGCTGTATTAGAGAATCTAGAAAGCAAGAGTGTGCTTCTCGCTCTAAAGCAGAGTGTGATCCATGGATGAAAACTATGCTGTGTGTTTCCCTTCAGAAAAGTAGTTAAATCTCAGGATCTATGTCTTCCTACAAGCAAGACTTCATTTCATGTAAGGGCAGTCACTTTTCAGCTCAAACGAACTACATCGTTCACGGAGCTCACACGTTTCTCATCTTAACAGACAAGCATTGGATGGTAGAGGACCAGTGCTTTGTATCAGTTTCAGAGGCAGAGTTGGACTAGATATGGTCCGTATGTGTAGGAAACACCGTTCTTTTGTTCTCAGCACACTCACGTTTCCTGCTGTCTTAGAGATTCTAGAAAGCAAGAGCGTGCTTCTTGTTCTAAAGCAGAGTGTGATCAATGATTGAGAACTATGCTGTGTGTTTCACTTCAGAAATGGAGTTAAATCCCAGGCTCTGAGTCTTCCTACAAGCAAGACTTCGTTTCAGGTAAGGGCAGTCACTTTTCAGGTCAAACGAACTACATCGTTCACGAAGCTCACACGTTTCTCATCTTAACAGACAAACATTAGATTTTAGATTACCAGTGCTTTTTATCAGTTTCAGAAGCAGAGTTGGACTATATAATGTCCGTATGTGTAGGAAACACCGTTCTTTTGTTCTCAGCACACTCACGTTTCCTGCTGTCTTAGAGAGTCTAGAAAGCAAGAGTGTGCTTCTTGTTCTAAAGCAGAGTGTGATACATGGATGATTACACTGCTGTGTGTTTTACTTCAGAAATGGAGTTAAATCCAAGGCTCTGAGTCTTCCTACAAGCAAGACTTCGTTTCAGGTAAGGGCATCACTTTTAAGCTCAAACGAACTACATCGTTCACGAAGCTCACACGTTTCTCATCTTAACTGACAAGCATTGGATGTTACAGGACCAGTGCTTTGTATCAGTTTCAGAAGAAGAGTTGGACTAGATATGGTCTGTATGTGTAGGAAACACAGTTCTTTTGTTCTGGGCACACTCAGATTTCCTGCTGTCTTAGAGACTCTAGAAAGCAAGAGCGTGCTTCTTGTTCTAAAGCAGAGTGTGATCAATGGATGAGACAATCTGTGTGTTTCACTTCAGAAATGGAGTTAAATCCCAGGCTCTGAGTCTCCCTACAAGCAAGACTTCGTTTCAGGTAAGGGCAGTCACTTTTCAGCTCAAACGAACTACATCGTTCACTGAGCTCACACGTTTCTCATCTTAACAGACAAGCATTGGATGTTAGAGGACCAGTGCTTTGTATCAATTTTAGAAGCAGGGTTGGACTAGATATGGTCTGTATGTGTAGGAAACACCGTTCTTTTGTTCTCAGCACACTCACGTTTCCTGCTGTCTTAGAGACTCTAGAAAGCAAGATCGTGCTTCTTGTTCTAAAGCAGAGTGTGATCAATGGATGAGAACACTTCTGTGTGTTTCCCTTCAGAAATGGAGTTAAATCCCAGGCTCTGAGTCTCCCTACAAGCAAGACTTCATTTCACGTAAGGGCAGTCACTTTTCAGCTCAAACGAACTACATCTTTCACGGAGCTCACACGTTTCTCATCTTAACAGACAAGCATTGGATGGTAGAGGACCAGTGCTTTGTATCAGTTTCAGAGGCAGAGTTGGACTAGATATGGTCCGTATGTGTAGGAAACACCGTTCTTTTGTTCTCAGCAAACTCACGTTTCCTGCTGTCTTAGAGATTCTAGAAAGCAAGAGCGTGCTTCTTGTTCTAAAGCAGAGTGTGATCAATGATTGAGAACTATGCTGTGTGTTTCACTTCAGAAATGGAGTTAAATCCCAGGCTCTGAGTCTTCCTACAAGCAAGACTTCGTTTCAGGTAAGGGCAGTCACTTTTCAGGTCAAACGAACTACATCGTTCACGAAGCTCACACGTTTCTCATCTTAACAGACAAACATTAGATTTTAGATTACCAGTGCTTTTTATCAGTTTCAGAAGCAGAGTTGGACTATATAATTTCCGTATGTGTAGGAAACACCGTTCTTTTGTTCTCAGCACACTCACGTTTCCTGCTGTCTTAGAGAGTCTAGAAAGCAAGAGTGTGCTTCTTGTTCTAAAGCAGAGTGTGATCCATGGATGATTACACTGCTGTGTGTTTTACCTCAGAAATGGAGTTAAATCCAAGGCTCTGAGTCTTCCTACAAGCAAGACTTCGTTTCAGGTAAGTGCAGTCACTTTTAAGCTCAAACGAACTACATCGTTCACGGAGCTCACATGTTTCTCATCTTAACAGACAAGCATTGGATGTTAGAGGACCAGTGCTTTCTATCAGTTTCAGAAGCAGTGTTGGACTAGATATGGTCTGTATGTGTAGGAAAAACCGTTCTTTTGTTCTCAGCACACTCACGTTTCCTGCTGTCTTAGAGACTCTAGAAAGCAAGAGCGTGATTCTCGCTCTAAAGCAGAGTGTGATCCATGGATGAGAACTATCCTGTGTGTTTCCCTTCAGAAATGGAGTTAAATCCCAGGCTCTGAGTCTCCCTACAAGCAAGACTTCGTTTCAGGTAAGGGCAGTCACTTTTCTGCTCAAACGAACTACATCTTTCACGAAGCTCACACGTTTCTCATCCTAACTGACAAGCATTGGATGTTAGAGTACCAGTGCTTTGTATCTGTTTCACAAGCAGAGTTGGACTAGATATGGTCCGTATGTGTAGGAAACACCGTTCTTTTGTTCTCAGCACACTCACATTTCCTGCTCTCTTAGAGACTCTAGAAAGCAAGAGTGTGCTTCTCGCTCTAAAGCAGAGTGTGATCCATGGATGAGAACAATGCTGTTTGTTTCCCTTCAGAAATGGAGTTAAATCCCAGGCTCTGAGTCTCCCTACAAGCAAGACTTCGTTTCACGTAAGGGCAGTCACTTTTCAGCACAAAACGAACTACATCTTTCACGGAGCTCACACGTTTCTCATCTTAACAGACAAGCATTGGATGGTAGAGGACCAGTGCTTTGTATCAGTTTCAGAGGCAGAGTTGGACTAGATATGGTCCGTATGTATAGGAAACACCGTTCTTTTGTTCTCAGCAAACTCACGTTTCCTGCTGTCTTAGAGATTCTAGAAAGCAAGAGCATGCTTCTTGTTCTAAAGCAGAGTGTGATCAATGATTGAGAACTATGCTGTGTGTTTCACTTCAGAAATGGAGTTAAATCCCAGGCTCTGAGTCTTCCTACAAGCAAGACTTCGTTTCAGGTAAGGGCAGTCACTTTTCAGGTCAAACGAACTACATCGTTCACGAAGCTCACACGTTTCTCATCTTAACAGACAAACATTAGATTTTAGATTACCAGTGCTTTTTATCAGTTTCAGAAGCAGAGTTGGACTATATAATGTCCGTATGTGTAGGAAACACCGTTCTTTTGTTCTCAGCACACTCACGTTTCCTGCTGTCTTAGAGAGTCTAGAAAGCAAGAGTGTGCTTCTTGTTCTAAAGCAGAGTGTGATCCATGGATGATTACACTGCTGTGTGTTTTACCTCAGAAATGGAGTTAAATCCAAGGCTCTGAGTCTTCCTACAAGCAAGACTTCGTTTCAGGTAAGGGCAGTCACTTTTAAGCTCAGACGAACTACATCGTTCACGGAGCTCACACGTTTCTCATCTTAACAGACAAGCATTGGATGTTAGAGGACCAGTGCTTTGTATCTGTTTTAGAAGCAGGGTTGGACTAGATATGGTCTGTATGTGTAGGAAACACCGTTCTTTTGTTCTCAGCAAACTCACGTTTCCTGCTGTCTTAGAGACTCTAGAAAGCAAGATCGTGCTTCTTGTTCTAAAGCAGAGTGTGATCAATGGATGAGAACACTGCTGTGTGTTTCACTTCAGAAATGGAGTAAAATCCCAGGCTCTGAGTCTTCCTACAAGCAAGACTTCGTTCCAGGTAAGGGCAGTCACTTTTCTGCTCAAAGGAACTACATCTTTCACGAAGCTCACACGTTTCTCATCCTAACTGACAAGCATTGGATGTTAGAGTACCAGTGCTTTGTATCTGTTTCACAAGCAGAGTTGGACTAGATATGGTCCGTATGTGTAGGAAACACCGTTCTTTTGTTCTCAGCACACTCACATTTCCTGCTGTCTTAGAGACTCTAGAAAGAAAGAGTGTGCTTCTCGCTCTAAAGCAGAGTGTGATCCATGGATTAGAACAATGCTGTTTGTTTCCCTTCAGAAATGGAGTTAAATCCCAGGCTCTGAGTCTCCCTACAAGCAAGACTTCATTTCACGTAAGGGCAGTCACTTTTCAGCTCAAACGAACTACATCTTTCACGGAGCTCACACGTTTCTCATCTTAACAGACAAGCATTGGATGGTAGAGGACCAGTGCTTTGTATCAGTTTCAGAGGTAGAGTTGGACTAGATATGGTCCGTATGTGTAGGAAACACCATTCTTTTGTTCTCAGCAAACTCACGTTTCCTGCTGTCTTAGAGATTCTAGAAAGCAAGAGCGTGCTTCTTGTTCTAAAGCAGAGTGTTCAATGATTGAGAACTATGCTGTGTGTTTCACTTCAGAAATGGAGTTAAATCCCAGGCTCTGAGTCTTCCTACAAGCAAGACTTCGTTTCAGGTAAGGGCAGTCACTTTTCAGGTCAAACGAACTACATCGTTCACGAAGCTCACACGTTTCTCATCTAACAGACAAGCATTGGATATTAGAGGACCAGTGCTTTGTATCAGTTTCAGAAGCAGAGTTGGACTAGATATGGTCTGTATGTGTAGGAAACACCGTTCTTTTGTTCTGGGCACATTCAGATTTCCTGCTGTATTAGAGAATCTAGAAAGCAAGAGTGTGCTTCTCGCTCTAAAGCAGAGTGTGATCCATGGATGAAAACTATGCTGTGTGTTTCCCTTCAGAAAAGTAGTTAAATCTCAGGATCTATGTCTTCCTACAAGCAAGACTTCATTTCATGTAAGGGCAGTCACTTTTCAGCTCAAACAAACTGCATCGTTCACTGAGCTCACATGTTTCTCATCTTAACAGACAAGCATTGGATGTTAGAGGACCAGTGCTTTCTATCAGTTTCAGAAGCAGTGTTGGACTAGATATGGTCTGTATGTGTAGGAAAAACCGTTCTTTTGTTCTCAGCACACTCACGTTTCCTGCTGTCTTAGAGACTCTAGAAAGCAAGAGCGTGATTCTCGCTCTAAAGCAGAGTGTGATCCATGGATGAGAACTATCCTGTGTGTTTCCCTTCAGAAATGGAGTTAAATCCCAGGCTCTGAGTCTCCCTACAAGCAAGACTTCGTTTCAGGTAAGGGCAGTCACTTTTCTGCTCAAACGAACTACATCTTTCACGAAGCTCACACGTTTCTCATCCTAACTGACAAGCATTGGATGTTAGAGTACCAGTGCTTTGTATCTGTTTCACAAGCAGAGTTGGACTAGATATGGTCCGTATGTGTAGGAAACACCGTTCTTTTGTTCTCAGCACACTCACATTTCCTGCTCTCTTAGAGACTCTAGAAAGCAAGAGTGTGCTTCTCGCTCTAAAGCAGAGTGTGATCCATGGATGAGAACAATGCTGTTTGTTTCCCTTCAGAAATGGAGTTAAATCCCAGGCTCTGAGTCTCCCTACAAGCAAGACTTCGTTTCACGTAAGGGCAGTCACTTTTCAGCACAAAACGAACTACATCTTTCACGGAGCTCACACGTTTCTCATCTTAACAGACAAGCATTGGATGGTAGAGGACCAGTGCTTTGTATCAGTTTCAGAGGCAGAGTTGGACTAGATATGGTCCGTATGTATAGGAAACACCGTTCTTTTGTTCTCAGCAAACTCACGTTTCCTGCTGTCTTAGAGATTCTAGAAAGCAAGAGCATGCTTCTTGTTCTAAAGCAGAGTGTGATCAATGATTGAGAACTATGCTGTGTGTTTCACTTCAGAAATGGAGTTAAATCCCAGGCTCTGAGTCTTCCTACAAGCAAGACTTCGTTTCAGGTAAGGGCAGTCACTTTTCAGGTCAAACGAACTACATCGTTCACGAAGCTCACATGTTTCTCATCTTAACAGACAAACATTAGATTTTAGATTACCAGTGCTTTTTATCAGTTTCAGAAGCAGAGTTGGACTATATAATGTCCGTATGTGTAGGAAACACCGTTCTTTTGTTCTCAGCACACTCACGTTTCCTGCTGTCTTAGAGAGTCTAGAAAGCAAGAGTGTGCTTCTTGTTCTAAAGCAGAGTGTGATCCATGGATGATTACACTGCTGTGTGTTTTACCTCAGAAATGGAGTTAAATCCAAGGCTCTGAGTCTTCCTACAAGCAAGACTTCGTTTCAGGTAAGGGCAGTCACTTTTAAGCTCAAACGAACTACATCGTTCACGGAGCTCACACGTTTCTCATCTTAACAGACAAGCATTGGATGTTAGAGGACCAGTGCTTTGTATCAGTTTTAGAAGCAGGGTAGGACTAGATATGGTCTGTATGTGTAGGAAACACCGTTCTTTTGTTCTCAGCAAACTCACGTTTCCTGCTGTCTTAGAGACTCTAGAAAGCAAGATCGTGCTTCTTGTTCTAAAGCAGAGTGTGATCAATGGATGAGAACACTGCTGTGTGTTTCACTTCAGAAATGGAGTAAAATCCCAGGCTCTGAGTCTTCCTACAAGCAAGACTTCGTTCCAGGTAAGGGCAGTCACTTTTCTGCTCAAACGAACTACATCTTTCACGAAGCTCACACGTTTCTCATCCTAACTGACAAGCATTGGATGTTAGAGTACCAGTGCTTTGTATCTGTTTCACAAGCAGAGTTGGACTAGATATGGTCCGTATGTGTAGGAAACACCGTTCTTTTGTTCTCAGCACACTCACATTTCCTGCTGTCTTAGAGACTCTAGAAAGAAAGAGTGTGCTTCTCGCTCTAAAGCAGAGTGTGATCCATGGATTAGAACAATGCTGTTTGTTTCCCTTCAGAAATGGAGTTAAATCCCAGGCTCTGAGTCTCCCTACAAGCAAGACTTCATTTCACGTAAGGGCAGTCACTTTTCAGCTCAAACGAACTACATCTTTCACGGAGCTCACACGTTTCTCATCTTAACAGACAAGCATTGGATGGTAGAGGACCAGTGCTTTGTATCAGTTTCAGAGGTAGAGTTGGACTAGATATGGTCCGTATGTGTAGGAAACACCGTTCTTTTGTTCTCAGCAAACTCACGTTTCCTGCTGTCTTAGAGATTCTAGAAAGCAAGAGCGTGCTTCTTGTTCTAAAGCAGAGTGTGATCAATGATTGAGAACTATGCTGTGTGTTTCACTTCAGAAATGGAGTTAAATCCCAGGCTCTGAGTCTTCCTACAAGCAAGACTTCGTTTCAGGTAAGGGCAGTCACTTTTCAGGTCAAACGAACTACATCGTTCACGAAGCTCACACGTTTCTCATCTAACAGACAAGCATTGGATATTAGAGGACCAGTGCTTTGTATCAGTTTCAGAAGCAGAGTTGGACTAGATATGGTCTGTATGTGTAGGAAACACCGTTCTTTTGTTCTGGGCACATTCAGATTTCCTGCTGTATTAGAGAGTCTAGAAAGCAAGAGTGTGCTTCTCGCTCTAAAGCAGAGTGTGATCCATGGATGAAAACTATGCTGTGTGTTTCCCTTCAGAAAAGTAGTTAAATCTCAGGATCTATGTCTTCCTACAAGCAAGACTTCATTTCATGTAAGGGCAGTCACTTTTCAGCTCAAACAAACTGCATCGTTCACTGAGCTCACATGTTTCTCATCTTAACAGACATGCATTGGATGTTAGAGGGTCAGTGCTTTCTATCAGTTTCAGAAGCAGATTTGGACTACATATGGTCTATTTGTGTAGGAAACACCGTTCTTTTGTTCTGGGCACACTCAGATTTCCTGCTGTTTTAGAGACTCTAGAAAGCTAGAGTGTGCTTCTCACTCTAAAGCAGAGTGTGATCCATGGATGAGAACTATGCTGTGTGTTTCCCTTCAGAAAAGTAGTTAAATCTCAGGATCTATGTCTTCCTACAAGCAAGACTTCATTTCATGTAAGGGCAGTCACTTTTCAGCTCAAACGAACTACATCGTTCACTGAGCTCACACGTTTCTCATCTTAACAGACAAGCATTGGATGTTAGAGGACCAGTGCTTTCTATCAGTTTCAGAAGCAGTGTTGGACTAGATATGGTCTGTATGTGTAGGAAACACCGTTCTTTTGTTCTCAGCACACTCACGTTTCCTGCTGTCTTAGAGACTCTAGAAAGCAAGAGCGTGATTCTCGCTCTAAAGCAGAGTGTGATCCATGGATGAGAACTATCCTGTGTGTTTCCCTTCAGAAATGGAGTTAAATCCCAGGCTCTGAGTCTCCCTACAAGCAAGACTTCGTTTCAGGTAAGGGCAGTCACTTTTCTGCTCAAACGAACTACATCTTTCACGAAGCTCACACGTTTCTCATCCTAACTGACAAGCATTGGATGTTAGAGTACCAGTGCTTTGTATCTGTTTCACAAGCAGAGTTGGGCTAGATATGGTCCGTATGTGTAGGAAACACCGTTCTTTTGTTCTCAGCACACTCACATTTCCTGCTGTCTTAGAGACTCTAGAAAGCAAGAGTGTGCTTCTCGCTCTAAAGCAGAGTGTGATCCATGGATGAGAACAATGCTGTTTGTTTCCCTCAGAAATGGAGTTAAATCCCAGGCTCTGAGTCTCCCTACAAGCAAGACTTCGTTTCAGGTAAGGGCAGTCACTTTTCAGCTCAAAGGAACTACATCTTTCACGGAGCTCACACGTTTCTCATCGTAACAGACAAGCATTGGATGGTAGATGACCAGTGCTTTGTATCAGTTTCAGAAGCAGAGTTGGACTAGATATGGTCCATATGTGTAGGAAACACAGTTCTTTTGTTCTCAGCAAACTCACGTTTCCTGCTGTCTTAGAGATTCTAGAAAGCAAGAGCGTGCTTCTTGTTCTAAAGCAGAGTGTGATAAATGGATGATTACACTGCTGTGTGTTTCACTTCAGAAATGGAGTTAAATCCCAGGATCTGAGTCTTCCTCTAAGCAAGACTTCAAATCAGGTAAGGGCATTCCCTTTTCTGCTCAAACGAACTACATCGTTCACGAAGCTCACACGTTTCTCATCTTAACTGACAAGCATTGGATGTTACAGGACCAGTGCTTTGTATCAGTTTCAGAAGAAGAGTTGGACTAGATATGGTCGGTATGTGTAGGAAACACAGTTCTTTTGTTCTGGGCACACTCAGATTTCCTGCTGTCTTAGAGACTCTAGAAATCAAGAGCGTGCTTCTTGTTCTAAAGCAGAGTGTGATCAATGGATGAGACAATGCTGTGTGTTTCACTTCAGAAATGGAGTTAAATCCCAGGCTCTGAGTCTACCTACAAGCAAGACTTCGTTTCACGTAAGGGCAGTCACTTTTCAGCACAAAACGAACTACATCTTTCACGGAGCTCACACGTTTCTCATCTTAACAGACAAGCATTGGATGGTAGAGGACCAGTGCTTTGTATCAGTTTCAGAGGCAGAGTTGGACTAGATATGGACAGTATGTGTAGGAAACACCGTTCTTTTGTTCTCAGCAAACTCACGTTTCCTGCTGTCTTAGAGATTCTAGAAAGCAAGAGCATGCTTCTTGTTCTAAAGCAGAGTGTGATCAATGATTGAGAACTATGCTGTGTGTTTCACTTCAGAAATGGAGTTAAATCCCAGGCTCTGAGTCTTCCTACAAGCAAGACTTCGTTTCAGGTAAGGGCAGTCACTTTTCAGGTCAAACGAACTACATCGTTCACGAAGCTCACACGTTTCTCATCTTAACAGACAAACATTAGATTTTAGATTACCAGTGCTTTTTATCAGTTTCAGAAGCAGAGTTGGACTATATAATGTCTGTATGTGTAGGAAACACCGTTCTTTTGTTCTCAGCACACTCACGTTTCCTGCTGTCTTAGAGAGTCTAGAAAGCAAGAGTGTGCTTCTTGTTCTAAAGCAGAGTGTGATCCATGGATGATTACACTGCTGTGTGTTTTACCTCAGAAATGGAGTTAAATCCAAGGCTCTGAGTCTTCCTACAAGCAAGACTTCGTTTCAGGTAAGGGCAGTCACTTTTAAGCTCAAACGAACTACATCGTTCACGGAGCTCACACGTTTCTCATCTTAACAGACAAGCATTGGATGTTAGAGGACCAGTGCTTTGTATCAGTTTTAGAAGCAGGGTAGGACTAGATATGGTCTGTATGTGTAGGAAACACCGTTCTTTTGTTCTCAGCAAACTCACGTTTCCTGCTGTCTTAGAGACTCTAGAAAGCAAGATCGTGCTTCTTGTTCTAAAGCAGAGTGTGATCAATGGATGAGAACACTGCTGTGTGTTTCACTTCAGAAATGGAGTAAAATCCCAGGCTCTGAGTCTTCCTACAAGCAAGACTTCGTTCCAGGTAAGGGCAGTCACTTTTCTGCTCAAACGAACTACATCTTTCACGAAGCTCACACGTTTCTCATCCTAACTGACAAGCATTGGATGTTAGAGTACCAGTGCTTTGTATCTGTTTCACAAGCAGAGTTGGACTAGATATGGTCCGTATGTGTAGGAAACACCGTTCTTTTGTTCTCAGCACACTCACATTTACTGCTGTCTTAGAGACTCTAGAAAGAAAGAGTGTGCTTCTCGCTCTAAAGCAGAGTGTGATCAATGATTGAGAACTATGCTGTGTGTTTCACTTCAGAAATGGAGTTAAATCCCAGGCTCTGAGTCTTCCTACAAGCAAGAATTCGTTTCAGGTAAGGGCAGTCACTTTTCAGGTCAAACGAACTACATCGTTCACGAAGCTCACACGTTTCTCATCTAACAGACAAGCATTGGATATTAGAGGACCAGTGCTTTGTATCAGTTTCAGAAGCAGAGTTGGACTAGATATGGTCTGTATGTGTAGGAAACACCGTTCTTTTGTTCTGGGCACATTCAGATTTCCTGCTGTATTAGAGAATCTAGAAAGCAAGAGTGTGCTTCTCGCTCTAAAGCAGAGTGTGATCCATGGATGAAAACTATGCTGTGTGTTTCCCTTCAGAAAAGTAGTTAAATCTCAGGATCTATGTCTTCCTAAAAGCAAGACTTCATTTCATGTACGGGCAGTCACTTTTCAGCTCAAACAAACTGCATCGTTCACTGAGCTCACATGTTTCTCATCTTAACAGACATGCATTGGATGTTAGAGGGTCAGTGCTTTCTATCAGTTTCAGAAGCAGATTTGGACTACATATGGTCCATTTGTGTAGGAAACACCGTTCTTTTGTTCTGGGCACACTCAGATTTCCTGCTGTTTTAGAGACTCTAGAAAGCTAGAGTGTGCTTCTCGCTCTAAAGCAGAGTGTGATCCATGGATGAGAACTATGCTGTGTGTTTCCCTTCAGAAAAGTAGTTAAATCTCAGGATCTATGTCTTCCTACAAGCAAGACTTCATTTCATGTGAGGGCAGTCACTTTTCAGCTCAAACGAACTACATCGTTCACTGAGCTCACACGTTTCTCATCTTAACAGACAAGCATTGGATGTTAGAGGACCAGTGCTTTCTATCAGTTTCAGAAGCAGTGTTGGACTAGATATGGTCTGTATGTGTAGGAAACACCGTTCTTTTGTTCTCAGCACACTCACGTTTCCTGCTGTCTTAGAGACTCTAGAAAGCAAGAGCGTGATTCTCGCTCTAAAGCAGAGTGTGATCCATGGATGAGAACTATCCTGTGTGTTTCCCTTCAGAAATGGAGTTAAATCCCAGGCTCTGAGTCTCCCTACAAGCAAGACTTCGTTTCAGGTAAGGGCAGTCACTTTTCTGCTCAAACGAACTACATCTTTCACGAAGCTCACACGTTTCTCATCCTAACTGACAAGCATTGGATGTTAGAGTACCAGTGCTTTGTATCTGTTTCACAAGCAGAGTTGGGCTAGATATGGTCCGTATGTGTAGGAAACACCGTTCTTTTGTTCTCAGCACACTCACATTTCCTGCTGTCTTAGAGACTCTAGAAAGCAAGAGTGTGCTTCTCGCTCTAAAGCAGAGTGTGATCCATGGATGAGAACAATGCTGTTTGTTTCCCTTCAGAAATGGAGTTAAATCCCAGGCTCTGAGTCTCCCTACAAGCAAGACTTCGTTTCAGGTAAGGGCAGTCACTTTTCAGCTCAAAGGAACTACATCTTTCACGGAGCTCACACGTTTCTCATCGTAACAGACAAGCATTGGATGGTAGATGACCAGTGCTTTGTATCAGTTTCAGAAGCAGAGTTGGACTAGATATGGTCCATATGTGTAGGAAACACAGTTCTTTTGTTCTCAGCAAACTCACGTTTCCTGCTGTCTTAGAGATTCTAGAAAGCAAGAGCGTGCTTCTTGTTCTAAAGCAGAGTGTGATAAATGGATGATTACACTGCTGTGTGTTTCACTTCAGAAATGGAGTTAAATCCCAGGATCTGAGTCTTCCTACAAGCAAGACTTCAAATCAGGTAAGGGCATTCCCTTTTCTGCTCAAACGAACTACATCGTTCACGAAGCTCACACGTTTCTCATCTTAACTGACAAGCATTGGATGTTACAGGACCAGTGCTTTGTATCAGTTTCAGAAGAAGAGTTGGACTAGATATGGTCGGTATGTGTAGGAAACACAGTTCTTTTGTTCTGGGCACACTCAGATTTCCTGCTGTCTTAGAGACTCTAGAAAGCAAGAGCGTGCTTCTTGTTCTAAAGCAGAGTGTGATCAATGGATGAGACAATGCTGTGTGTTTCACTTCAGAAATGGAGTTAAATCCCAGGCTCTGAGTCTCCCTACAAGCAAGACTTCGTTTCAGGTAAGGGCAGTCACTTTTCAGCTCAAACGAACTACATCGTTCACTGAGCTCACACGTTTCTCATCTTAACAGACAAGCATTGGATGTTAGAGGACCAGTGCTTTGTATCAATTTTAGAAGCAGTGTTGGACTAGATATGGTCTGTATGTGTAGGAAACACCGTTCTTTTGTTCTCAGCACACTCACGTTTCCTGCTGTCTTAGAGACTCTAGAAAGCAAGATCGTGCTTCTTGTTCTAAAGCAGAGTGTGATCAATGGATGAGAACACTGCTGTGTGTTTCACTTCAGAAATGGAGTAAAATCCCAGGCTCTGAGTCTTCCTACAAGCAAGACTTCGTTTCAGGTAAGGGCAGTCACTTTTCAGGTCAAACGAACTACATCGTTCACGAAGCTCACACGTTTCTCATCTAACAGACAAGCATTGGATATTAGAGGACCAGTGCTTTGTATCAGTTTCAGAAGCAGAGTTGGACTAGATATGGTCTGTATGTGTAGGAAACACCGTTCTTTTGTTCTGGGCACATTCAGATTTCCTGCTGTATTAGAGAATCTAGAAAGCAAGAGTGTGCTTCTCGCTCTAAAGCAGAGTGTGATCCATGGATGAAAACTATGCTGTGTGTTTCCCTTCAGAAAAGTAGTTAAATCTCAGGATCTATGTCTTCCTACAAGCAAGAGTTCATTTCATGTAAGGGCAGTCACTTTTCAGCTCAAACAAACTGCATCGTTCACTGAGCTCACATGTTTCTCATCTTAACAGACATGCATTGGATGTTAGAGGGTCAGTGCTTTCTATCAGTTTCAGAAGCAGATTTGGACTACATATGGTCCATTTGTGTAGGAAACACCGTTCTTTTGTTCTGGGCACACTCAGATTTCCTGCCTTTTTAGAGACTCTAGAAAGCTAGAGTGTGCTTCTCGCTCTAAAGCAGAGTGTGATCCATGGATGAGAACTATGCTGTGTGTTTCCCTTCAGAAAAGTAGTTAAATCTCAGGATCTATGTCTTCCTACAAGCAAGACTTCATTTCATGTGAGGGCAGTCACTTTTCAGCTCAAACGAACTACATCGTTCACTGAGCTCACACGTTTCTCATCTTAACAGACAAGCATTGGATGTTAGAGGACCAGTGCTTTCTATCAGTTTCAGAAGCAGTGTTGGACTAGATATGGTCTGTATGTGTAGGAAACACCGTTCTTTTGTTCTCAGCACACTCACGTTTCCTGCTGTCTTAGAGACTCTAGAAAGCAAGAGCGTGATTCTCGCTCTAAAGCAGAGTGTGATCCATGGATGAGAACTATCCTGTGTGTTTCCCTTCAGAAATGGAGTTAAATCCCAGGCTCTGAGTCTCCCTACAAGCAAGACTTCGTTTCAGGTAAGGGCAGTCACTTTTCTGCTCAAACGAACTACATCTTTCACGAAGCTCACACGTTTCTCATCCTAACTGACAAGCATTGGATGTTAGAGTACCAGTGCTTTGTATCTGTTTCACAAGCAGAGTTGGACTAGATATGGTCTGTATGTGTAGGAAACACCGTTCTTTTGTTCTCAGCACACTCACATTTCCTACTCTCTTAGAGACTCTAGAAAGCAAGAGTGTGCTTCTCGCTCTAAAGCAGAGTGTGATCCATGGATGAGAACTATGCTGTTTGTTTCCCTTCAGAAATGGAGTTAAATCCCAGGCTCTGAGTCTCCCTACAAGCAAGACTTCGTTTCACGTAAGGGCAGTCACTTTTCAGCTCAAAGGAACTACATCTTTCACGGAGCTCACACGTTTCTCATCGTAACAGACAAGCATTGGATGGTAGATGACCAGTGCTTTGTATCAGTTTCAGAAGCAGAGTTGGACTAGATATGGTCCATATGTGTAGGAAACACCGTTCTTTTGTTCTCAGCAAACTCACGTTTCCTGCTGTCTTAGAGATTCTAGAAAGCAAGAGCGTGCTTCTTGTTCTAAAGCAGAGTGTGATAAATGGATGATTACACTGCTGTGTGTTTCACTTCAGAAATGGAGTTAAATCCCAGGATCTGAGTCTTCCTACAAGCAAGTCTTCAAATCAGGTAAGGGCATTCCCTTTTCTGCTCAAACGAACTACATCGTTCACGAAGCTCACACGTTTCTCATCTTAACTGACAAGCATTGGATGTTACAGGACCAGTGCTTTGTATCAGTTTCAGAAGAAGAGTTGGACTAGATATGGTCGGTATGTGTAGGATACACAGTTCTTTTGTTCTGGGCACACTCAGATTTCCTGCTGTCTTAGAGACTCTAGAAAGCAAGAGCGTGCTTCTTGTTCTAAAGCAGAGTGTGATCAATGGATGAGACAATGCTGTGTGTTTCACTTCAGAAATGGAGTTAAATCCCAGGCTCTGAGTCTCCCTACAAGCAAGACTTCGTTTCAGGTAAGGGCAGTCACTTTTCAGCTCAAACGAACTACATCGTTCACTGAGCTCACACGTTTCTCATCTTAACAGACAAGCATTGGATGTTAGAGGACCAGTGATTTGTATCAATTTTAGAAGCAGTGTTGGACTAGATATGGTCTGTATGTGTAGGAAACACCGTTCTTTTGTTCTCAGCACACTCACGTTTCCTGCTGTCTTAGAGACTCTAGAAACCAAGATCGTGCTTCTTGTTCTAAAGCAGAGTGTGATCAATGGATGAGAACACTGCTGTGTGTTTCACTTCAGAAATGGAGTAAAATCCCAGGCTCTGAGTCTTCCTACAAGCAAGACTTCGTTTCAGGTAAGGGCAGTCACTTTTCTGCTCAAACGAACTACATCTTTCACGAAGCTCACACGTTTCTCATCCTAACTGACAAGCATTGGATGTTAGAGTACCAGTGCTTTGTATCTGTTTCACAAGCAGAGTTGGACTAGATATGGTCCGTATGTGTAGGAAACACCGTTCTTTTGTTCTCAGCACACTCCCATTTCCTGCTCTCTTAGAGACTCTAGAAAGCAAGAGTGTGCTTCTCGCTCTAAAGCAGAGTGTGATCCATGGATGAGAACAATGCTGTTTGTTTCTCTTCAGAAATGGAGTTAAATCCCAGGCTCTGAGTCTCCCTACAAGCAAGACTTCGTTTCACGTAAGGGCAGTCACTTTTCAGCTCAAACGAACTACATCTTTCACAGAGCTCACACGTTTCTCATCTTAACAGACAAGCATTGGATGGTAGAGCACCAGTGCTTTGTATCAGTTTCAGAAGCAGAGTTGGACTAGATATGGTCCATATGTGTAGGAAACACCGTTCTTTTGTTCTCAGCAAACTCACGTTTCCTGCTGTCTTAGAGATTCTAGAAAGCAAGAGCGTGCTTCTTGTTCTAAAGCAGAGTGTGATAAATGGATGATTACACTGCTGTGTGTTTCACTTCAGAAATGGAGTTAAATCCCAGGATCTGAGTCTTCCTACAAGCATGACTTCAAATCAGTTAAGGGCATTCCCTTTTCTGCTCAAACGAACTACATCGTTCACGAAGCTCACACGTTTCTCATCTTAACTGACAAGCATTGGAACTTACAGGACCAGTGCTTTGTATCAGTTTCAGAAGAAGAGTTGGACTAGATATGGTCGGTATGTGTAGGAAACACAGTTCTTTTGTTCTGGGCACACTCAGATTTCCTGCTGTCTTAGAGACTCTAGAAAGCAAGAGCGTGCTTCTTGTTCTAAAGCAGAGTGTGATCAATGGATGAGACAATGCTGTGTGTTTCCCTTCAGAAAAGTAGTTAAATCTCAGGATCTATGTCTTCCTACAAGCAAGACTTCATTTCATGTAAGGGCAGTCACTTTTCAGCTCAAACGAACTACATCGTTCACTGAGCTCACATGTTTCTCATCTTAACAGACATGCATTGGATGTTAGAGGACGAGTGCTTTCTATCAGTTTCAGAAGCAGTGTTGGACTAGATATGGTCTGTATGTGTAGGAAACACCGTTCTTTTGTTCTCAGCACACTCACGTTTCCTGCTGTCTTAGAGACTCTAGAAAGCAAGAGCGTGCTTCTCGCTCTAAAGCAGAGTGTGATCCATGGATGAGAACTATGCTGTGTGTTTCCCTTCAGAAATGGAGTTAAATCCCAGGCTCTGAGTCTCCCTACAAGCAAGACTTCGTTTCAGGTAAGGGCAGTCACTTTTCAGCTCAAACGAACTACATCGTTCACGGAGCTCACACGTTTCTCATCTTAACAGACAAGCATTGGATGGTAGAGGACCAGTGCTTTGTATCAGTTTCAGAGGCAGAGTTGTACTAGATATGGTCCATATGTGTAGGAAACACCGTTCTTTTGTTCTCAGCAAACTCAAGTTTCCTGCTGTCTTAGAGATTCTAGAAAGCAAGAGCGTGCTTCTTGTTCTAAAGCAGAGTGTGATCAATGGATGAGAACACTGCTGTGTGTTTCACTTCAGAAATGGAGTTAAATCCCAGGCTCTGAGTCTTCCTACAAGCAAGACTTCGTTTCAGGTAAGGGCAGTCACTTTTCAGGTCAAACGAACTACATCGTTCACGAAGCTCACACGTTTCTCATCTTAACAGACAAACATTAGATTTTAGATTACCAGTGCTTTTTATCAGTTTCAGAAGCAGAGTTGGACTATATAATGTCCGTATGTGTAGGAAACACCGTTCTTTTGTTCTCAGCACACTCACGTTTCATGCTGTCTTAGAGAGTCTAGAAAGCAAGAGTGTGCTTCTTGTTCTAAAGCAGAGTGTGATCAATGGATGATTACACTGCTGTGTGTTTTACCTCAGAAATGGAGTTAAATCCAAGGCTCTGAGTCTTCCTACAAGCAAGACTTCGTTTCAGGTAAGGGCAGTCACTTTTCAGCTCAAACGAACTACATCGTTCACGGAGCTCACACGTTTCTCATCTTAACAGACAAGCATTGGATGTTAGAGTACCAGTGCTTTGTATCTGTTTCAGAAGCAGAGTTTGACTAGATATGTTCCGCATGTGTAGGAAACACCGTTCCTTTTTGTCAGCACACTCACGTTTCCTGCTATCTTAGAGACTTTAGAAAGCAAGAGCGTGCTTCTCGCTCTAAAGCAGAGTGTGATCCATGGAAGAAAACTATGATGTGTGTTTCCCTTCAGAAAAGTAGTTAAATCCCAGGATCTATGTCTTCCTACAAGCAAGACTTCATTTCATGTAAGGGCAGTCACTTTTCAGCTCAAACGAACTACATCGTTCACTGATCTCACACGTTTCTCATCTTAACAGACAAGCATTGGATGTTAGAGGACCAGTGCTTTGTATCAGTTTTAGAAGCAGAGTTGGACTATATAATGTCCGTATGTGTAGGAAACACCGTTCTTTTGTTCTCAGCACACTCACGTTTCCTGCTGTATTAGAGACTCTAGAAAGCAAGAGCGTGCTTCTTGCTCTAAAGCAGAGTGTGATCCATGGATCAGAACTATGTTGTCTGTTTCCCTTCAGAAAAGGACTTAAATCCCAGGCTCTGTGTCTTACTACAAGCAACAATTCGTTTCAGGTAAGGGCAGTCACTTTTCAGTTCAAAGGAACTACATCATTCACAAAGCTCACACGTTTCTCATCTTGACTGACAAGCATTGGATGTTAGAGGACCAGTGCTTTGTATCAGTTTCAGAAGCAGGGTTGGACTAGATATGGTCTGTATTTGTAGGAAACACCGTTCTTTTGTTCTCAGGAAACTCACGTTTCCTGCTGTCTTAGAGACTCTAGAAAGCAAGATCGTGCTTCGTGTTCTAAAGCAGAGTGTGATCAATGGATGAGAACACTGCTGTGTGTTTCACTTCAGAAATGGAGTAAAATCCCAGGCTCTGAGTCTTCCTACAAGCAAGACTTCGTTTCAGGTAAGGGCAGTCACTTTTCTGCTCAAATGAACTACATCTTTCACGAAGCTCACACGTTTCTCATCTTAACTGACAAGCATTGGATGTTAGACTACCAGTGCTTTGTATCTGTTTCAGAAGCAGAGTTGGACTAGATATGGTCCGTATGTGTAGGAAACACCGTTCTTTTGTTCTCAGCACACTCACGTTTCCTGCTGTCTTAGAGACTCTAGAAAGGAAGAGCGTGCTTCTTGCTCTAAAGCACAGTGTGATCCTTGGATGAGAACTATGCTGTCTGTTTCCCTTCAGAAATGGACTTAAATCCCAGGCTCTGTGTCTTACTACAAGCAACAATTTGTTTCATGTAAGGGCAGTCACTTTTCAGTTCAAAGGAACTACATCGTTCACGAAGCTCACACGTTTCTCATCTTAACTGACAAGCATTGGATGTTACAGGACCAGTGCTTTGTATCAGTTTCAGAAGAAGAGTTGGACTAGATATGGTCGGTATGTGTAGGATACACAGTTCTTTTGTTCTGGGCACACTCATATTTCCTGCTGTCTTAGAGACTCTAGAAAGCAAGAGCGTGCTTCTTGTTCTAAAGCAGAGTGTGATCAATGGATGAGACAATGCTGTGTGTTTCACTTCAGAAATGGAGTTAAATCCCAGGCTCTGAGTCTCCCTACAAGCAAGACTTCGTTTCAGGTAAGGGCAGTCACTTTTCAGCTCAAACGAACTACATCGTTCACTGAGCTCACACGTTTCTCATCTTAACAGACAAGCATTGGATGTTAGAGGACCAGTGCTTTGTATCAATTTTAGAAGCAGTGTTGGACTAGATATGGTCTGTATGTGTAGGAAACACCGTTCTTTTGTTCTCAGCACACTCACGTTTCCTGCTGTCTTAGAGACTCTAGAAAGCAAGATCGTGCTTCTTGTTCTAAAGCAGAGTGTGATCAATGGATGAGAACACTGCTGTGTGTTTCACTTCAGAAATGGAGTAAAATCCCAGGCTCTGAGTCTTCCTACAAGCAAGACTTCGTTTCAGGTAAGGGCAGTCACTTTTCTGCTCAAACGAACTACATCTTTCACGAAGCTCACACGTTTCTCATCCTAAGTGACAAGCATTGGATGTTAGAGTACCAGTGCTTTGTATCTGTTTCACAAGCAGAGTTGGACTAGATATGGTCCGTATGTGTAGGAAACACCGTTCTTTTGTTCTCAGCACACTCCCATTTCCTGCTCTCTTAGAGACTCTAGAAAGCAAGAGTGTGCTTCTCGCTCTAAAGCAGAGTGTGATCCATGGATGAGAACAATGCTGTTTGTTTCTCTTCAGAAATGGAGTTAAATCCCAGGCTCTGAGTCTCCCTACAAGCAAGACTTCGTTTCACGTAAGGGCAGTCACTTTTCAGCTCAAACGAACTACATCTTTCACAGAGCTCACACGTTTCTCATCTTAACAGACAAGCATTGGATGGTAGAGCACCAGTGCTTTGTATCAGTTTCAGAAGCAGAGTTGGACTAGATATGGTCCATATGTGTAGGAAACACCGTTCTTTTGTTCTCAGCAAACTCACGTTTCCTGCTGTCTTAGAGATTCTAGAAAGCAAGAGCGTGCTTCTTGTTCTAAAGCAGAGTGTGATAAATGGATGATTACACTGCTGTGTGTTTCACTTCAGAAATGGAGTTAAATCCCAGGATCTGAGTCTTCCTACAAGCATGACTTCAAATCAGTTAAGGGCATTCCCTTTTCTGCTCAAACGAACTACATCGTTCACGAAGCTCACACGTTTCTCATCTTAACTGACAAGCATTGGAACTTACAGGACCAGTGCTTTGTATCAGTTTCAGAAGAAGAGTTGGACTAGATATGGTCGGTATGTGTAGGAAACACAGTTCTTTTGTTCTGGGCACACTCAGATTTCCTGCTGTCTTAGAGACTCTAGAAAGCAAGAGCGTGCTTCTTGTTCTAAAGCAGAGTGTGATCAATGGATGAGACAATGCTGTGTGTTTCCCTTCAGAAAAGTAGTTAAATCTCAGGATCTATGTCTTCCTACAAGCAAGACTTCATTTCATGTAAGGGCAGTCACTTTTCAGCTCAAACGAACTACATCGTTCACTGAGCTCACATGTTTCTCATCTTAACAGACATGCATTGGATGTTAGAGGACGAGTGCTTTCTATCAGTTTCAGAAGCAGTGTTGGACTAGATATGGTCTGTATGTGTAGGAAACACCGTTCTTTTGTTCTCAGCACACTCACGTTTCCTGCTGTCTTAGAGACTCTAGAAAGCAAGAGCGTGCTTCTCGCTCTAAAGCAGAGTGTGATCCATGGATGAGAACTATGCTGTGTGTTTCCCTTCAGAAATGGAGTTAAATCCCAGGCTCTGAGTCTCCCTACAAGCAAGACTTCGTTTCAGGTAAGGGCAGTCACTTTTCAGCTCAAACGAACTACATCGTTCACGGAGCTCACACGTTTCTCATCTTAACAGACAAGCATTGGATGGTAGAGGACCAGTGCTTTGTATCAGTTTCAGAGGCAGAGTTGTACTAGATATGGTCCATATGTGTAGGAAACACCGTTCTTTTGTTCTCAGCAAACTCAAGTTTCCTGCTGTCTTAGAGATTCTAGAAAGCAAGAGCGTGCTTCTTGTTCTAAAGCAGAGTGTGATCAATGGATGAGAACACTGCTGTGTGTTTCACTTCAGAAATGGAGTTAAATCCCAGGCTCTGAGTCTTCCTACAAGCAAGACTTCGTTTCAGGTAAGGGCAGTCACTTTTCAGGTCAAACGAACTACATCGTTCACGAAGCTCACACGTTTCTCATCTTAACAGACAAACATTAGATTTTAGATTACCAGTGCTTTTTATCAGTTTCAGAAGCAGAGTTGGACTATATAATGTCCGTATGTGTAGGAAACACCGTTCTTTTGTTCTCAGCACACTCACGTTTCATGCTGTCTTAGAGAGTCTAGAAAGCAAGAGTGTGCTTCTTGTTCTAAAGCAGAGTGTGATCAATGGATGATTACACTGCTGTGTGTTTTACCTCAGAAATGGAGTTAAATCCAAGGCTCTGAGTCTTCCTACAAGCAAGACTTCGTTTCAGGTAAGGGCAGTCACTTTTCAGCTCAAACGAACTACATCGTTCACGGAGCTCACACGTTTCTCATCTTAACAGACAAGCATTGGATGTTAGAGTACCAGTGCTTTGTATCTGTTTCAGAAGCAGAGTTTGACTAGATATGTTCCGCATGTGTAGGAAACACCGTTCCTTTTTGTCAGCACACTCACGTTTCCTGCTATCTTAGAGACTTTAGAAAGCAAGAGCGTGCTTCTCGCTCTAAAGCAGAGTGTGATCCATGGAAGAAAACTATGATGTGTGTTTCCCTTCAGAAAAGTAGTTAAATCCCAGGATCTATGTCTTCCTACAAGCAAGACTTCATTTCATGTAAGGGCAGTCACTTTTCAGCTCAAACGAACTACATCGTTCACTGATCTCACACGTTTCTCATCTTAACAGACAAGCATTGGATGTTAGAGGACCAGTGCTTTGTATCAGTTTTAGAAGCAGAGTTGGACTATATAATGTCCGTATGTGTAGGAAACACCGTTCTTTTGTTCTCAGCACACTCACGTTTCCTGCTGTATTAGAGACTCTAGAAAGCAAGAGCGTGCTTCTTGCTCTAAAGCAGAGTGTGATCCATGGATCAGAACTATGTTGTCTGTTTCCCTTCAGAAATGGACTTAAATCCCAGGCTCTGTGTCTTACTACAAGCAACAATTCGTTTCAGGTAAGGGCAGTCACTTTTCAGTTCAAAGGAACTACATCATTCACAAAGCTCACACGTTTCTCATCTTAACTGACAAGCATTGGATGTTAGAGGACCAGTGCTTTGTATCAGTTTCAGAAGCAGGGTTGGACTAGATATGGTCTGTATTTGTAGGAAACACCGTTCTTTTGTTCTCAGGAAACTCACGTTTCCTGCTGTCTTAGAGACTCTAGAAAGCAAGATCGTGCTTCTTGTTCTAAAGCAGAGTGTGATCAATGGATGAGAACACTGCTGTGTGTTTCACTTCAGAAATGGAGTAAAATCCCAGGCTCTGAGTCTTCCTACAAGCAAGACTTCGTTTCAGGTAAGGGCAGTCACTTTTCTGCTCAAATGAACTACATCTTTCACGAAGCTCACACGTTTCTCATCTTAACTGACAAGCATTGGATGTTAGACTACCAGTGCTTTGTATCTGTTTCAGAAGCAGAGTTGGACTAGATATGGTCCGTATGTGTAGGAAACACCGTTCTTTTGTTCTCAGCACACTCACGTTTCCTGCTGTCTTAGAGACTCTAGAAAGCAAGAGCGTGCTTCTTGCTCTAAAGCACAGTGTGATCCTTGGATGAGAACTATGCTGTCTGTTTCCCTTCAGAAATGGACTTAAATCCCAGGCTCTGTGTCTTACTACAAGCAACAATTTGTTTCATGTAAGGGCAGTCACTTTTCAGTTCAAAGGAACTACATCATTCACAAAGCTCACACGTTTCTCATCTTAACTGACAAGCATTGGATGTTAGAGGACCAGTGCTTTGTATCAGTTTCAGAAGCAGGGTTGGACTAGATATGGTCTGTATGTGTAGGAAACACCGTTCTTTGTTCTCAGCAAACTCACGTTTCCTGCTGTATTAGAGACTCTAGAAAGCAAGATAGTGCTTCTTGTTCTGAAGCAGGGTGTGATCAATGGATGAGAACACTGCTGTGTGTTTCACTTCAGAAATTGAGTTAAATCCCAGGCTCTGAGTCTTCCTACAAGCAAGACTTCGTTTCAGGAAAGGGCAGTCACTTTTCTGCTCAAACGAACTACATCTTTCACGAAGCTCACACGTTTCTCATCTTAACTGACAAGCATTGGATGTTAGAGGACCAGTGCTTTCTATCAGTTTCAGAAGCAGTGTTGGACTAGATATGGTCTGTATGTGTAGGAAACACCGTTCTTTTGTTCTCAGCACACTCACGTTTCCTGCTGTCTTAGATACTCTAGAAAGCAAGAGCGTGATTCACGCTCTAAAGCAGAGTGTGATCCATGGATGAGAACTATCCTGTGTGTTTCCCTTCAGAAATGGAGTTAAATCCCAGGCTCTGAGTCTCCCTACAAGCAAGACTTCGTTTCAGGTAAGGGCAGTCACTTTTCTGCTCAAACGAACTACATCTTTCACGAAGCTCACACGTTTCTCATCCTAACTGACAAGCATTGGATGTTAGAGTACCAGTGCTTTGTATCTGTTTCACAAGCAGAGTTGGGCTAGATATGGTCCGTATGTGTAGGAAACACCGTTCTTTTGTTCTCAGCACACTCACATTTCCTGCTGTCTTAGAGACTCTAGAAAGCAAGAGTGTGCTTCTCGCTCTAAAGCAGAGTGTGATCCATGGATGAGAACAATGCTGTTTGTTTCCCTTCAGAAATGGAGTTAAATCCCAGGCTCTGAGTCTCCCTACAAGCAAGACTTCGTTTCAGGTAAGGGCAGTCACTTTTCAGCTCAAAGGAACTACATCTTTCACGGAGCTCACACGTTTCTCATCGTAACAGACAAGCATTGGATGGTAGATGACCAGTGCTTTGTATCAGTTTCAGAAGCAGAGTTGGACTAGATATGGTCCATATGTGTAGGAAACACAGTTCTTTTGTTCTCAGCAAACTCACGTTTCCTGCTGTCTTAGAGATTCTAGAAAGCAAGAGCGTGCTTCTTGTTCTAAAGCAGAGTGTGATAAATGGATGATTACACTGCTGTGTGTTTCACTTCAGAAATGGAGTTAAATCCCAGGATCTGAGTCTTCCTACAAGCAAGACTTCAAATCAGGTAAGGGCATTCCCTTTTCTGCTCAAACGAACTACATCGTTCACGAAGCTCACACGTTTCTCATCTTAACTGACAAGCATTGGATGTTACAGGACCAGTGCTTTGTATCAGTTTCAGAAGAAGAGTTGGACTAGATATGGTCGGTATGTGTAGGAAACACAGTTCTTTTGTTCTGGGCACACTCAGATTTCCTGCTGTCTTAGAGACTCTAGAAAGCAAGAGCGTGCTTCTTGTTCTAAAGCAGAGTGTGATCAATGGATGAGACAATGCTGTGTGTTTCACTTCAGAAATGGAGTTAAATCCCAGGCTCTGAGTCTCCCTACAAGCAAGACTTCGTTTCAGGTAAGGGCAGTCACTTTTCAGCTCAAACGAACTACATCGTTCACTGAGCTCACACGTTTCTCATCTTAACAGACAAGCATTGGATGTTAGAGGACCAGTGCTTTGTATCAATTTTAGAAGCAGTGTTGGACTAGATATGGTCTGTATGTGTAGGAAACACCGTTCTTTTGTTCTCAGCACACTCACGTTTCCTGCTGTCTTAGAGACTCTAGAAAGCAAGATCGTGCTTCTTGTTCTAAAGCAGAGTGTGATCAATGGATGAGAACACTGCTGTGTGTTTCACTTCAGAAATGGAGTAAAATCCCAGGCTCTGAGTCTTCCTACAAGCAAGACTTCGTTTCAGGTAAGGGCAGTCACTTTTCAGGTCAAACGAACTACATCGTTCACGAAGCTCACACGTTTCTCATCTAACAGACAAGCATTGGATATTAGAGGACCAGTGCTTTGTATCTGTTTCAGAAGCAGAGTTGGACTAGATATGGTCTGTATGTGTAGGAAACACCGTTCTTTTGTTCTGGGCACATTCAGATTTCCTGCTGTATTAGAGAATCTTGAAAGCAAGAGTGTGCTTCTCGCTCTAAAGCAGAGTGTGATCCATGGATGAAAACTATGCTGTGTGTTTCCCTTCAGAAAAGTAGTTAAATCTCAGCATCTATGTCTTCCTACAAGCAAAAGTTCATTTCATGTAAGGGCAGTCACTTTTCAGCTCAAACAAACTGCATCGTTCACTGAGCTCACATGTTTCTCATCTTAACAGACATGCATTGGATGTTAGAGGGTCAGTGCTTTCTATCAGTTTCAGAAGCAGATTTGGACTACATATGGTCCATTTGTGTAGGAAACACCGTTCTTTTGTTCTGGGCACACTCAGATTTCCTGCCTTTTTAGAGACTCTAGAAAGCTAGAGTGTGCTTCTCGCTCTAAAGCAGAGTGTGATCCATGGATGAGAACTATGCTGTGTGTTTCCCTTCAGAAAAGTAGTTAAATCTCAGGATCTATGTCTTCCTACAAGCAAGACTTCATTTCATGTGAGGGCAGTCACTTTTCAGCTCAAACGAACTACATCGTTCACTGAGCTCACACGTTTCTCATCTTAACAGACAAGCATTGGATGTTAGAGGACCAGTGCTTTCTATCAGTTTCAGAAGCAGTGTTGGACTAGATATGGTCTGTATGTGTAGGAAACACCGTTCTTTTGTTCTCAGCACACTCACGTTTCCTGCTGTCTTAGAGACTCTGGAAAGCAAGAGCGTGATTCTCGCTCTAAAGCAGAGTGTGATCCATGGATGAGAACTATCCTGTGTGTTTCCCTTCAGAAATGGAGTTAAATCCCAGGCTCTGAGTCTCCCTACAAGCAAGACTTCGTTTCAGGTAAGGGCAGTCACTTTTCTGCTCAAACGAACTACATCTTTCACGAGCTCACACGTTTCTCATCCTAACTGACAAGCATTGGATGTTAGAGTACCAGTGCTTTGTATCTGTTTCACAAGCAGAGTTGGACTAGATATGGTCTGTATGTGTAGGAAACACCGTTCTTTTGTTCTCAGCACACTCACATTTCCTGCTCTCTTAGAGACTCTAGAAAGCAAGAGTGTGCTTCTCGCTCTAAAGCAGAGTGTGATCCATGGATGAGAACAATGCTGTTTGTTTCCCTTCAGAAATGGAGTTAAATCCCAGGCTCTGAGTCTCCCTACAAGCAAGACTTCGTTTCACGTAAGGGCAGTCACTTTTCAGCTCAAAGGAACTACATCTTTCACGGAGCTCACACGTTTCTCATCGTAACAGACAAGCATTGGATGGTAGATGACCAGTGCTTTGTATCAGTTTCAGAAGCAGAGTTGGACTAGATATGGTCCATATGTGTAGGAAACACCGTTCTTTTGTTCTCAGCAAACTCACGTTTCCTGCTGTCTTAGAGATTCTAGAAAGCAAGATCGTGCTTCTTGTTCTAAAGCAGAGTGTGATCAATGGATGAGAACACTGCTGTGTGTTTCACTTCAGAAATGGAGTAAAATCCCAGGCTCTGAGTCTTCCTACAAGCAAGACTTCGTTTCAGGTAAGGGCAGTCACTTTTCTGCTCAAATGAACTACATCTTTCACGAAGCTCACACGTTTCTCATCTTAACTGACAAGCATTGGATGTTAGACTACCAGTGCTTTGTATCTGTTTCAGAAGCAGAGTTGGACTAGATATGGTCCGTATGTGTAGGAAACACCGTTCTTTTGTTCTCAGCACACTCACGTTTCCTGCTGTCTTAGAGACTCTAGAAAGCAAGAGCGTGCTTCTTGCTCTAAAGCACAGTGTGATCCTTGGATGAGAACTATGCTGTCTGTTTCCCTTCAGAAATGGACTTAAATCCCAGGCTCTGTGTCTTACTACAAGCAACAATTTGTTTCATGTAAGGGCAGTCACTTTTCAGTTCAAAGGAACTACATCATTCACAAAGCTCACACGTTTCTCATCTTAACTGACAAGCATTGGATGTTAGAGGACCAGTGCTTTGTATCAGTTTCAGAAGCAGGGTTGGACTAGATATGGTCTGTATGTGTAGGAAACACCGTTTTGTTCTCAGCAAACTCACGTTTCCTGCTGTATTAGAGACTCTAGAAAGCAAGATAGTGCTTCTTGTTCTGAAGCAGGGTGTGATCAATGGATGAGAACACTGCTGTGTGTTTCACTTCAGAAATGGAGTTAAATCCCAGGCTCTGAGTCTTCCTACAAGCAAGACTTCGTTTCAGGAAAGGGCAGTCACTTTTCTGCTCAAACGAACTACATCTTTCACGAAGCTCACACGTTTCTCATCTTAACTGACAAGCATTGGATGTTAGAGGACCAGTGCTTTCTATCAGTTTCAGAAGCAGTGTTGGACTAGATATGGTCTGTATGTGTAGGAAACACCGTTCTTTTGTTCTCAGCACACTCACGTTTCCTGCTGTCTTAGATATTCTAGAAAGCAAGAGCGTGATTCTCGCTCTAAAGCAGAGTGTGATCCATGGATGAGAACTATGCTGTGTGTTTCCCTTCAGAAATGGACTTAAATCCCAGGCTCTGAGTCTCCCTACAAGCAAGACTTCGTTTCAGGTAAGGGCAGTCACTTTTCTGCTCAAACGAACTACATCTTTCACGAAGCTCACACGTTTCTCATCCTAACTGACAAGCATTGGATGTTAGAGTACCAGTGCTTTGTATCTGTTTCACAAGCAGAGTTGGGCTAGATATGGTCCGTATGTGTAGGAAACACCGTTCTTTTGTTCTCAGCACACTCACATTTCCTGCTGTCTTAGAGACTCTAGAAAGCAAGAGTGTGCTTCTCGCTCTAAAGCAGAGTGTGATCCATGGATGAGAACAATGCTGTTTGTTTCCCTTCAGAAATGGAGTTAAATCCCAGGCTCTGAGTCTCCCTACAAGCAAGACTTCGTTTCAGGTAAGGGCAGTCACTTTTCAGCTCAAAGGAACTACATCTTTCACGGAGCTCACACGTTTCTCATCGTAACAGACAAGCATTGGATGGTAGATGACCAGTGCTTTGTATCAGTTTCAGAAGCAGAGTTGGACTAGATATGGTCCATATGTGTAGGAAACACAGTTCTTTTGTTCTCAGCAAACTCACGTTTCCTGCTGTCTTAGAGATTCTAGAAAGCAAGAGCGTGCTTCTTGTTCTAAAGCAGAGTGTGATAAATGGATGATTACACTGCTGTGTGTTTCACTTCAGAAATGGAGTTAAATCCCAGGATCTGAGTCTTCCTACAAGCAAGACTTCAAATCAGGTAAGGGCATTCCCTTTTCTGCTCAAACGAACTACATCGTTCACGAAGCTCACACGTTTCTCATCTTAACTGACAAGCATTGGATGTTACAGGACCAGTGCTTTGTATCAGTTTCAGAAGAAGAGTTGGACTAGATATGGTCGGTATGTGTAGGAAACACAGTTCTTTTGTTCTGGGCACACTCAGATTTCCTGCTGTCTTAGAGACTCTAGAAAGCAAGAGCGTGCTTCTTGTTCTAAAGCAGAGTGTGATCAATGGATGAGACAATGCTGTGTGTTTCACTTCAGAAATGGAGTTAAATCCCAGGCTCTGAGTCTCCCTACAAGCAAGACTTCGTTTCAGGTAAGGGCAGTCACTTTTCAGCTCAAACGAACTACATCGTTCACTGAGCTCACACGTTTCTCATCTTAACAGACAAGCATTGGATGTTAGAGGACCAGTGCTTTGTATCAATTTTAGAAGCAGTGTTGGACTAGATATGGTCTGTATGTGTAGGAAACACCGTTCTTTTGTTCTCAGCACACTCACGTTTCCTGCTGTCTTAGAGACTCTAGAAAGCAAGATCGTGCTTCTTGTTCTAAAGCAGAGTGTGATCAATGGATGAGAACACTGCTGTGTGTTTCACTTCAGAAATGGAGTAAAATCCCAGGCTCTGAGTCTTCCTACAAGCAAGACTTCGTTTCAGGTAAGGGCAGTCACTTTTCAGGTCAAACGAACTACATCGTTCACGAAGCTCACACGTTTCTCATCTAACAGACAAGCATTGGATATTAGAGGACCAGTGCTTTGTATCTGTTTCAGAAGCAGAGTTGGACTAGATATGGTCTGTATGTGTAGGAAACACCGTTCTTTTGTTCTGGGCACATTCAGATTTCCTGCTGTATTAGAGAATCTTGAAAGCAAGAGTGTGCTTCTCGCTCTAAAGCAGAGTGTGATCCATGGATGAAAACTATGCTGTGTGTTTCCCTTCAGAAAAGTAGTTAAATCTCAGGATCTATGTCTTCCTACAAGCAAAAGTTCATTTCATGTAAGGGCAGTCACTTTTCAGCTCAAACAAACTGCATCGTTCACTGAGCTCACATGTTTCTCATCTTAACAGACATGCATTGGATGTTAGAGGGTCAGTGCTTTCTATCAGTTTCAGAAGCAGATTTGGACTACATATGGTCCATTTGTGTAGGAAACACCGTTCTTTTGTTCTGGGCACACTCAGATTTCCTGCCTTTTTAGAGACTCTAGAAAGCTAGAGTGTGCTTCTCGCTCTAAAGCAGAGTGTGATCCATGGATGAGAACTATGCTGTGTGTTTCCCTTCAGAAAAGTAGTTAAATCTCAGGATCTATGTCTTCCTACAAGCAAGACTTCATTTCATGTGAGGGCAGTCACTTTTCAGCTCAAACGAACTACATCGTTCACTGAGCTCACACGTTTCTCATCTTAACAGACAAGCATTGGATGTTAGAGGACCAGTGCTTTCTATCAGTTTCAGAAGCAGTGTTGGACTAGATATGGTCTGTATGTGTAGGAAACACCGTTCTTTTGTTCTCAGCACACTCACGTTTCCTGCTGTCTTAGAGACTCTGGAAAGCAAGAGCGTGATTCTCGCTCTAAAGCAGAGTGTGATCCATGGATGAGAACTATCCTGTGTGTTTCCCTTCAGAAATGGAGTTAAATCCCAGGCTCTGAGTCTCCCTACAAGCAAGACTTCGTTTCAGGTAAGGGCAGTCACTTTTCTGCTCAAACGAACTACATCTTTCACGAGCTCACACGTTTCTCATCCTAACTGACAAGCATTGGATGTTAGAGTACCAGTGCTTTGTATCTGTTTCACAAGCAGAGTTGGACTAGATATGGTCTGTATGTGTAGGAAACACCGTTCTTTTGTTCTCAGCACACTCACATTTCCTGCTCTCTTAGAGACTCTAGAAAGCAAGAGTGTGCTTCTCGCTCTAAAGCAGAGTGTGATCCATGGATGAGAACAATGCTGTTTGTTTCCCTTCAGAAATGGAGTTAAATCCCAGGCTCTGAGTCTCCCTACAAGCAAGACTTCGTTTCACGTAAGGGCAGTCACTTTTCAGCTCAAAGGAACTACATCTTTCACGGAGCTCACACGTTTCTCATCGTAACAGACAAGCATTGGATGGTAGATGACCAGTGCTTTGTATCAGTTTCAGAAGCAGAGTTGGACTAGATATGGTCCATATGTGTAGGAAACACCGTTCTTTTGTTCTCAGCAAACTCACGTTTCCTGCTGTCTTAGAGATTCTAGAAAGCAAGAGCGTGCTTCTTGTTCTAAAGCAGAGTGTGATAAATGGATGATTACACTGCTGTGTGTTTCACTTCAGAAATGGAGTTAAATCCCAGGATCTGAGTCTTCCTACAAGCAAGACTTCAAATCAGGTAAGGGTATTCCCTTTTCTGCTCAAACGAACTACATCGTTCACGAAGCTCACACGTTTCTCATCTTAACTGACAAGCATTGGATGTTACAGGACCAGTGCTTTGTATCAGTTTCAGAAGAAGAGTTGGACTAGATATGGTCGGTATGTGTAGGATACACAGTTCTTTTGTTCTGGGCACACTCAGATTTCCTGCTGTCTTAGAGACTCTAGAAAGCAAGAGCGTGCTTCTTGTTCTAAAGCAGAGTGTGATCAATGGATGAGACAATGCTGTGTGTTTCACTTCAGAAATGGAGTTAAATCCCAGGCTCTGAGTCTCCCTACAAGCAAGACTTCGTTTCAGGTAAGGGCAGTCACTTTTCAGCTCAAACGAACTACATCGTTCACTGAGCTCACACGTTTCTCATCTTAACAGACAAGCATTGGATGTTAGAGGACCAGTGCTTTGTATCAATTTTAGAAGCAGTGTTGGACTAGATATGGTCTGTATGTGTAGGAAACACCGTTCTTTTGTTCTCAGCACACTCACGTTTCCTGCTGTCTTAGAGACTCTAGAAAGCAAGATCGTGCTTCTTGTTCTAAAGCAGAGTGTGATCAATGGATGAGAACACTGCTGTGTGTTTCACTTCAGAAATGGAGTAAAATCCCAGGCTCTGAGTCTTCCTACAAGCAAGACTTCGTTTCAGGTAACGGCAGTCACTTTTCTGCTCAAACGAACTACATCTTTCACGAAGCTCACACGTTTCTCATCCTAACTGACAAGCATTGGATGTTAGAGTACCAGTGCTTTGTATCTGTTTCACAAGCAGAGTTGGACTAGATATGGTCCGTATGTGTAGGAAACACCGTTCTTTTGTTCTCAGCACACTCACATTTCCTGCTCTCTTAGAGACTCTAGAAAGCAAGAGTGTGCTTCTCGCTCTAAAGCAGAGTGTGATCCATGGATGAGAACAATGCTGTTTGTTTCTCTTCAGAAATGGAGTTAAATCCCAGGCTCTGAGTCTCCCTACAAGCAAGACTTCGTTTCACGTAAGGGCAGTCACTTTTCAGCTCAAACGAACTACATCTTTCACGGAGCTCACACGTTTCTCATCTTAACAGACAAGCATTGGATGGTAGAGCACCAGTGCTTTGTATCAGTTTCAGAAGCAGAGTTGGACTAGATATGGTCCATATGTGTAGGAAACACCGTTCTTTTGTTCTCAGCAAACTCACATTTCCTGCTGTCTTAGAGATTCTAGAAAGCAAGAGCGTGCTTCTTGTTCTAAAGCAGAGTGTGATAAATGGATGATTACACTGCTGTGTGTTTCACTTCAGAAATGGAGTTAAATCCCAGGATCTGAGTCTTCCTACAAGCATGACTTCAAATCAGTTAAGGGCATTCCCTTTTCTGCTCAAACGAACTACATCGTTCACGAAGCTCACACGTTTCTCATCTTAACTGACAAGCATTGGAACTTACAGGACCAGTGCTTTGTATCAGTTTCAGAAGAAGAGTTGGACTAGATATGGTCGGTATGTGTAGGAAACACAGTTCTTTTGTTCTGGGCACACTCAGATTTCCTGCTGTCTTAGAGACTCTAGAAAGCAAGAGCGTGCTTCTTGTTCTAAAGCAGAGTGTGATCAATGGATGAGACAATGCTGTGTGTTTCCCTTCAGAAAAGTAGTTAAATCTCAGGATCTATGTCTTCCTACAAGCAAGACTTCATTTCATGTAAGGGCAGTCACTTTTCAGCTCAGACGAACTACATCGTTCACTGAGCTCACATGTTTCTCATCTTAACAGACATGCATTGGATGTTAGAGGACGAGTGCTTTCTATCAGTTTCAGAAGCAGTGTTGGACTAGATATGGTCTGTATGTGTAGGAAACACCGTTCTTTTGTTCTCAGCAAACTCACGTTTCCTGCTGTCTTAGAGACTCTAGAAAGCAAGAGCGTGCTTCTCGCTCTAAAGCAGAGTGTGATCCATGGATGAGAACTATGCTGTGTGTTTCCCTTCAGAAATGGAGTTAAATCCCAGGCTCTGAGTCTCCCTACAAGCAAGACTTCGTTTCAGGTAAGGGCAGTCACTTTTCAGCTCAAACGAACTACATCGTTCACGGAGCTCACACGTTTCTCATCTTAACAGACAAGCATTGGATGGTAGAGGACCAGTGCTTTGTATCAGTTTCAGAGGCAGAGTTGTACTAGATATGGTCCATATGTGTAGGAAACACCGTTCTTTTGTTCTCAGCAAACTCAAGTTTCCTGCTGTCTTAGAGATTCTAGAAAGCAAGAGCGTGCTTCTTGTTCTAAAGCAGAGTGTGATCAATGGATGAGAACACTGCTGTGTGTTTCACTTCAGAAATGGAGTTAAATCCCAGGCTCTGACTCTTCCTACAAGCAAGACTTCGTTTCAGGTAAGGGCAGTCACTTTTCAGGTCAAACGAACTACATCGTTCACGAAGCTCACACGTTTCTCATCTTAACAGACAAACATTAGATTTTAGATTACCAGTGCTTTTTATCAGTTTCAGAAGCAGAGTTGGACTATATAATGTCCGTATGTGTAGGAAACACCGTTCTTTTGTTCTCAGCACACTCACGTTTCATGCTGTCTTAGAGAGTCTAGAAAGCAAGAGTGTGCTTCTTGTTCTAAAGCAGAGTGTGATCAATGGATGATTACACTGCTGTGTGTTTTACCTCAGAAATGGAGTTAAATCCAAGGCTCTGAGTCTTCCTACAAGCAAGACTTCGTTTCAGGTAAGGGCAGTCACTTTTCAGCTCAAACGAACTACATCGTTCACGGAGCTCACACGTTTCTCATCTTAACAGACAAGCATTGGATGTTAGAGTACCAGTGCTTTGTATCTGTTTCAGAAGCAGAGTTTGACTAGATATGTTCCGCATGTGTAGGAAACACCGTTCCTTTATGTCAGCACACTCACGTTTCCTGCTATCTTAGAGACTTTAGAAAGCAAGAGCGTGCTTCTCGCTCTAAAGCAGAGTGTGATCCATGGAAGAAAACTATGATGTGTGTTTCCCTTCAGAAAAGTAGTTAAATCCCAGGATCTATGTCTTCCTACAAGCAAGACTTCATTTCATGTAAGGGCAGTCACTTTTCAGCTCAAACGAACTACATCGTTCACTGATCTCACACGTTTCTCATCTTAACAGACAAGCATTGGATGTTAGAGGACCAGTGCTTTGTATCAGTTTTAGAAGCAGAGTTGGACTATATAATGTCCGTATGTGTAGGAAACACCGTTCTTTTGTTCTCAGCACACTCACGTTTCCTGCTGTATTAGAGACTCTAGAAAGCAAGAGCGTGCTTCTTGCTCTAAAGCAGAGTGTGATCCATGGATCAGAACTATGTTGTCTGTTTCCCTTCAGAAATGGACTTAAATCCCAGGCTCTGTGTCTTACTACAAGCAACAATTCGTTTCAGGTAAGGGCAGTCACTTTTCAGTTCAAAGGAACTACATCATTCACAAAGCTCACACGTTTCTCATCTTAACTGACAAGCATTGGATGTTAGAGGACCAGTGCTTTGTATCAGTTTCAGAAGCAGGGTTGGACTAGATATGGTCTGTATTTGTAGGAAACACCGTTCTTTTGTTCTCAGGAAACTCACGTTTCCTGCTGTCTTAGAGACTCTAGAAAGCAAGATCGTGCTTCTTGTTCTAAAGCAGAGTGTGATCAATGGATGAGAACACTGCTGTGTGTTTCACTTCAGAAATGGAGTAAAATCCCAGGCTCTGAGTCTTCCTACAAGCAAGACTTCGTTTCAGGTAAGGGCAGTCACTTTTCTGCTCAAATGAACTACATCTTTCACGAAGCTCACACGTTTCTCATCTTAACTGACAAGCATTGGATGTTAGACTACCAGTGCTTTGTATCTGTTTCAGAAGCAGAGTTGGACTAGATATGGTCCGTATGTGTAGGAAACACCGTTCTTTTGTTCTCAGCACACTCACGTTTCCTGCTGTCTTAGAGACTCTAGAAAGCAAGAGCGTGCTTCTTGCTCTAAAGCACAGTGTGATCCTTGGATGAGAACTATGCTGTCTGTTTCCCTTCAGAAATGGACTTAAATCCCAGGCTCTGTGTCTTACTACAAGCAACAATTTGTTTCATGTAAGGGCAGTCACTTTTCAGTTCAAAGGAACTACATCATTCACAAAGCTCACACGTTTCTCATCTTAACTGACAAGCATTGGATGTTAGAGGACCAGTGCTTTGTATCAGTTTCAGAAGCAGGGTTGGACTAGATATGGTCTGTATGTGTAGGAAACACCGTTCTTTTGTTCTCAGCAAACTCACGTTTCCTGCTGTATTAGAGACTCTAGAAAGCAAGATCGTGCTTCTTGTTCTAAAGCAGGGTGTGATCAATGGATGAGAACACTGCTGTGTGTTTCACTTCAGAAATGGAGTTAAATCCCAGGCTCTGAGTCTTCCTACAAGCAAGACTTCGTTTCAGGAAAGGGCAGTCACTTTCCTGCTCAAACGAACTACATCTTTCACGAAGCTCACACGTTTCTCATCTTAACTGACAAACATTGGATGTTAGAGTACCAGTGCTTTGTATCAGTTTCAGAAGCAGAGTTGGACTAGATATGGTCTGTATGTGTAGGAAACACCGTTCTTTTGTTCTCAGCACACTCACGTTTCCTGCTGTCTTAGAGACTTTAGAAAGCAAGAGCGTGCTTCTCGCTCTAAAGCAGAGTGTGATCCATGGATGAAAACTATGCTGTTTCCCTTCAGAAAAGTAGTTAAATCCCAGGATCTATGTCTTCCTAAAAGCAAGACTTCGTTTCACGTAAGGGCAGTCACTTTTCAGTTCAAACGAACTACATCGTTCACTGAGCTCACACGTTTCTCATCTAACAGAAAAGCATTGGATATTAGAGGACCAGTGCTTTGTATCAGTTTCAGAAGCAGAGTTGGACTAGATATGGTATGTATGTGTAGGAAACACCGTTCTTTTGTTGTGGGCACATTCAGATTTCCTGCTGTATTAGAGAATCTAGAAAGCAAGAGCGTGCTTCTTGTTCTAAAGCAGAGTGTGATCCATGGATGAAAACTATGCTGTGTGTTTCCCTTCAGAAATGGTCTTAAATCCCAGGCTCTGTGTCTTCCTACAGGCAAGACCTCGTTTCAGGTAAGGGCATTCACTGTTCTGCTCAAAGGAACTACATCGTTTATCAATCTCACACCTTTCTCATCTTAATTTACAAGAATTGGATGTTAGAGGACCAGTGCATTGTATCAGTTTCAGAAGAAGATTTGGACTACATATAGTCCGTATGTGTAGGAAACACTGTTCTTTTGTTCTGGGCACACTCAGATTTCCTGCTATATTAGAGAATCTAGAAAGCAAGAGCGTGCTTCTTGCTCTAAAGCAGAGTGTGATCCATGGATGATTACACTACTGTGTGTTTTACCTCAGAAATGGTGTTAAATCCAAGGCTCTGAGTCCTCCTACAAGCAAGACTTCGTTTCAGGTAAGGGCAGTCACTTTTAAGCTCAAATGAACTACATCGTTCACGCTGCTCACACGTTTCTCATCTTAACAGACAAGCATTGGATGTTAGAGGACCAGTGCTTTGTATCAGTTTTAGAAGCAGGGTTGGACTAGATATGGTCTGTATGTGTAGGAAACATCGTTCTTTTGTTCTCAGCACACTCACGTTTCCTGCTGTCTTAGAGACTCTAGAAAGCAAGATCGTGCTTCTTGTTCTAAAGCAGAGTGTGATCAATGGATGAGAACACTGCTGTGTGTTTCACTTCAGAAATGGAGTAAAATCCCAGGCTCTGAGTCTTCCTACAAGCAAGACTTCGTTTCAGGTAAGGGCAGTCACTTTTCTGCTCAAACGTACTACATCTTTCACGAAGCTCACACGTTTCTCATCCTAACTGACAAGCATTGGATGTTAGAGTACCAGTGCTTTGTATCTGTTTCACAAGCAGAGTTGGACTAGATATGGTCCATATGTGTAAGAAACACCGTTCTTTTGTTCTCAGCACACTCACATTTCCTGCTGTCTTAGAGACTCTAGAAAGCAAGAGTGTGCTTCTCGCTCTAAAGCAGAGTGTGATCCATGGATGAGAACAATGCTGTTTGTTTCCCTTCAGAAATGGAGTTAAATCCCAGGCTCTGAGTCTCCCTACAAGCAAGACTTCGTTTCAGGTAAGGGCAGTCACTTTTCAGCTCAAACGAACTACATCTTTCACGGAGCTCACACGTTTCTCATCTTAACAGACAAGCATTGGATGGTAGAGGACCAGTGCTTTGTATCAGTTTCAGAAGCAGAGTTGGACTAGATATGGTCCATATGTGTAGGAAAAACCGTTCTTTTGTTCTCAGCAAACTCACGTTTCCTGCTGTCTTAGAGATTCTAGAAAGCAAGAGCGTGCTTCTTGTTCTAAAGCAGAGTGTGATAAATGGATGATTACACTGCTGTGTGTTTCACTTCAGAAATGGAGTTAAATCCCAGGATCTGAGTCTTCCTACAAGCAAGACTTCAAATCAGGTAAGGGCATTCCCTTTTCTGCTCAAACGATCTACATCGTTCACGAAGCTCACACGTTTCTCATCTTAACTGACAAGCATTGGATGTTACAGGACCAGTGCTTTGTATCAGATTCAGAAGAAGAGTTGGACTAGATATGGTCGCTATGTGTAGGAAACACAGTTCTTTTGTTCTGGGCACACTCAGATTTCCTGCTGTCTTAGAGACTCTAGAAAGCAAGAGCGTGCTTCTTGTTCTAAAGCAGAGTGTGATCAATGGATGAGACAATGCTGTGTGTTTCACTTCAGAAATGGAGTTAAATCCCAGGCTCTGAGTCTCCCTACAAGCAAGACTTCGTTTCAGGTAAGAGCAGTCACTTTTCAGCTCAAACGAACTACATCGTTCACTGAGCTCACACGTTTCTCATCTAACAGACAAGCATTGGATGTTACAGGACCAGTGCTTTGTATCAGTTTCAGAAGAAGAGTTGGACTAGATATGGTCGGTATGTGTAGGAAACACATTTCTTTTGTTCTGGGCACACTCAGATTTCCTGCTGTCTTAGAGACTCAAGAAAGCAAGAGCGTGCTTCTTGTTCTAAAGCAGAGTGTGATCAATGGATGAGACAATGCTGTGTGTTTCCCTTCAGAAAAGTAGTTAAATCTCAGGATCTATGTCTTCCTACAAGCAAGACTTCATTTCATGTAAGGGCAGTCACTTTTCAGCTCAAACGAACTACATCGTTCACTGAGCTCACATGTTTCTCATCTTAACAGACATGCATTGGATGTTAGAGGACCAGTGCTTTCTATCAGTTTCAGAAGCAGTGTTGGACTAGATATGGTCTGTATGTGTAGGAAACACCGTTCTTTTGTTCTCAGCACACTCACGTTTCCTGCTGTCTTAGAGACTCTAGAAAGCAAGAGCGTGCTTCTCGCTCTAAAGCAGAGTGTGATCCATGGATGAGAACTATGCTGTGTGTTTCCCTTCAGAAATGGAGTTAAATCCCAGGCTCTGAGTCTCCCTACAAGCAAGACTTCGTTTCAGGTAAGGGCAGTCACTTTTCAGCTCAAACGAACTACATCGTTCACGGAGCTCACACGTTTCTCATCTTAACAGACAAGCATTGGATGGTAGAGGACCAGTGCTTTGTATCAGTTTCAGAGGCAGAGTTGTACTAGATATGGTCCATATGTGTAGGAAACACCGTTCTTTTGTTCTCAGCAAACTCAAGTTTCCTGCTGTCTTAGAGATTCTAGAAAGCAAGAGCGTGCTTCTTGTTCTAAAGCAGACTGTGATCAATGGATGAGAACACTGCTGTGTGTTTCACTTCAGAAATGGAGTTAAATCCCAGGCTCTGACTCTTCCTACAAGCAAGACTTCGTTTCAGGTAAGGGCAGTCACTTTTCAGGTCAAACGAACTACATCGTTCACGAAGCTCACACGTTTCTCATCTTAACAGACAAACATTAGATTTTAGATTACCAGTGCTTTTTATCAGTTTCAGAAGCAGAGTTGGACTATATAATGTCCGTATGTGTAGGAAACACCGTTCTTTTGTTCTCAGCACACTCACGTTTCATGCTGTCTTAGAGAGTCTAGAAAGCAAGAGTGTGCTTCTTGTTCTAAAGCAGAGTGTGATCAATGGATGATTACACTGCTGTGTGTTTTACCTCAGAAATGGAGTTAAATCCAAGGCTCTGAGTCTTCCTACAAGCAAGACTTCGTTTCAGGTAAGGGCAGTCACTTTTCAGCTCAAACGAACTACATCGTTCACGGAGCTCACACGTTTCTCATCTTAACAGACAAGCATTGGATGTTAGAGTACCAGTGCTTTGTATCTGTTTCAGAAGCAGAGTTTGACTAGATATGTTCCGCATGTGTAGGAAACACCGTTCCTTTATGTCAGCACACTCACGTTTCCTGCTATCTTAGAGACTTTAGAAAGCAAGAGCGTGCTTCTCGCTCTAAAGCAGAGTGTGATCCATGGAAGAAAACTATGATGTGTGTTTCCCTTCAGAAAAGTAGTTAAATCCCAGGATCTATGTCTTCCTACAAGCAAGACTTCATTTCATGTAAGGGCAGTCACTTTTCAGCTCAAACGAACTACATCGTTCACTGATCTCACACGTTTCTCATCTTAACAGACAAGCATTGGATGTTAGAGGACCAGTGCTTTGTATCAGTTTTAGAAGCAGAGTTGGACTATATAATGTCCGTATGTGTAGGAAACACCGTTCTTTTGTTCTCAGCACACTCACGTTTCCTGCTGTATTAGAGACTCTAGAAAGCAAGAGCGTGCTTCTTGCTCTAAAGCAGAGTGTGATCCATGGATCAGAACTATGTTGTCTGTTTCCCTTCAGAAATGGACTTAAATCCCAGGCTCTGTGTCTTACTACAAGCAACAATTCGTTTCAGGTAAGGGCAGTCACTTTTCAGTTCAAAGGAACTACATCATTCACAAAGCTCACACGTTTCTCATCTTAACTGACAAGCATTGGATGTTAGAGGACCAGTGCTTTGTATCAGTTTCAGAAGCAGGGTTGGACTAGATATGGTCTGTATTTGTAGGAAACACCGTTCTTTTGTTCTCAGGAAACTCACGTTTCCTGCTGTCTTAGAGACTCTAGAAAGCAAGATCGTGCTTCTTGTTCTAAAGCAGAGTGTGATCAATGGATGAGAACACTGCTGTGTGTTTCACTTCAGAAATGGAGTAAAATCCCAGGCTCTGAGTCTTCCTACAAGCAAGACTTCGTTTCAGGTAAGGGCAGTCACTTTTCTGCTCAAATGAACTACATCTTTCACGAAGCTCACACGTTTCTCATCTTAACTGACAAGCATTGGATGTTAGACTACCAGTGCTTTGTATCTGTTTCAGAAGCAGAGTTGGACTAGATATGGTCCGTATGTGTAGGAAACACCGTTCTTTTGTTCTCAGCACACTCACGTTTCCTGCTGTCTTAGAGACTCTAGAAAGCAAGAGCGTGCTTCTTGCTCTAAAGCACAGTGTGATCCTTGGATGAGAACTATGCTGTCTGTTTCCCTTCAGAAATGGACTTAAATCCCAGGCTCTGTGTCTTACTACAAGCAACAATTTGTTTCATGTAAGGGCAGTCACTTTTCAGTTCAAAGGAACTACATCATTCACAAAGCTCACACGTTTCTCATCTTAACTGACAAGCATTGGATGTTAGAGGACCAGTGCTTTGTATCAGTTTCAGAAGCAGGGTTGGACTAGATATGGTCTGTATGTGTAGGAAACACCGTTCTTTTGTTCTCAGCAAACTCACGTTTCCTGCTGTATTAGAGACTCTAGAAAGCAAGATCGTGCTTCTTGTTCTAAAGCAGGGTGTGATCAATGGATGAGAACACTGCTGTGTGTTTCACTTCAGAAATGGAGTTAAATCCCAGGCTCTGAGTCTTCCTACAAGCAAGACTTCGTTTCAGGAAAGGGCAGTCACTTTTCTGCTCAAACGAACTACATCTTTCACGAAGCTCACACGTTTCTCATCTTAACTGACAAACATTGGATGTTAGAGTACCAGTGCTTTGTATCAGTTTCAGAAGCAGAGTTGGACTAGATATGGTCTGTATGTGTAGGAAACACCGTTCTTTTGTTCTCAGCACACTCACGTTTCCTGCTGTCTTAGAGACTTTAGAAAGCAAGAGCGTGCTTCTCGCTCTAAAGCAGAGTGTGATCCATGGATGAAAACTATGCTGTTTCCCTTCAGAAAAGTAGTTAAATCCCAGGATCTATGTCTTCCTAAAAGCAAGACTTCGTTTCACGTAAGGGCAGTCACTTTTCAGTTCAAACGAACTACATCGTTCACTGAGCTCACACGTTTCTCATCTAACAGAAAAGCATTGGATATTAGAGGACCAGTGCTTTGTATCAGTTTCAGAAGCAGAGTTGGACTAGATATGGTATGTATGTGTAGGAAACACCGTTCTTTTGTTGTGGGCACATTCAGATTTCCTGCTGTATTAGAGAATCTAGAAAGCAAGAGCGTGCTTCTTGTTCTAAAGCAGAGTGTGATCCATGGATGAAAACTATGCTGTGTGTTTCCCTTCAGAAATGGTCTTAAATCCCAGGCTCTGTGTCTTCCTACAGGCAAGACCTCGTTTCAGGTAAGGGCATTCACTGTTCTGCTCAAAGGAACTACATCGTTTATCAATCTCACACCTTTCTCATCTTAATTTACAAGAATTGGATGTTAGAGGACCAGTGCATTGTATCAGTTTCAGAAGAAGATTTGGACTACATATAGTCCGTATGTGTAGGAAACACTGTTCTTTTGTTCTGGGCACACTCAGATTTCCTGCTATATTAGAGAATCTAGAAAGCAAGAGCGTGCTTCTTGCTCTAAAGCAGAGTGTGATCCATGGATGATTACACTACTGTGTGTTTTACCTCAGAAATGGTGTTAAATCCAAGGCTCTGAGTCCTCCTACAAGCAAGACTTCGTTTCAGGTAAGGGCAGTCACTTTTAAGCTCAAATGAACTACATCGTTCACGCTGCTCACACGTTTCTCATCTTAACAGACAAGCATTGGATGTTAGAGGACCAGTGCTTTGTATCAGTTTTAGAAGCAGGGTTGGACTAGATATGGTCTGTATGTGTAGGAAACATCGTTCTTTTGTTCTCAGCACACTCACGTTTCCTGCTGTCTTAGAGACTCTAGAAAGCAAGATCGTGCTTCTTGTTCTAAAGCAGAGTGTGATCAATGGATGAGAACACTGCTGTGTGTTTCACTTCAGAAATGGAGTAAAATCCCAGGCTCTGAGTCTTCCTACAAGCAAGACTTCGTTTCAGGTAAGGGCAGTCACTTTTCTGCTCAAACGTACTACATCTTTCACGAAGCTCACACGTTTCTCATCCTAACTGACAAGCATTGGATGTTAGAGTACCAGTGCTTTGTATCTGTTTCACAAGCAGAGTTGGACTAGATATGGTCCATATGTGTAAGAAACACCGTTCTTTTGTTCTCAGCACACTCACATTTCCTGCTGTCTTAGAGACTCTAGAAAGCAAGAGTGTGCTTCTCGCTCTAAAGCAGAGTGTGATCCATGGATGAGAACAATGCTGTTTGTTTCCCTTCAGAAATGGAGTTAAATCCCAGGCTCTGAGTCTCCCTACAAGCAAGACTTCGTTTCAGGTAAGGGCAGTCACTTTTCAGCTCAAACGAACTACATCTTTCACGGAGCTCACACGTTTCTCATCTTAACAGACAAGCATTGGATGGTAGAGGACCAGTGCTTTGTATCAGTTTCAGAAGCAGAGTTGGACTAGATATGGTCCATATGTGTAGGAAAAACCGTTCTTTTGTTCTCAGCAAACTCACGATTCCTGCTGTCTTAGAGATTCTAGAAAGCAAGAGCGTGCTTCTTGTTCTAAAGCAGAGTGTGATAAATGGATGATTACACTGCTGTGTGTTTCACTTCAGAAATGGAGTTAAATCCCAGGATCTGAGTCTTCCTACAAGCAAGACTTCAAATCAGGTAAGGGCATTCCCTTTTCTGCTCAAACGATCTACATCGTTCACGAAGCTCACACGTTTCTCATCTTAACTGACAAGCATTGGATGTTACAGGACCAGTGCTTTGTATCAGATTCAGAAGAAGAGTTGGACTAGATATGGTCGCTATGTGTAGGAAACACAGTTCTTTTGTTCTGGGCACACTCAGATTTCCTGCTGTCTTAGAGACTCTAGAAAGCAAGAGCGTGCTTCTTGTTCTAAAGCAGAGTGTGATCAATGGATGAGACAATGCTGTGTGTTTCACTTCAGAAATGGAGTTAAATCCCAGGCTCTGAGTCTCCCTACAAGCAAGACTTCGTTTCAGGTAAGAGCAGTCACTTTTCAGCTCAAACGAACTACATCGTTCACTGAGCTCACACGTTTCTCATCTAACAGACAAGCATTGGATGTTACAGGACCAGTGCTTTGTATCAGTTTCAGAAGAAGAGTTGGACTAGATATGGTCGGTATGTGTAGGAAACACATTTCTTTTGTTCTGGGCACACTCAGATTTCCTGCTGTCTTAGAGACTCAAGAAAGCAAGAGCGTGCTTCTTGTTCTAAAGCAGAGTGTGATCAATGGATGAGACAATGCTGTGTGTTTCCCTTCAGAAAAGTAGTTAAATCTCAGGATCTATGTCTTCCTACAAGCAAGACTTCATTTCATGTAAGGGCAGTCACTTTTCAGCTCAAACGAACTACATCGTTCACTGAGCTCACATGTTTCTCATCTTAACAGACATGCATTGGATGTTAGAGGACCAGTGCTTTCTATCAGTTTCAGAAGCAGTGTTGGACTAGATATGGTCTGTATGTGTAGGAAACACCGTTCTTTTGTTCTCAGCACACTCACGTTTCCTGCTGTCTTAGAGACTCTAGAAAGCAAGAGCGTGCTTCTCGCTCTAAAGCAGAGTGTGATCCATGGATGAGAACTATGCTGTGTGTTTCCCTTCAGAAATGGAGTTAAATCCCAGGATCTGAGTCTCCCTACAAGCAAGACTTCGTTTCAGGTAAGGGCAGTCACTTTTCAGCTCAAACGAACTACATCGTTCACGGAGCTCACACGTTTCTCATCTTAACAGACAAGCATTGGATGGTAGAGGACCAGTGCTTTGTATCAGTTTCAGAGGCAGAGTTGTACTAGATATGGTCCATATGTGTAGGAAACACCGTTCTTTTGTTCTCAGCAAACTCAAGTTTCCTGCTGTCTTAGAGATTCTAGAAAGCAAGAGCGTGCTTCTTGTTCTAAAGCAGACTGTGATCAATGGATGAGAACACTGCTGTGTGTTTCACTTCAGAAATGGAGTTAAATCCCAGGCTCTGACTCTTCCTACAAGCAAGACTTCGTTTCAGGTAAGGGCAGTCACTTTTCAGGTCAAACGAACTACATCGTTCACGAAGCTCACACGTTTCTCATCTTAACAGACAAACATTAGATTTTAGATTACCAGTGCTTTTTATCAGTTTCAGAAGCAGAGTTGGACTATATAATGTCCGTATGTGTAGGAAACACCGTTCTTTTGTTCTCAGCACACTCACGTTTCATGCTGTCTTAGAGAGTCTAGAAAGCAAGAGTGTGCTTCTTGTTCTAAAGCAGAGTGTGATCAATGGATGATTACACTGCTGTGTGTTTTACCTCAGAAATGGAGTTAAATCCAAGGCTCTGAGTCTTCCTACAAGCAAGACTTCGTTTCAGGTAAGGGCAGTCACTTTTCAGCTCAAACGAACTACATCGTTCACAGAGCTCACACGTTTCTCATCTTAACAGACAAGCATTGGATGTTAGAGTACCAGTGCTTTGTATCTGTTTCAGAAGCAGAGTTTGACTAGATATGTTCCGCATGTGTAGGAAACACCGTTCCTTTTTGTCAGCACACTCACGTTTCCTGCTGTCTTAGAGACTTTAGAAAGCAAGAGCGTGCTTCTCGCTCTAAAGCAGAGTGTGATCCATGGAAGAAAACTGTGTTGTGTGTTTCCCTTCAGAAAAGTAGTTAAATCCCAGGATCTATGTCTTCCTACAAGCAAGACTTCATTTCATGTAAGGGCAGTCACTTTTCAGCTCAAACGAACTACATCGTTCACTGATCTCACACGTTTCTCATCTTAACAGACAAGCATTGGATGTTAGAGGACCAGTGCTTTGTATCAGTTTTAGAAGCAGAGTTGGACTATATAATGTCCGTATGTGTAGGAAACACCGTTCTTTTGTTCTCAGCACACTCACGTTTCCTGCTGTATTAGAGACTCTAGAAAGCAAGAGCGTGCTTCTTGCTCTAAAGCAGAGTGTGATCCATGGATCAGAACTATGTTGTCTCTTTCCCTTCAGAAATGGACTTAAATCCCAGGCTCTGTGTCTTACTACAAGCAACAATTCGTTTCAGGTAAGGGCAGTCACTTTTCAGTTCAAAGGAACTACATCATTCACAAAGCTCACACGTTTCTCATCTTAACTGACAAGCATTGGATGTTAGAGGACCAGTGCTTTGTATCAGTTTCAGAAGCAGGGTTGGACTAGATATGGTCTGTATTTGTAGGAAACACCGTTCTTTTGTTCTCAGGAAACTCACGTTTCCTGCTGTCTTAGAGACTCTAGAAAGCAAGATCGTGCTTCTTGTTCTAAAGCAGAGTGTGATCAATGGATGAGAACACTGCTGTGTGTTTCACTTCAGAAATGGAGTAAAATCCCAGGCTCTGAGTCTTCCTACAAGCAAGACTTCGTTTCAGGTAAGGGCAGTCACTTTTCTGCTCAAACGAACTACATCTTTCACGAAGCTCACACGTTTCTCATCTAAACTGACAAGCATTGGATGTTAGACTACCAGTGCTTTGTATCTGTTTCAGAAGCAGAGTTGGACTAGATATGGTCCGTATGTGTAGGAAACACCGTTCTTTTGTTCTCAGCACACTCACGTTTCCTGCTGTCTTAGAGACTCTAGAAAGCAAGAGCGTTCTTCTTGCTCTAAAGCACAGTGTGATCCTTGGATGAGAACTATGCTGTCTGTTTCCCTTCAGAAATGGACTTAAATCCCAGGCTCTGTGTCTTACTACAAGCAACAATTTGTTTCATGTAAGGGCAGTCACTTTTCAGTTCAAAGTAACTACATCATTCACAAATCTCACACGTTTCTCTTCTTAACTGACAAGCATTGGATGTTAGAGGACCAGTGCTTTGTCAGTTTCAGAAGCAGGGTTGGACTAGATATGGTCTGTATGTGTAGGAAACACCGTTCTTTTGTTCTCAGCAAACTCACGTTTCCTGCTGTCTTAGAGACTCTAGAAAGCAAGATCGTGCTTCTTGTTCTAAAGCAGAGTGTGATCAATGGATGAGAACACTGCTGTGTGTTTCACTTCAGAAATGGAGTTAAATCCCAGGCTCTGAGTCTTCCTACAAGCAAGACTTCGTTTCAGGTAAGGGCAGTCACTTTTCTGCTCAAACGAACTACATCTTTCACGAAGCTCACACGTTTCTCATCTTAACTGACAAACATTGGATGTTAGAGTACCAGTGCTTTGTATCAGTTTCAGAAGCAGAGTTGGACTAGATATGGTCTGTATGTGTAGGAAACACCGTTCTTTTGTTCTCAGCACACTCACGTTTCCTGCTGTCTTAGAGACTCTAGAAAGCAAGATCGTGCTTCTTGTTCTAAAGCAGAGTGTGATCAATGGATGAGAACACTGCTGTGTGTTTCACTTCAGAAATGGAGTAAAATCCCAGGCTCTGAGTCTTCCTACAAGCAAGACTTCGTTTCAGGTAAGGGCAGTCACTTTTCTGCTCAAACGAACTACATCTTTCACGAAGCTCACACGTTTCTCATCCTAACTGACAAGCATTGGATGTTAGAGTACCAGTGCTTTGTACCTGTTTCACAAGCAGAGTTGGACTAGATATGGTCCGTATGTGTAGGAAACACCGTTCTTTTGTTCTCAGCACACTCACATTTCCTGCTGTATTAGAGACTCAAGAGAGCTAGAGTGTGCTTCTCGCTCTAAAGAAGAGTGTGATCCATGGATGAGAACTATGCTGTGTGTTTCCCTTCAGAAATGGTCTTAAATCCCAGGCTCTGTGTCTTACTACAAGCAAGAATTCGTTTCAGGTAAGGGCAGTCACTTTTCAGTTCAAAGGAACTACATCATTCACAAATCTCACCCGTTTATCATCTTAAATGACAAGCATTGAATGTTAGAGGACCAGTGCATTCTATCCGTTTCAGAAGAAGAGTTGGACTAGATATGGTCCATATGTGTAGGAAACACCGTTCTTTTGTTCTCAGCAAACTCACGTTTCCTGCTGTATTAGAGAGTCTAGAAAGCAAGAGCGTGCTTCTTGTTCTAAAGCAGAGTGTGATCAATGGATGATTACACTGCTGTGTGTTTTACCTCAGAAATGGAGTTAAATCCAAGGCTCTGAGTCTTCCTACAAGAAAGACTTCAATTCATCTAAGGGCAGTCACTTTTCTGCTCAAACGAACTACATCGTTCACTGAGCTCACAAGTTTCTCATCCTAACTGACAAGCATTGGATGTTAAAGGACCTGTGCTTTGTATCAGTTTCAGAGGCAGAGTTGGACTAGATATGGTCCGTATGTGTAGGAAACACCGTTCTTTTATTCTGGGCACACTCAGATTTCCTGCTGTATTAGAGACTCTAGAAAGCAAGAGCATGCTTCTTGCTCTAAAGCACAGTGTGATCCTTGGATGAGAACTATGCTGTCTGTTTCCCTTCAGAAATGGACTTAAATCCCAGGCTCTGTGTCTTTCTACAAGCAACAATTTGTTTCAGGTAAGGGCAGTCACTTTTCAGTTCAAAGGAACTACATCATTCACAAAGCTCACACGTTTCTCATCTTAACTGACAAGCATTGGATGTTAGAGGACCAGTGCTTTGTATCAGTTTCAGAAGCAGGGTTGGACTAGATATGGTCTGTATGTGTAGGAAACACCGTTCTTTTGTTCTCAGCAAACTCACGTTTCCTGCTGTATTAGAGACTCTAGAAAGCAAGATCGTGCTTCTTGTTCTAAAGCAGAGTGTGATCAATGGATGAGAACACTGCTGTGTGTTTCACTTCAGAAATGGAGTTAAATCCCAGGCTCTGAGTCTTCCTACAAGCAAGATTTCGTTTCAGGTAAGGGCAGTCACTTTTCTGCTCAAACGAACTACATCTTTCACGAAGCTCACACGTTTCTCATCTTAACTGACAAGCATTGGATGTTAGAGTACCAGTGCTTTGTATCAGTTTCAGAAGCAGAGTTGGACTAGATATGGTCCGTATGTGAAGGAAACACCGTTCTTTTGTTCTCAGCACACTCACGTTTCCTGCTGTCTTAGAGACTTTAGAAAGCAAGAGCGTGCTTCTCGCTCTAAAGCAGAGTGTGATCCATGGATGAAAACTATGCTGTTTCCCTTCAGAAAAGTAGTTAAATCCCAGGATCTATGTCTTCCTAAAAGCAAGACTTCGTTTCAGGTAAGGGCAGTCACTTTTCAGTTCAAACGAACTACATCGTTCACTGAGCTCACATGTTTCTCATCTAACAGACAAGCATTGGATATTAGAGGACCAGTGCTTTGATTCAGTTTCAGAAGCAGAGTTGGACTAGATATGGTCTGTATGTGTAGGAAACACCGTTCTTTTGTTCTCAGCACACTCACGTTTCCTGCTGTCTTAGAGACTCTAGAAAGCAAGAGCGTGGTTCTTGCTCTAAAGCAGAGTGTGATCCATGGATGAGAACTATGCTGTGTGTTTCCCTTCAGAAATGGAGTAAAATCCCAGGCTCTGTGACTTACTACAAGCAAGACTTCGTTTCAGGTAAGGGCAGTCACTTTTCAGCTCAAACGAACTACATCGTTCATGAAGCTCACACGTTTCTCATCTTAACAGACAAGCATTAGATTTTAGAGGACCAGTTCTTTTTATCAGTTTCAGAAGCAGAGTTGGACTATATAATGTCCGTATGTGTAGGAAACACCATTCTTTGTTCTCAGCACACTCACGTTTCCTGCTGTCTTGGAGAGTCTAGAAAGCAAGAGCGTGCTTCTTGTTCTAAAGCAGAGTGTGACCAATGGATGATTACATGCTGTGTGTTTTACTTCAGAAATGGAGTTAAATCCCAGGCTCTGAGTCTCCCTACAAGCAAGACATCAAATCAGGTAAGGGCATTCCCTTTTCTGCTCAAACGAACTACACCGTTCACGAAGCTCACACGTTTCTCATCTTAACTGACAAGCATTGGATGTTACAGGACCAGTGCTTTGTATCAGTTTCAGAAGAAGAGTTGGACTAGATATGGTCGGTATGTGTAGAAAACACAGTTCTTTTGTTCTGGGCAAACTCAGATTTCCTGCTGTCTTAGAGACTCTAGAAAGCAAGAGCGTGCTTCTTGTTCTAAAGCAGAGTGTGATCAATGGATGAGACAATGCTGTGTGTTTCACTTCAGATATGGAGTTAAATCCCAGGCTCTGAGTCTCCCTACAAGCAAGACTTCGTTTCAGGTAAGGGCAGTCACTTTTCAGCTCAAACGAACTACATCGTTCACTGAGCTCACACGTTTCTCATCTTAACTGACAAGCATTGGATGTTAGAGTCCCAGTGCTTTGTATCTGTTTTAGAAGCAGAGTTGGACTAGATATAGTCCGTATGTGTAGGAAACACCGTTCTTTTGTTCTCAGCACACTCACGTTTCCTGCTGTCTTAGAGACTTTAGAAAGCAAGAGCATGCTTCTTGCTCTAAAGCAGAGTGTGATCCATGGATGAAAACTATGCTGTGTGTTTCCCTTCAGAAAAGTAGTTAAATCTCAGGATCTATTTCTTCCTACAAGCAAGACTTCATTTCATGTAAGGGCAGTCACTTTTCAGCTCAAACGAACTACATCGTTCACTGAGCTCACACGTTTCTCATCTTAACAGACAAGCATTGGATGTTAGAGGACCAGTGCTTTTTATCAGTTTCAGAAGCAGTGTTGGACTAGATATGGTCTGTATGTGTAGGAAACACCGTTCTTTTGTTCTGAGCACACTCACGTTTCCTGCTGTCTTAGAGAATCTAGAAAGCAAGAGCGTGCTTCTCGCTCTAAAGCAGAGTGTGATCCATGGATGAGAACTGTCCTGTGTGTTTCCCTTCAGAAATGGAGTTAAATCCCTGGCTCTGAGTCTCCCTACAAGCAAGATTTCGTTTCAGGTAAGGGCAGTCACTTTTCAGCTCAAACGAACTACATCGTTCACGGAGCTCACACGTTTCTCATCTTAAAAGACAAGCATTGGATGGTAGAGGACCAGTGCTTTGTATCAGTTTCAGAGGCAGAGTTGGACTAGATATGGTCTGTATGTGTAGGAAACACCGTTCTTTTGTTCTCAGCAACTTCAAGTTTCCTGCTGTCTTAGAGATTCTAGAAAGCAAGAGCGTGCTTCTTGTTCTAAGGCAGAGTGTGATCAATGGATGAGAACTATGCTGTGTGTTTCACTTCAGAAATGGAGTTAAATTCCAGGCTCTGAGTCTTCCTACAAGCAAGACTTCGTTTCAGGTAAGGCCAGTCACTTTTCACCTCAAACGAACTACATCGTTCACGAAGCTCACACGTTTCTCTTTTTAACAGATAAACATTAGATTTTAGATTACCAGTGCTTTTTATCAGTTTCAGAAACAGTGTTGGACTATATAATGTATGTATGTGTAGGAAACACTGTTCTTTTGTTCTCAGCACACTCACGTTTCCTGCTGTCTTAGAGAGTCTAGAAAGCAAGAGCGTGCTTCTTGTTCTAAAGCAGAGTGTGATCAATGGATGATTACATGCTGTGTGTTTTACTTCAGAAATGGAGTTAAATCCCAGGCTCTGAGTCTCCCTACAAGCAAGACTTCAAATCAGGTAAGGGCATTCCCTTTTCAGGTCAAACGAACTACATCGTTCACAAGCTCACACTTTTCTCATCTTAACTGACAAGCATTGGATGTTACAGGACCAGTGCTTTGTATCAGTTTCAGAAGAAGAGTTGGACTAGATATGGTCGGTATGTGTAGAAAACACCGTTCTTTTGTTCTGAGCACACTCACGTTTCCTGCTGTCTTAGAGAATCTAGAAAGCAAGAGCGTGCTTCTCGCTCTAGAGCAGAGTGTGATCCATGGATGAGAACTATCCTGTGTGTTTCCCTTCAGAAATGGAGTTAAATCCCAGGCTCTGAGTCTCCCTACAAGCAAGATTTCGTTTCAGGTAAGGGCAGTCACTTTTCAGCTCAAACGAACTACATCGTTCACGGAGCTCACACGTTTCTCATCTTAACAGACAAGCATTGGATGGTAGAAGACCAGTGCTTTGTATCAGTTTCAGAGGCAGAGTTGGACTAGATATGGTCTGTATGTGTAGGAAACACCGTTCTTTTGTTCTCAGCAAACTCAAGTTTCCTGCTGTCTTAGAGATTCTAGAAAGCAAGAGCGTGATTTTTGTTCTAAGGCAGAGTGTGATCAATGGATGAGAACTATGCTGTGTGTTTCACTTCAGAAATGGAGTTAAATTCCAGGCTCTGAGTCTTCCTACAAGCAAGACTTCGTTTCAGGTAAGGGCAGTCACTTTTCAGCTCAAACGAACTACATCGTTCACTGATCTCACACGTTTCTCATCTTAACTGACAAGCATTGGATGTTAGAGTCCCAGTGCTTTGTATCTGTTTTAGAAGCAGAGTTGGACTAGATATAGTCCGTATGTGTAGGAAACACCGTTCTTTTGTTCTCAGCACACTCATGTTTCCTGCTGTCTTAGAGACTTTAGAAAGCAAGAGCATGCTTCTTGCTCTAAAGCAGAGTGTGATCCATGGATGAAAACTATGCTGTGTGTTTCCCTTCAGAAAAGTAGTTAAATCTCAGGATCTATTTCTTCCTACAAGCAAGACTTCATTTCATGTAAGGGCAGTCACTTTTCAGCTCAAACGAACTACATCGTTCACTGAGCTCACACGTTTCTCATCTTAACAGACAAGCATTGGATGTTAGAGGACCAGTGCTTTGTGTCAGTTTCAGAAGCAGTGTTGGACTAGATATGGTCTGTATGTGTAGGAAACACCGTTCTTTTGTTCTGAGCACACTCATGTTTCCTGCTGTCTTAGAGAATCTAGAAAGCAAGAGCGTGCTTCTCGCTCTAGAGCAGAGTGTGATCCATGGATGAGAACTATCCTGTGTGTTTCCCTTCAGAAATGGAGTTAAATCCCAGGCTCTGAGTCTCCCTACAAGCAAGATTTCGTTTCAGGTAAGGGCAGTCACTTTTCAGCTCAAACGAACTACATCGTTCACGGAGCTCACACGTTTCTCATCTTAACAGACAAGCATTGGATGGTAGAAGACCAGTGCTTTGTATCAGTTTCAGAGGCAGAGTTGGACTAGATATGGTCTGTATGTGTAGGAAACACCGTTCTTTTGTTCTCAGCAAACTCAAGTTTCCTGCTGTCTTAGAGATTCTAGAAAGCAAGAGCGTGCTTCTTGTTCTAAGGCAGAGTGTGATCAATGGATGAGAACTATGCTGTGTGTTTCACTTCAGAAATGGAGTTAAATTCCAGGCTCTGAGTCTTCCTACAAGCAAGACTTCGTTTCAGGTAAGGGCAGTCACTTTTCAGCTCAAACGAACTACATCGTTCACTGATCTCACACGTTTCTCATCTTAACTGACAAGCATTGGATGTTAGAGTCCCAGTGCTTTGTATCTGTTTTAGAAGCAGAGTTGGACTAGATATAGTCCGTATGTGTAGGAAACACCGTTCTTTTGTTCTCAGCACACTCATGTTTCCTGCTGTCTTAGAGACTTTAGAAAGCAAGAGCATGCTTCTTGCTCTAAAGCAGAGTGTGATCCATGGATGAAAACTATGCTGTGTGTTTCCCTTCAGAAAAGTAGTTAAATCTCAGGATCTATGTCTTCCTACAAGCAAGACTTCATTTCATGTAAGGGCAGTCACTTTTCAGCTCAAACGAACTACATCGTTCACTGAGCTCACACGTTTCTCATCTTAACAGACAAGCATTGGATGTTAGAGGACCAGTGCTTTGTATCAGTTTCAGAAGCAGTGTTGGACTAGATATGGTCTGTATGTGTAGGAAACACCGTTCTTTTGTTCTCAGCACACTCACGTTTCCTGCTGTCTTAGAGACTCTAGAAAGCAAGAGTGTGCTTCTCGCTCTAAAGCAGAGTGTGATCCATGGATGAGAACTATGCTGTGTGTTTCCCTTCAGAAATGGAGTTAAATCCCAGGCTCTGAGTCTCCCTACAAGCAAGACTTCGTTTCAGGTAAGGGCAGTCACTTTTCAGCTCAAACGAACTACATCGTTCACGGAGCTCACACGTTTCTCATCTTAACAGACAAGCATTGGATGGTAGAGGACCAGTACTTTGTATCAGTTTCAGAGGCAGAGTTGGACTAGATATGGTCCGTATGTGTAGGAAACACCGTTCTTTTGTTCTCAGCAAACTCAAGTTTCCTGCTGTCTTAGAGAGTCTAGAAAGCAAGAGCGTGCTTCTTGTTCTAAAGCAGAGTGTGATCAATGGATGATTACATGCTGTGTGTTTTACTTCAGAAATGGAGTTAAATCCCAGGCTCTGAGTCTCCCTACAAGCAAGACTTCAAATCAGGTAAGGGCATTCCCTTTTCAGGTCAAACGAACTACATCGTTCACAAGCTCACACTTTTCTCATCTTAACTGACAAGCATTGGATGTTACAGGACCAGTGCTTTGTATCAGTTTCAGAAGAAGAGTTGGACTAGATATGGTCCGTATGTGTAGGAAACACCGTTCTTTTGTTCTGAGCACACTCACGTTTCCTGCTGTCTTAGAGAATCTAGAAAGCAAGAGCGTGCTTCTCGCTCTAGAGCAGAGTGTGATCCATGGATGAGAACTATCCTGTGTGTTTCCCTTCAGAAATGGAGTTAAATCCCAGGCTCTGAGTCTCCCTACAAGCAAGATTTCGTTTCAGGTAAGGGCAGTCACTTTTCAGCTCAAACGAACTACATCGTTCACGGAGCTCACACGTTTCTCATCTTAACAGACAAGCATTGGATGGTAGAAGACCAGTGCTTTGTATTAGTTTCAGAGGCAGAGTTGGACTAGATATGGTCTGTATGTGTAGGAAACACCGTTCTTTTGTTCTCAGCAAACTCAAGTTTCCTGCTGTCTTAGAGATTCTAGAAAGCAAGAGCGTGCTTTTTGTTCTAAGGCAGAGTGTGATCAATGGATGAGAACTATGCTGTGTGTTTCACTTCAGAAATGGAGTTAAATTCCAGGCTCTGAGTCTTCCTACAAGCAAGACTTCGTTTCAGGTAAGGCCAGTCACTTTTCACCTCAAACGAACTACATCCTTCACGAAGCTCACACGTTTCTCTTCTTAACAGATAAACATTAGATTTTAGATTACCAGTGCTTTTTATCAGTTTCAGAAGCAGTGTTGGACTATATAATGTATGTATGTGTAGGAAACACTGTTCTTTTGTTCTCAGCACACTCACGTTTCCTGCTGTCTTAGAGAGTCTAGAAAGCAAGAGCGTGCTTCTTGTTCTAAAGCAGAGTGTGATCAATGGATGATTACACTGCTGTGTGTTTTACCTCAGAAATAGAGTTAAATCCAAGGCTCTGAGTCTTCCTACAAGCAAGACTTCGTTTCAGGTAAGGGCAGTCACTTTTCAGCTCAAACGAACTACATCGTTCACGGAGCTCACCCGTTTCTCATCTTAACTGACAAGCATTGGATGTTAGAGTCCCAGTGCTTTGTATCTGTTTTAGAAGCAGAGTTGGACTAGATATAGTCCGTATGTGTAGGAAACACCGTTCTTTTGTTCTCAGCACACTCATGTTTCCTGCTGTCTTAGAGACTTTAGAAAGCAAGAGCATGCTTCTTGCTCTAAAGCAGAGTGTGATCCATGGATGAAAACTATGCTGTGTGTTTCCCTTCAGAAAAGTAGTTAAATCTCAGGATCTATTTCTTCCTACAAGCAAGACTTCATTTCATGTAAGGGCAGTCACTTTTCAGCTCAAACGAACTACATCGTTCACTGAGCTCACACGTTTCTCATCTTAACAGACAAGCATTGGATGTTAGAGGACCAGTGCTTTTTATCAGTTTCAGAAGCAGTGTTGGACTAGATATGGTCTGTATGTGTAGGAAACACCGTTCTTTTGTTCTGAGCACACTCATGTTTCCTGCTGTCTTAGAGAATCTAGAAAGCAAGAGCGTGCTTCTCGCTCTAGAGCAGAGTGTGATCCATGGATGAGAACTATCCTGTGTGTTTCCCTTCAGAAATGGAGTTAAATCCCAGGCTCTGAGTCTCCCTACAAGCAAGATTTCGTTTCAGGTAAGGGCAGTCACTTTTCAGCTCAAACGAACTACATCGTTCACGGAGCTCACACGTTTCTCATCTTAACAGACAAGCATTGGATGGTAGAAGACCAGTGCTTTGTATCAGTTTCAGAGGCAGAGTTGGACTAGATATGGTATGTATGTGTAGGAAACACCGTTCTTTTGTTCTCAGCAAACTCAAGTTTCCTGCTGTCTTAGAGATTCTAGAAAGCAAGAGCGTGCTTCTTGTTCTAAGGCAGAGTGTGATCAATGGATGAGAACTATGCTGTGTGTTTCACTTCAGAAATGGAGTTAAATTCCAGGCTCTGAGTCTTCCTACAAGCAAGACTTCGTTTCAGGTAAGGGCAGTCACTTTTCAGCTCAAACGAACTACATCGTTCACTGATCTCACACGTTTCTCATCTTAACTGACAAGCATTGGATGTTAGAGTCCCAGTGCTTTGTATCTGTTTTAGAAGCAGAGTTGGACTAGATATAGTCCGTATGTGTAGGAAACACCGTTCTTTTGTTCTCAGCACACTCATGTTTCCTGCTGTCTTAGAGACTTTAGAAAGCAAGAGCATGCTTCTTGCTCTAAAGCAGAGTGTGATCCATGGATGAAAACTATGCTGTGTGTTTCCCTTCAGAAAAGTAGTTAAATCTCAGGATCTATTTCTTCCTACAAGCAAGACTTCATTTCATGTAAGGGCAGTCACTTTTCAGCTCAAACGAACTACATCGTTCACTGAGCTCACACGTTTCTCATCTTAACAGACAAGCATTGGATGTTAGAGGACCAGTGCTTTTTATCAGTTTCAGAAGCAGTGTTGGACTAGATATGGTCTGTATGTGTAGGAAACACCGTTCTTTTGTTCTGAGCACACTGACGTTTCCTGCTGTCTTAGAGAATCTAGAAAGCAAGAGCGTGCTTCTCGCTCTAAAGCAGAGTGTGATCCATGGATGAGAACTATCCTGTGTGTTTCCCTTCAGAAATGGAGTTAAATCCCAGGCTCTGAGTCTCCCTACAAGCAAGATTTCGTTTCAGGTAAGGGCAGTCACTTTTCAGCTCAAACGATCTACATCGTTCACGGAGCTCACACATTTCTCATCTTAACAGACAAGCATTGGATGGTAGAAGACCAGTGCTTTGTATCAGTTTCAGAGGCAGAGTTGGACTAGATATGGTCTGTATGTGTAGGAAACACCGTTCTTTTGTTCTCAGCAAACTCAAGTTTCCTGCTGTCTTAGAGATTCTAGAAAGCAAGAGCGTGCTTCTTGTTCTAAGGCAGAGTGTGATCAATGGATGAGAACTATGCTGTGTGTTTCACTTCAGAAATGGAGTTAAATTCCAGGCTCTGAGTCTTCCTACAAGCAAGACTTCGTTTCAGGTAAGGCCAGTCACTTTTCACCTCAAACGAACTACATCCTTCACGAAGCTCACACGTTTCTCTTCTTAACAGATAAACATTAGATTTTAGATTACCAGTGCTTTTTATCAGTTTCAGAAGCAGTGTTGGACTATATAATGTATGTATGTGTAGGAAACACTGTTCTTTTGTTCTCAGCACACTCACGTTTCCTGCTGTCTTAGAGAGTCTAGAAAGCAAGAGCGTGCTTCTTGTTCTAAAGCAGAGTGTGATCAATGGATGATTACACTGCTGTGTGTTTTACCTCAGAAATAGAGTTAAATCCAAGGCTCTGAGTCTTCCTACAAGCAAGACTTCGTTTCAGGTAAGGGCAGTCACTTTTCAGCTCAAACGAACTACATCGTTCACGGAGCTCACCCGTTTCTCATCTTAACAGACAAGCATTGGATGTTAGAGTACCAGTGCTTTGTATCTGTTTCAGAAGCAGAGTTGGACTAGTAATGGTCCGCATGTGTAGGAAACACTGTTCTTTTTTTCTCAGCACACTCACGTTTCCTGCTGTCTTAGAGACTTTAGAAAGCAAGAGCATGCTTCTCGCTCTAAAGCAGAGTGTGATCCATGGAAGAAAACTATGTTGTGTGTTTCCCTTCAGAAAAGTAGTTAAATCCCAGGATCTATGTCTTCCTACAAGCAAGACTTCATTTCAGGTAAGGGCAGTCACTTTTCAGCTCAAACGAACTACATCGTTCACTGAGCTCACACGTTTCTCATCTTAACAGACAAGCATTGGATGTTAGAGTGTCAGTGATTTGTATCAGTTTAAGAAGCAGATTTGGACTACATATGGTCCATATGTGTAGGAAACACCGTTCTTTTGTTCTGGGCACACTCAGATTTTCTGCTGTATTAGAGACTCTAGAAAGCTAGAGTGTGCCTCTCGCTCTAAAGCAGAGTGTGATCCATGGATGAGAACTATGCTGTGTGTTTCCCTTCAGAAATGGACTTAAATCCCAGGCTCTGTGTCTTACTAGAAGCAAGAATTCGTTTCAGGTAAGGGCAGTCACTTTTCAGTTCAAAGGAACTACATCATTCACAAATCTCACACGTTTTTCATCTTAAATGACAAGCATTGGATGTTAGAGGACCAGTGCATTCTATCAGTTTCAGAAGAAGAGTTGGACTAGATATGGTCCGTATGTGTAGGAAACACCGTTCTTTTTTTCTCAGCAAACTCACGTTTCCTGCTGTCTTAGAGATTCTAGAAAGCAAGAGCGTGCTTCTTCTTCTAAAGCAGAGTGTGATCAAGGGATGATTACACTGCTGTGTGTTTTACCTCAGAAATGGAGTTAAATCCAAGGCTCTGAGTCTTCCTACAAGCAAGACTTCAATTCAGGTAAGGGCAGTCACTTTTCTGCTCAAACGAACTACATCGTTCACGAAGCTCACACGTTTCTCATCTTAACTGACAAGCATTGGATGTTAAAGGACCAGTGCTTTGTATCAGTTTCAGAAGAAGAGTTGGACTAGATATGGTCCGTATGTGTAGGAAACACCGTTCTTTTGTTCTGGGCACACTCAGATTTCCTGCTGTATTAGAGACTCTAGAAAGCAAGAGCGTGCTTCTTGCTCTAAAGCAGAGTGTGATCCATGGATGAGAACTATGCTGTCTGTTTCCCTTCAGAAATGGACTTAAATCCCAGGCTCTATGTCTTACTACAAGCAACAATTCGTTTCAGGTAAGGGCAGTCACTTTTCAGTTCAGAGGAACTACATCATTCACAAAGCTCACACGTTTCTCATCTTAACTGACAAGCATTGGATGTTAGAGGACCAGTGCTTTGTATCAGTTTCAGAAGCAGAGTTGGACTATATAATGTCCGTATGTGCAGGAAACACCGTTCTTTTGTTCTCAGCACACTCACGTTTCCTGCTGTCTTAGAGAGTCTAGAAAGCAAGAGCGTGCTTCTTATTCTAAAGCAGAGTGTGATCAATGGATGATTACACTGCTGTGTGTTTTACTTCAGAAATGGAGTTAAATCCCAGGCTCTGAGTCTTCCTACAAGCAAGACTTCAATTCAGGTAAGGGCAGTCACTTTTCTGCTCAAACGAACTACATCGTTCACGGAGCTCACACGTTTCTCATCTTAACAGACAAGCATTAGATTTTAGAAGACCAGTGCTTTTTATCAGTTTCAGAAGCAGAGTTGGACTATATAATGTCCGTATGTGTAGGAAACACCGTTCTTTTGTTCTCAGCAAACTCACGTTTCCTGCTGTCTTGGAGAGGCTAGAAAGCAAGAGCGTGCTTCTTGTTCTAAAGCAGAGTGTGATCAATGGATGATTACATGCTGTGTGTTTTACTTCAGAAATGGAGTTAAATCCCAGGCTCTGAGTCTCCCTACAAGCAAGACTTCAAATCAAGTAAGGGCATTCCCTTTTCTGCTCAAGCGAATTACATCATTCACGAAGCTCACACGTTTCTCATCTTAACTGACAAGCATTGGATGTTACAGGACCAGTGCTTTGTATCAGTTTCAGAAGAAGAGTTGGACTAGATATGGTCGGTATGTGTAGAAAACACAGTTCTTTTGTTCTGGGCACACTCAGATTTCCTGCTGTCTTAGAGACTCTAGAAAGCAAGAGCGTGCTTCTTGTTCTAAAGCAGAGTGTGATCAATGGATGAGACAATGCTGTGTGTTTCACTTCAGAAATGGAGTTAAATCCCATGCTCTGAATCTCCCTACAAGCAAGACTTCGTTTCAGGTAAGGGCAGTCACTTTTCAGCTCAAACGAACTACATCGTACACTGAGCTCACACGTTTCTCATCTTAACTGACAAGCATTGGATGTTAAAATCCCAGTGCTTTGTATCTGTTTTCGAAGCAGAGTTGGACTAGATATGGTCCGTATGTGTAGGAAACACCGTTATTTGTTCTCAGCGCACTCACGTTTCCTGCTGTCTTAGAGAATTTAGAAAGCAAGAGCATGCTTCTTGCTCTAAAGCAGAGTGTGATCCATGGATGAAAACTATGCTGTGTGTTTCCCTTCAGAAAAGTAGTTAAATCTCAGGATCTATGTCTTCCTACAAGCAAGACTTCATTTCATGTAAGGGCAGTCACTTTTCAGCTCAAACGAACTACATCGTTCACTGAGCTCACACGTTTCTCTTCTTAACAGACAAGCATTGGATGTTAGAGGACCAGTGCTTTGTATCATTTTCAGAAGCAGTGTTGGACTAGATATGGTCTGTATGTGTAGGAAACACCGTTCTTTTGTTCTCAGCACACTCATGTTTCCTGCTGTCTTAGAGACTCTAGAAAGCAAGAGCGTGCTTCTCGCTCTAAAGCAGAGTGTGATCCATGGATGAGAACTATGCTGTGTGTTTCCCTTCAGAAATGGAGTTAAATCCCAGGCTCTGAGTCTCCCTACAAGCAAGACTTCGTTTCAGGTAAGGGCAGTCACTTTTCAGCTCAAACGAACTACATCGTTCACGGAGCTCACACGTTTCTCATCTTAACAGACAAGCATTGGATGGTAGAGGACCAGTGCTTTGTATCAGTTTCAGAGGCAGAGTTGGACTAGATATGGTCCGTATGTGTAGGAAACACCGTTCTTTTGTTCTCAGCAAACTCAAGTTTCCTGCTGTCTTAGAGAGTCTAGAAAGCAAGAGCGTGCTTCTTGTTCTAAAGCAGAGTGTGATCAATGGAAGATTACACTGCTGTGTGTTTTACCTCAGAAATAGAGTTAAATCCAAGGCTCTGAGTCTTCCTACAAGCAAGACTTCGTTTCAGGTAAGGCCAGTCACTTTTCACCTCAAACGAACTACATCCTTCACGAAGCTCACACGTTTCTCTTCTTAACAGATAAACATTAGATTTTAGATTAACAGTGCTTTTTATCAGTTTCAGAAGCAGTGTTGGACTATATAATGTATGTATGTGTAGGAAACACTGTTCTTTTGTTCTCAGCGCACTCACGTTTCCTGCTGTCTTAGAGAGTCTAGAAAGCAAGAGCGTGCTTCTTGTTCTAAAGCAGAGTGTGATCAATGGATGATTACACTGCTGTGTGTTTTACCTCAGAAATAGAGTTAAATCCAAGGCTCTGAGTCTTCCTACAAGCAAGACTTCGTTTCAGGTAAGGGCAGTCACTTTTCAGCTCAAACGAACTACATCGTTCACGGAGCTCACCCGTTTCTCATCTTAACAGACAAGCATTGGATGTTAGAGTACCAGTGCTTTGTATCTGTTTCAGAAGCAGAGTTGGACTAGTAATGGTCCGCATGTGTAGGAAACACTGTTCTTTTTTTCTCAGCACACTCACGTTTCCTGCTGTCTTAGAGACTTTAGAAAGCAAGAGCATGCTTCTCGCTCTAAAGCAGAGTGTGATCCATGGAAGAAAACTATGTTGTGTGTTTCCCTTCAGAAAAGTAGTTAAATCCCAGGATCTATGTCTTCCTACAAGCAAGACTTCATTTCAGGTAAGGGCAGTCACTTTTCAGCTCAAACGAACTACATCGTTCACTGAGCTCACACGTTTCTCATCTTAACAGACAAGCATTGGATGTTAGAGTGTCAGTGATTTGTATCAGTTTAAGAAGCAGATTTGGACTACATATGGTCCATATGTGTAGGAAACACCGTTCTTTTGTTCTGGGCACACTCAGATTTTCTGCTGTATTAGAGACTCTAGAAAGCTAGAGTGTGCCTCTCGCTCTAAAGCAGAGTGTGATCCATGGATGAGAACTATGCTGTGTGTTTCCCTTCAGAAATGGACTGAAATCCCAGGCTCTGTGTCTTACTAGAAGCAAGAATTCGTTTCAGGTAAGGGCAGTCACTTTTCAGTTCAAAGGAACTACATCATTCACAAATCTCACACGTTTTTCATCTTAAATGACAAGCATTGGATGTTAGAGGACCAGTGCATTCTATCAGTTTCAGAAGAAGAGTTGGACTAGATATGGTCCGTATGTGTAGGAAACACCGTTCTTTTTTTCTCAGCAAACTCACGTTTTCTGCTGTCTTAGAGATTCTAGAAAGCAAGAGCGTGCTTCTTCTTCTAAAGCAGAGTGTGATCAAGGGATGATTACACTGCTGTGTGTTTTACCTCAGAAATGGAGTTAAATCCAAGGCTCTGAGTCTTCCTACAAACAAGACTTCAATTCAGGTAAGGGCAGTCACTTTTCTGCTCAAACGAACTACATCGTTCACGAAGCTCACACGTTTCTCATCTTAACTGACAAGCATTGGATGTTAAAGGACCAGTGCTTTGTATCAGTTTCAGAAGAAGAGTTGGACTAGATATGGTCCGTATGTGTAGGAAACACCGTTCTTTTGTTCTGGGCACACTCAGATTTCCTGCTGTATTAGAGACTCTAGAAAGCAAGAGCGTGCTTCTTGCTCTAAAGCACAGTGTGATCCATGGATGAGAACTATGCTGTCTGTTTCCCTTCAGAAATGGACTTAAATCCCAGGCTCTGTGTCTTACTACAAGCAACAATTCGTTTCAGGTAAGGGCAGTCACTTTTCAGTTCAGAGGAACTACATCATTCACAAAGCTCACACGTTTCTCATCTTAACTGACAAGCATTGGATGTTAGAGGACCAGTGCTTTGTATCAGTTTCAGAAGCAGAGTTGGACTATATAATGTCCGTATGTGCAGGAAACACCGTTCTTTTGTTCTCAGCACACTCACGTTTCCTGCTGTCTTAGAGAGTCTAGAAAGCAAGAGCGTGCTTCTTATTCTAAAGCAGAGTGTGATCAATGGATGATTACACTGCTGTGTGTTTTACTTCAGAAATGGAGTTAAATCCCAGGCTCTGAGTCTTCCTACAAGCAAGACTTCAATTCAGGTAAGGGCAGTCACTTTTCTGCTCAAACGAACTACATCGTTCACTGAGCTCACACGTTTCTCATCTTAACAGACAAGCATTAGATTTTAGAAGACCAGTGCTTTTTATCAGTTTCAGAAGCAGAGTTGGACTATATAATGTCCGTATGTGTAGGAAACACCGTTCTTTTGTTCTCAGCAAACTCACGTTTCCTGCTGTCTTGGAGAGGCTAGAAAGCAAGAGCGTGCTTCTTGTTCTAAAGCAGAGTGTGATCAATGGATGATTACATGCTGTGTGTTTTACTTCAGAAATGGAGTTAAATCCCAGGCTCTGAGTCTTCCTACAAGCAAGACTTCAAATCAAGTAAGGGCATTCCCTTTTCTTCTCAAGCGTATTACATCGCTCACGAAGCTCACACGTTTCTCATCTTAAGTGACAAGCATTGGATGTTACAGGACCAGTGCTTTGTATCAGTTTCAGAAGAAGAGTTGGACTAGATATGGTCGGTATGTGTAGAAAACACAGTTCTTTTGTTCTGGGCACACTCAGATTTCCTGCTGTCTTAGAGACTCTAGAAAGCAAGAGCGTGCTTCTTGTTCTAAAGCAGAGTGTGATCAATGGATGAGACAATGCTGTGTGTTTCACTTCAGAAATGGAGTTAAATCCCATGCTCTGAATCTCCCTACAAGCAAGACTTCGTTTCAGGTAAGGGCAGTCACTTTTCAGCTCAAACGAACTACATCGTACACTGAGCTCACACGTTTCTCATCTTAACTGACAAGCATTGGATGTTAAAATCCCAGTGCTTTGTATCTGTTTTCGAAGCAGAGTTGGACTAGATATGGTCCGTATGTGTAGGAAACACCGTTATTTGTTCTCAGCGCACTCACGTTTCCTGCTGTCTTAGAGAATTTAGAAAGCAAGAGCATGCTTCTTGCTCTAAAGCAGAGTGTGATCCATGGATGAAAACTATGCTGTGTGTTTCCCTTCAGAAAAGTAGTTAAATCTCAGGATCTATGTCTTCCTACAAGCAAGACTTCATTTCATGTAAGGGCAGTCACTTTTCAGCTCAAACGAACTACATCGTTCACTGAGCTCACACGTTTCTCTTCTTAACAGACAAGCATTGGATGTTAGAGGACCAGTGCTTTGTATCAGTTTCAGAAGCAGTGTTGGACTAGATATGGTCTGTATGTGTAGGAAACACCGTTCTTTTGTTCTCAGCACACTCATGTTTCCTGCTGTCTTAGAGACTCTAGAAAGCAAGAGCGTGCTTCTCGCTCTAAAGCAGAGTGTGATCCATGGATGAGAACTATGCTGTGTGTTTCCCTTCAGAAATGGAGTTAAATCCCAGGCTCTGAGTCTCCCTACAAGCAAGACTTCGTTTCAGGTAAGGGCAGTCACTTTTCAGCTCAAACGAACTACATCGTTCACGGAGCTCACACGTTTCTCATCTTAACAGACAAGCATTGGATGGTAGAGGACCAGTGCTTTGTATCAGTTTCAGAGGCAGAGTTGGACTAGATATGGTCCGTATGTGTAGGAAACACCGTTCTTTTGTTCTCAGCAAACTCAAGTTTCCTGCTGTCTTAGAGAGTCTAGAAAGCAAGAGCGTGCTTCTTGTTCTAAAGCAGAGTGTGATCAATGGAAGATTACACTGCTGTGTGTTTTACCTCAGAAATAGAGTTAAATCCAAGGCTCTGAGTCTTCCTACAAGCAAGACTTCGTTTCAGGTAAGGGCAGTCAGTTTTCAGCTCAAACGAACTACATCGTTCACGGAGCTCACCCGTTTCTCATCTTAACAGACAAGCATTGGATGGTAGAGTACCAGTGCTTTGTATCTGTTTCAGAAGCAGAGTTGGACTATATAATGTCCCTATGTGTAGGAAACACCGTTCTTTTGTTCTCAGCACACTCACGTTTCCTGCTGTCTTAGAGACTTTAGAAAGCAATAGTGTGCTTCTCGCTCTAAAGCAGAGTGTGATCAATGGATGAAAACTATGTTGTGTGTTTCCCTTCAGAAAAGTATTTAAATCCCAGGATCTATGTCTTCCTACAAACAAGACTTCCTTTCATGTAAGGGCAGTCACTTTTCAGCTCAAACGAACTACATCGTTCACTGAGCTCAAACGTTTCTCATCTAAACTGACAAGCATTGGATGTTAGAGGACCAGTGCATTGTATCAGTTTCAGAAGAAGATTTGGACTACATTTAGTCCGTATGTGTAGGAAACACCGTTCTTTTGTTCAGCACACTCACGTTTCCTGCTGTCTTAGAGAGTCTAGAAAGCAAGAGCGTGCTTCTTATTCTAAAGCAGAGTGTGATCAATGGATGATTACACTGCTGTGTGTTTCCCTTCAGAAATGGAGTTAAATCCCAGGCTCTGAGTCTTCCTACAAGCAAGACTTCGTTTCAGGTAAGGGCAGTCACTTTTCAGCTCAAAAGAACTACATCTTTCACGGAGCTCACACGTTTCTCATCTTAACAGACAAGCATTGGATGTTAGAGGACCAGTGCTTTGTATCAGTTTCAGAAGCAGAGTTGGACTAGATATGGTCCGTATGTGTAGGAAACACCGTTCTTTTGTTCTCAGCAAACTCATGTTTCCTGCTGTCTTAGAGATTCTAGAAAGCAAGAGCGTGCTTCTTGTTATAAAGCAGAGTGTGATCACGGATGAGAACTATGCTGTGTTTTTCACTTCAGAAATGGAGTTAAATCCCAGGCTCTGAGTCTTCCTACAAGCAAGACTTCGTTTCAGGTAAGTTCAGTCACTTTTCAGCTCAAACAAACTATATCGTTCGCGAAGCTCACACGTTTCTCATCTTAATAGACAAGCATTAGATTTTAGAGGACCAGTGCTTTTTATCAGTTTCAGAAGCAGAGTTGGACTATATAATGTCCGTATGTGTAGGAAACACCGTTCTTTTGTTCTCAGCACACTCACGTTTCCTGCTGTCTTAGAGACTCTAGCAAGCAAGAGCGTGCTTCTTGTTCTAAAGCAGAGTGTGATCAATGGATGATTACACTGCTGTGTGTTTTACTTCAGAAATGGAGTTAAATCCCAGGCTCTGAGTCTTCCTACAAGCAAGACTTCAATTCAGGTAATGGCAGTCTCTTTTCTGCTCAAATGAACTACATCGTTCACGAAGCTCACACGTTTCTCATCTTAACTGACAAGCATTGGATGTTAAAGGACCAGTGCTTTGTATCAGTTTCAGAAGAAGAGTTGGACTAGATATGGTCTGTATGTGTAGGAAACACCGTTCTTTTGTTCTCAGCACACTTAGATTTCCTGCTGTATTAAAGACTCTAGAAAGCAAGAGCGTGCTTCTTGCTCTAAAGCAGAGTGTGATCCATGGATGAGAACTATGCTGTGTGTTTCCCCTCAGAAATGGAGTTAAATCCCAGGCTCTGTGTCTTACTACAAGCAAGAATTCTTTTCAGGTAAGGGCAGTCACTTTTCAGTTCAAAGGAACTACATCATTCACAAAGCTTACACGTTTCTCATCTTAACTGACAAGCATTGGATGTTAGAGGACCACTGGTTTGTATCAGTTTCAGAAGCAGAGTTGGACCAGATATGGTCTGTATGTGTAGGAAACACCGTTCTTTTGTTCTCAGCACACTCACGTTTCCTGCTGTCTTAGAGACTCTAGAAAGCAAGAGCGTGCTTCTTGTTCTAAGGCAGAGTGTGATCAATGGATAAGACAATGCTGTGTGTTTCACTTCAGAAATGGAGTTAAATCCCAGGCTCTGAGTCTCCCTACAAGCAAGACTTCGTTTCAGGTAAGGGCAGTCACTTTTCTGCTCAAAGGAACTACATCATTCACGAAGCTCACACGTTTCTCATCTTAACTGACAAGAATTGGATGTTAGAGGACCAGTGCATTGTATCAGTTTCAGAAGAAGATTTGGACTACATATAGTCCGTATGTGTAGGATACACCGTTCTTTTGTTCTGGGCACACTCAGATTTCCTGCTGTATTAGAGAATCTAGAAAGCAAGAGCGTGCTTCTTGCTCTAAAGCAGAATGTGATCCATGGATGAAAACTATGCTGTGTGTTTCCCTTCAGAAATGGAGTTAAATCCCAGGCTCTGTGTCTTCCTACAGGCAAGACTTCGTTTCAGGTAAGGGCAGTCACTTTTCAGCTCAAACGAACTACATCTTTCACGAAGCTCACACGTATCTCATCTTAACAGACAAGCATTAGATTTTAGAGGACCAGTGCTTTTTATCAGTTTCAGAAGCAGAGTTGGACTATATAATGTCCGTATGTGTAGGAAACACCGTTCTTTTGTTCTCAGCACACTCACGTTTCCTGCTGTCTTAGAGAGTCTAGAAAGCAAGAGCGTGCTTCTTATTCTAAAGCAGAGTGTGATCAATGGGTGATTACACTGCTGTGTGTTTCACTTGAGAAATGGAGTTACATCCCAGGCTCTGAGTCTTCCTACAAGCAAGACTTCGATTAAGGTAAGGGCAGTCACTTTTCTGCTCAAATGAACTACATCGTTCACGAAGCTCACACGTTTCTCATCTTAAGTGACAAGCACTGGATGTTAGAGGGTCAGTGCTTTGTATCAGTTTCAGAAGCAGATTTGGACTACATATGGTCTGTATGTGTAGGAAACACCGTTCTTTTGTTCTGGGCACACTCAGATTACCTGCTATATTAGAGACTCTAAAAGCAAGAGTGTGCTTCTCGCTCTAAAGCAGAGTGTGATCCATGGATGAGAAAAATGCTGTGTGTTTCCTTTCAGAAATGGAGTTAAATCCCAGGATCTGTGTCTTCCTACAAGCAAGACTTCGTTTCAGGTAAGGGCAGTCAATTTTCAGCTCAAACGAACTACATCTTTCACGGAGCTCACACGTTTCTCATCTTAACAGACAAGCATTGGATGTTAGCGGACCACTGCTTTGTGTCAGTTTAAGAAGCAGAGTTGGACTAGATATGGTCCGTATGTGTAGGAAACACCGTTCTTTTGTTCTCAGCAAAATCACATTTCCTGCTGTCTTAGAGACTCTAGAAAGCAAGAGCGTGCTTCTTGTTCTAAAGCAGAGTATGATCAATGGATGAGAAAAATGCTGTGTGTTTCACTTTAGAAATGGAGTTAAATCCCAGGCTCTGAGTCTTCCTACAAGCAAGACTTCGTTTAAGGTAAGGGCAGTCACTTTTCTGCTCAAACGATCTACATCGTTCATGAAGCTCACACGTTTCCCATCTTAACTGACAAGCAGTGGATGTTAGAGGACCAGTGATTTGTATCAGTTTCAGAAGCAGAGTTGGACTAGATATGGTCCGTATGTTTAGGAAACACCATTCTTTGTTCTCAGCACATACACGTTTTATCCTGTCTTAGAGACTCTAGAAAGCAAGAGCGTGCTTCTTGTTCTAAAGCAGAGTGTGATCAATGGATGATTACACTGCTGTGTGTTTCACTTCAGAAATGGAGTTAAATCCCAGGCTCTGAGTCCTCCTACAAGCAAGACTTCGATTCAGGTAAGGGCAGTCACTTATCTTCTCAAACAAACTACATCATTCACGGAGCTCACACGTTTCTCATCTTAACAGACAAGCATTGGATGTTAGAGGACCAGTGCGTTGTGTCAGTTTAAGAAGCGGAGTTGGACTTGTTATGGTCCGTATGTGTAGGAAACACCATTCTTTTGTTCTCTGCAAAATCACATTTCCTGCTGTCTTAGAGACTCTAGAAAGCAAGAGCGTGCTTCTTGTTCTAAAGCAGAGTATGATCAATGGATGAGAACTATGCTGTGTGTTTCCCTTCAGAAATGGAGTTAAATTCCAGGCTCTGTGTCTTCCTACAAGCAAGACTTCGTTTTAGGTATGGGCAGTCACTTTTCAGCTCAAACGAACTACATCGTTCACGGAGCTCACACGTTTTTCATCTTAACAGACAAGCATTTGATGTTAGAGGACTACTGCTTTGTATCAGTTTCAGAAGAAGGGTTGGACTAGATATGGGCCGTAAGTGTAGGAAACACCGTTCTTTTGTTCTGGGCACACTCAGATTTCCTGCTGTATTAGAGACTCTAGAAAGCAAGAGCGTGCTTCTTGCTCTAAAGCAGAGTGTGATCCATGGATGAGAACTATGCTGTCTGTTTCCCTTCAGAAATGGTCTTAAATCCCAGGCTCTGTGTCTTACTACAAGCAACAATTCGTTTCAGGTAAGGGCAGTCACTTTTCAGTTCCGAGGAACTACATCATTCACAAAGCTCACACGTTTCTCATCTTAACTGACAAGCATTGGATGTTAGAGGACCAGTGCATTGTATCAGTTTCAGAAGAAGATTTGGACTACATTTAGTCCGTATGTGTAGGAAACACCGTTCTTTTGTTCTGGGCACACTCAGATTTCCTGCTGTATTAGAGAATCTAGAAAGCAAGAGCGTGCTTCTTGTTCTAAAGCAAAGTGTGATCAATGGATGAGACAATGCTGTGTGTTTCATTTCCGAAATGGAGTTAAATCCCATTCTCTGGGTCTCCCTACAGGCAAGACTTCGTTTCAGGTAAGGGCAGTCTCTTTTCAGCTCAAACGAACTACATCGTTCACGAAGCTCACACATTTCTCTTCTTAACAGACAAGCATTAGATTTTAGAGGACCAGTGCTTTTTATCAGTTTCAGAAGCAGAGTTGGACTATATAATGTCCGTATGTGTAGGAAACACCGTTCTTTTGTTCAGCACACTCACGTTTCCTGCTGTCTTAGAGAGTCTAGAAAGCAAGAGCGTGCTTCTTATTCTAAAGCAGAGTGTGATCAATGGATGATTACACTGCTGTGTGTTTCCCTTCAGAAATGGAGTTAAATCCCAGGCTCTGAGTCTTCCTACAAGCAAGACTTCGTTTCAGGTAAGGGCAGTCACTTTTCAGCTCAAACGAACTACATCTTTCACGGAGCTCACACGTTTCTCATCTTAACAGACAAGCATTGGATGTTAGAGGACCAGTGCTTTGTATCAGTTTCAGAAGCAGAGTTGGACTAGATATGGTCTGTATGTGTAGGAAACACCGTTCTTTTGTTCTCAGCATACTCATGTTTCCTGCTGTCTTAGAGACTCTAGCAAGCAAGAGCGTGCTTCTTGTTCTAAAGCAGAGTGTGATCAATGGATGATTACACAGCTGTGTGTTTTACTTCAGAAATGGAGTTAAATCCCAGGCTCTGAGTCTTCCTACAAGCAAGACTTCAATTCAGGTAATGGCAGTCTCTTTTCTGCTCAAACGAACTACATCGTTCACGAAGCTCACACGTTTCTCATCTTAACTGACAAGCATTGGATGTTAAAGGACCAGTGCTTTGTATCAGTTTCAGAAGAAGAGTTGGACTAGATATGGTCCGTATGTGTAGGAAACACCGTTCTTTTGTTCTCAGCACACTTAGATTTCCTGCTGTATTAAAGACTCTAGAAAGCAAGAGCGTGCTTCTTGCTCTAAAGCAGAGTGTGATCCATGGATGAGAACTATGCTGTGTGTTTCCCCTCAGAAATGGAGTTAAATCCCAGGCTCTGTGTCTTACTACAAGCAAGAATTCTTTTCAGGTAAGGGCAGTCACTTTTCAGTTCAAAGGAACTACATCATTCACAAAGCTTACACGTTTCTCATCTTAACTGACAAGCATTGGATGTTAGAGGACCACAGGTTTGTATCAGTTTCAGAAGCAGAGTTGGACCAGATATGGTCTGTATGTGTAGGAAACACCGTTCTTTTGTTCTCAGCACACTCACGTTTCCTGCTGTCTTAGAGACTCTAGAAAGCAAGAGCGTGCTTCTTGTTCTAAGGCAGAGTGTGATCAATGGATAAGACAATGCTGTGTGTTTCACTTCAGAAATGGAGTTAAATCCCAGGCTCTGAGTCTCCCTACAAGCAAGACTTCGTTTCAGGTAAGGGCAGTCACTCTTCTGCTCAAAGGAACTACATCATTCACGAAGCTCACACGTTTCTCATCTTAACTGACAAGAATTGGATGTTAGAGGACCAGTGCATTGTATCAGTTTCAGAAGAAGTTTTGGACTACATATAGTCCGTATGTGTAGGATACACCGTTCTTTTGTTCTGGGCACACTCAGATTTCCTGCTGTATTAGAGAATCTAGAAAGCAAGAGTGTGCTTCTTGCTCTAAAGCAGAATGTGATCCATGGATGAAAACTATGCTGTGTGTTTCCCTTCAGAAATGGAGTTAAATCCCAGGCTCTGTGTCTTCCTACAGGCAAGACTTCGTTTCAGGTAAGGGCAGTCACTTTTCAGCTCAAACGAACTTCATCTTTCACGAAGCTCACACGTATCTCATCTTAACAGACAAGCATTAGATTTTAGAGGTCCAGTGCTTTTTATCAGTTTCAGAAGCAGAGTTGGACTATATAATGTCCGTATGTGTAGGAAACACCATTCTTTTGTTCTCAGCACACTCACCTTTCCTGCTGTCTTAGAGAGTCTAGAAAGCAAGAGCGTGCTTCTTATTCTAAAGCAGAGTGTGATCAATGGGTGATTACACTGCTGTGTGTTTCACTTGAGAAATGGAGTTACATCCCAGGCTCTGAGTCTTCCTACAAGCAAGACTTCGATTCAGGTAAGGGCAGGCACTTTTCTGCTCAAATGAACTACATCGTTCACGAAGCTCACACGTTTCTCATCTTAAGTGACAAGCATTGGATGTTAGAGGGTCAGTGCTTTGTATCAGTTTCAGAAGCAGATTTGGACTACATATGGTCTGTATGTGTAGGAAACACCGTTCTTTTGTTCTGGGCACACTCAGATTACCTGCTCTATTAGAGACTCTAAAAGCAAGAGTGTGCTTCTCGCTCTAAAGCAGAGTGTGATCCATGGATGAGAAAAATGCTGTGTGTTTCCTTTCAGAAATGGAGTTAAATCCCAGGCTCTGTGTCTTCCTACAAGCAAGACTTCGTTTCAGGTAAGGGCAGTCAATTTTCAGCTCAAACGAACTACATCTTTCACGGAGCTCACACGTTTCTCATCTTAACAGACAAGCATTGGATGTTAGCGGACCACTGCTTTGTGTCAGTTTAAGAAGCAGAGTTGGACTAGATATGGTCCGTATGTGTAGGAAACATCGTTCTTTTGTTCTCAGCAAAATCACATTTCCTGCTGTCTTAGAGACTCTAGAAAGCAAGAGCGTGCTTCTTGTTCTAAAGCAGAGTATGATCAATGGATGAGAAAAATGCTGTGTGTTTCACTTTAGAAATGGAGTTAAATCCCAGGCTCTGAGTCTTCCTACAAGCAAGACTTCGTTTAAGGTAAGGGCAGTCACTTTTCTGCTCAAACGATCTACATCGTTCATGAAGCTCACACGTTTCCCATCTTAACTGACAAGCATTGGATGTTAGAGGACCAGTGATTTGTATCAGTTTCAGAAGAAGAGTTGGACTAGATATGGTCTGTATGTGTAGGAAACACCGTTCTTTTGTTCTCAGCACACTCACGTTTCCTGCTGTGTTGGAGACTCCAGAAAGCAAGAGCGTGCTTCTCGCTCTAAAGCAGAGTGTGATCCATGGATGAGAACTATGCTGTGTGTTTCCCTTCATAAATGGAGTTAAAACTCAATCTCTGTGTCTTCCTACAAGCAAGACTTCGTTTCAGGTAACGGCAGTCACTTTTCAGCTCAAACGAACTACATCGTTCACTGAGCTCACACATTTCTCTTCTTAACAGACAAGCATTGGATGTTAGAGGACCAGTGCTCTGTATCAGTTTCAGAATCAGAGTTGAACTAGATATGGTCCGTATGTTTAGGAAACACCATTCTTTGTTCTCAGCACATACACGTTTTATCCTGTCTTAGAGACTCTAGAAAGCAAGAGCTTGCTTCTTGTTCTAAAGCAGAGTGTGATCAATGGATGATTACACTGCTGTGTGTTTCACTTCAGAAATGGAGTTAAATCCCAGGCTCTGAGTCTTCCTACAAGCAAGACTTCGATTCAGGTAAGGGCAGTCACTTATCTTCTCAAACAAACTACATCATTCACGGAGCTCACACGTTTCTCATCTTAACAGACAAGCATTGGATGTTAGAGGACCAGTGCTTTGTGTCAGTTTAAGAAGCAGAGTTGGACTTGTTATGGTCCGTATGTGTAGGAAACACCGTTCTTTTGTTCTCAGCAAAATCACATTTCCTGCTGTCTTAGAGACTCTAGAAAGCAAGAGTGTGCTTCTTGTTCTAAAGCAGAGTATGATCAATGGATGAGAACTATGCTGTGTGTTTCCCTTCAGAAATGGAGTTAAATTCCAGGCTCTGTGTCTTCCTACAAGCAAGACTTCGTTTTAGGTATGGGCAGTCACTTTTCAGCTCAAATGAACTACATCGTTCATTGAGCTCACACGTTTTTCATCTTAACAGACAAGCATTGGATGTTAGAGGACTACTGCTTTGTATCAGTTTCAGAAGAAGAGTTGGACTAGATATGGTCCGTATGTGTAGGAAACTCCGTTCTTTTGTTCTGGGCACACTCAGATTGCCTGCTGTATTAGAGACTCTAGAAAGCAAGAGCGTGCTTCTTGCTCTAAAGCAGAGTGTGATCCATGGATGAGAACTCTGCTGTGTGTTTCCCTTCAGAGATGGAGTTAAGTCCCAGGCTCTGTGTCTTACTACAAGCAAGACTTCGTTACAGGTAAGGGCAGTCACTTTTCAGTTCAAAGGAACTACATCATTCTCAAAGCTCACACGTTTCTCATCTTAACTGACAAACATGGGATGTTAGAGGACCAGTGCTTTGTGTCAGTTTCAGAAACAGAGTTGGACTAGATATGGTCCGTATGTGTAGGAAACACCGTTCTTTTGTTCTCAGCGCCCTCACGTTTCCTGCTGTCTTAGAGACTTTAGAAAGCAAGAGCGTGCTTCTCGCTCTAAAGCAGAGTGTGATCCATGGATGAGAACTATGCTGTGTGTTTCCCTTCAGAAGTGGAGTTAAATCCCAGGCTCTGAGTCTTCCTACAAGCAAGAATTCGTTTCAGGTAAGGGCAGTCACTTTTCTGATCAAACGAACTACATCGTTCATGAAGCTCACACATTTCCCATCGTAACTGACAAGCATTGGATGTTAGAGGACCAATGATTTGTATCAGTTTCAGAAGAAGAGTTGGACTAGATATGGTCCGTATGAGTAGGAAACACCATTCTATGGTTCTCAGCGCACTCACGTTTCCTGCTGTGTTAGAGACTCCAGAAAGCAAGAGCGTGCTTCTCGCTCTAAGCAGAGTGTGATCCATGGATGAGAACTATGCTGTGTGTTTCCCTTCATAAATGGAGTTAAATCTCAATCTCTGTGTCTTCCTAGAAGCAAGACTTCGTTTCAGGTAACGGCAGTCACTTTTCAGCTCAAACGAACTACATCGTTCACTGAGCTCACACATTTCTCTTCTTTACATACAAGCATTGGATGTTAGAGGACCAGTGCTTTGTATCAGTTTCAGAAGCAGAGTTGAACTAGATATGGTCCGTATGTTTAGGAAACATCGTTCTTTTGTTCTCAGCACACACACGTTTCCTGCTGTCTTAGAGACTTTAGAAAGCAAGAGCGTGCTTCTCGCTCTAAAGCAGAGTGTGATCAATGAATGATTACACTGCTGTGTGTTTCACTTCAGAAATGGAGTTAAATCCCAGGCTCTGAGTCTTCCTACAAGCAAGAATTCGTTTCAGGTAACGGCAGTCACTTTTCAGCTCAAAAGAACTACATCGTTCACTGAGCTCACACATTTCTCTTCTTTACATACAAGCATTGGATGTTAGAGGACCAGTGCTTTGTATCAGTTTCAGAAGCAGAGTTGAACTAGATATGGTCCGTATGTTTAGGAAACACCGTTCTTTTGTTCTCAGCACACACACGTTTCCTGCTGTCTTAGAGACTCTAGAAAGCAAGAGCGTGCTTCTCGCTCTAAAGCAGAGTGTGATCCATGGATGAGAACTATGCTGTGTGTTTCCCGTCAGAAATGGAGTTAAATTCCAGGCTCTGTGTCTTCCTACAAGCAAGACTTCGTTTTAGGTATGGGCAGTCACTTTTCAGCTCAAACGAACTACATCGTTCACGGAGCTCACACGTTTCTCATCTTAACAGACAAGCATTGGATGTTAGAGGACCAGTGCTTTGTGTCAGTTTCAGAAACAGAGTTGGACTAGATATGGTCCCTATGTGTAGGAAACACCGTTCTTTTGTTCTCAGCGCACTCAAGTTTCCTGCTGTCTTAGAGAATTTAGAAAGCAAGAGCGTGCTTCTCGCTCTAAAGCAGAGTGTGATCCATGGAAGAGAACTATGCTGTGTGTTTCCCTTCAAAAATGGAGTTAAATCCCAGATTCTGTGTCTTCCTACAAGCAAGACTTCGTTTCAGGTAAGGGCAGTCACTTTTCTGCTCAAACTAACTACATCGTTCATGAAGCTCACACATTTCCCATCTTAACTGACAAGCATTGGATGTTAGAGGACTACTGCTTTGTATCAGTTTCAGAAGAAGAGTTGGACTAGATATGGTCCGTATGTGTAGGAAACCCCGTTCTTTTGTTCTGGGCACACTCAGATTGCATGCTGTATTAGAGACTCTAGAAAGCAAGAGCGTGCTTCTCGCTCTAAAGCAGAGTGTGATCCATGGATGAGAACTCTGCTGTGTGTTTCCCTTCAGAGATGGAGTTAAATCCCAGGCTCTGTGTCTTACTACAAGCAAGACTTCGTTACAGGTAAGGGCAGTCACTGTTCAGTTCAAAGGAACTACATCATTCTCAAAGCTCACACGTTTCTCATCTTAACTGACAAACATGGGATGTTAGAGGACCAGTGCTTTGTGTCAGTTTCAGAAACAGAGTTGGACTAGATAGGGTCCGTATGTGTAGGAAACACCGTTCTTTTGTTCTCAGCGCACTCACGTTTCCTGCTGTCTTAGAGACTTTAGAAAGCAAGAGCGTGCTTCTCGCTCTAAAGCAGAGTGTGATCCATGGATGAGAACTATGCTGTGTGTTTCCCTTCAGAAGTGGAGATAAATCCCAGGCTCTGAGTCTTCCTACAAGCAAGAATTCGTTTCAGGTAAGGGCAGTCACTTTTCTGATCAAACGAACTACATCGTTCATGAAGCTCACACATTTCCCATCGTAACTGACAAGCATTGGATGTTAGAGGACCAGTGATTTGTATCAGTTTCAGAAGAAGAGTTGGACTAGATATGGTCCGTATGAGTAGGAAACACCATTCTATGGTTCTCAGCGCACTCACGTTTCCTGCTGTGTTAGAGACTCCAGAAAGCAAGAGCGTGCTTCTCGCTCTAAAGCAGAGTGTGATCCATGGATGAGAACTATGCTGTGTGTTTCCCTTCATAAATGGAGTTAAATCTCAATCTCTGTGTCTTCCTAGAAGCAAGACTTCGTTTCAGGTAACGGCAGTCACTTTTCAGCTCAAACGAACTACATCGTTCACTGAGCTCACACATTTCTCTTCTTTACATACAAGCATTGGATGTTAGAGGACCAGTGCTTTGTATCAGTTTCAGAAGCAGAGTTGAACTAGATATGGTCCGTATGTGTGGGAAACACCGTTCTTTTGTTCTCAGCACATACACGTTTCCTGCTGTCTTAGAGACTCTAGAAAGCAAGAGCGTGCTTCTTGTTCTAAAGCAGAGTGTGATCAATGAATGATTACACTGCTGTGTGATTCACTCCAGAAATGGAGTTAAATCCCAGGCTCTGAGTCTTCCTACAAGCAAGACTTCGATTCAGGTAAGGCAGTCACTTTTCTGCTCAAACGATCTACATAGTTCACGAAGCTCACACGTTTCCCATCTTAACTGACAAGCATTGGATGTTAGAGGACTACTGCTTTGTATCAGTTTCAGAAGAAGAGTTGGACTAGATATGGTCCGTATGAGTAGGAATCACCATTCTATGGTTCTCAGCGCACTCACGTTTCCTGCTGTGTTAGAGACTCCAGAAAGCAAGAGCGTGCTTCTCGCTCTAAAGCAGAGTGTGATCCATGGGTGAGAACTATGCTGTGTGTTTCCCTTCATAAATGGAGTTAAATCTCAATCTCTGTGTCTTCCTAGAAGCAAGACTTCGTTTCAGGTAACGGCAGTCACTTTTCAGCTCAAACGAACTACATCGTTCACTGAGCTCACACATTTCTCTTCTTTACATACAAGCATTGGATGTTAGAGGACCAGTGCTTTGTATCAGTTTCAGAAGCAGAGTTGAACTAGATATGGTCCGTATGTTTAGGAAACATCGTTCTTTTGTTCTCAGCACACACACGTTTCCTGCTGTCTTAGAGACTTTAGAAAGCAAGAGCGTGCTTCTCGCTCTAAAGCAGAGTGTGATCCATGGATGAGAACTATGCTGTGTGTTTCCCTTCAGAAGTGGAGTTAAATCCCAGGCTCTGAGTCTTCCTACAAGCAAGAATTCGTTTCAGGTAACGGCAGTCACTTTTCAGCTCAAAAGAACTACATCGTTCACTGAGCTCACACATTTCTCTTCTATACATACAAGCATTGGATGTTAGAGGACCAGTGCTTTGTATCAGTTTCAGAAGCAGAGTTGAACTAGATATGGTCCGTATGTTTAGGAAACACCGTTCTTTTGTTCTCAGCACACACACGTTTCCTGCTGTCTTAGAGACTCTAGAAAGCAAGAGCGTGCTTCTCGCTCTAAAGCAGAGTGTGATCCATGGATGAGAACTATGCTGTGTGTTTCCCTTCAGAAATGGAGTTAAATTCCAGGCTCTGTGTCTTCCTACAAGCAAGACTTCGTTTTAGGTATGGGCAGTCACTTTTCAGCTCAAACGAACTACATCGTTCACGTAGCTCACACGTTTCTCATCTTAACAGACAAGCATTGGATGTTAGAGGACCAGTGCTTTGTGTCAGTTTCAGAAACAGAGTTGGACTAGATATGGTCCGTATGTGTAGGAAACACCGTTCTTTTGTTCTCAGCGCCCTCACGTTTCCTGCTGTCTTAGAGACTTTAGAAAGCAAGAGCGTGCTTCTCGCTCTAAAGCAGAGTGTGATCCATGGATGAGAACTATGCTGTGTGTTTCCCTTCAGAAGTGGAGTTAAATCCCAGGCTCTGAGTCTTCCTACAAGCAAGAATTCGTTTCAGGTAAGGGCAGTCACTTTTCTGATCAAACGAACTACATCGGTCATGAAGCTCACTCATTTCCCATCGTAACTGACAAGCATTGGATGTTAGAGGACCAGTGATTTGTATCAGTTTCAGAAGAAGAGTTGGACTAGATATGGTCCGTATGAGTAGGAAACACCATTCTATGGTTCTCAGCGCACTCACGTTTCCTGCTGTGTTAGAGACTCCAGAAAGCAAGAGCGTGCTTCTCGCTCTAAGCAGAGTGTGATCCATGGATGAGAACTATGCTGTGTGTTTCCCTTCATAAATGGAGTTAAATCTCAATCTCTGTGTCTTCCTAGAAGCAAGACTTCGTTTCAGGTAACGGCAGTCACTTTTCAGCTCAAACGAACTACATCGTTCACTGAGCTCACACATTTCTCTTCTTTACATAAAAGCATTGGATGTTAGAGGACCAGTGCTTTGTATCAGTTTCAGAAGCAGAGTTGAACTAGATATGGTCCGTATGTTTAGGAAACATCGTTCTTTTGTTCTCAGCACACACACGTTTCCTGCTGTCTTAGAGACTTTAGAAAGCAAGAGCGTGCTTCTCGCTCTAAAGCAGAGTGTGATCCATGGATGAGAACTATGCTGTGTGTTTCCCTTCAGAAGTGGAGTTAAATCCCAGGCTCTGAGTCTTCCTACAAGCAAGAATTCGTTTCAGGTAACGGCAGTCACTTTTCAGCTCAAAAGAACTACATCGTTCACTGAGCTCACACATTTCTCTTCTTTACATACAAGCATTGGATGTTAGAGGACCAGTGCTTTGTATCAGTTTCAGAAGCAGAGTTGAACTAGATATGGTCCGTATGTGTAGGAAACACCGTTCTTTTGTTCTCAGCACACACACGTTTCCTGCTGTCTTAGAGACTCTAGAGAGCAAGAGCGTGCTTCTTGTTCTAAAGCAGAGTGTGATCAATGGATGATTACACTGCTGTGTGTTTCACTTCAGAAATGGAGTTAAATCCCAGGCTCTGAATCTTCCTACACGCAAGGATTCGTTTCAGGTAAGGGCAGTCACTTTTCTGCTCAAACGAACTACATCGTTCATGAAGCTCACACGTTTCCCATCTTAACTGACAAGCATTGGATGTTAGAGTACCAGTGATTTGTATCAGTTTCAGAAGAAGTGTTGGACTAGATATTGTCCGTATGTGTAGGAAACACCGTTCTTTTGTTCTCAGCGCACTCACGATTCCTGCTGTCTTAGAGACTCTAGCAAGCAAGAGCGTGCTTCTTGTTCTAAAGCAGAGTATGATCAATGGATGAGAACACTGCTGGGTGTTTCATTTCAGAAGTGGAGTTAAATCCCAGGCTCTGAGTCTTCCTACAAGCAAGAATTCGTTTCATTTAAGGGCAGTCACTTTTCTGCTCAAACGAACTACATCGTTCATGAAGCTCACACGTTTCCCATCTTAACTGACAAGCATTTTATGTTAGAGGACCAGTGATTTGTATCAGTTTGAGAAGAAGAGTTGGACTAGATATGGTCCGTATGTTTAGGAAACACCGTTCTTTTGTTCTCAGCACACACACGTTTCCTGCTGTCTTAGAGATTCTAGAAAGCAAGAGCGTGATTCTCGCTCTAAAGCAGAGTGTGATCCATGGATGAGAACTATGCTCTGTGTTTCCCTTCAGAAATGGAGTTAAATTCCAGGCTCTGTGTCTTCCTACAAGCAAGACTTCGTTTTAGGTATGGGCAGTCACTTTTCAGCTCAAACGAACTACATCGTTCACGGAGCTCACACGTTTCTCATCTTAACAGACAAGCATTGGATGTTAGAGGACCAGTGCTTTGTGTCAGTTTCAGAAGCAGAGTTGGACTAGATATGGTCCCTATGTGTAGGAAACACCGTTCTTTTGTTCTCAGCGCACTCAAGTTTCCTGCTGTCTTAGAGACTTTAGAAAGCAAGAGCGTGCTTCTCGCTCTAAAGCAGAGTGTGATCCATGGAAGAGAACTATGCTGTGTGTTTCCCTTCAAAGATGGAGTTAAATCCCAGATTCTGTGTCTTCCTACAAGCAAGACTTCGTTTCAGGTAAGGGCAGTCACTTTTCTGCTCAAACTAACTACATCGTTCATGAAGCTCACACATTTCCCATCTTAACTGACAAGCATTGGATGTTAGAGGACTACTGCTTTGTATCAGTTTCAGAAGAAGAGTTGGACTAGATATGGTCCGTATGTGTAGGAAACTCCGTTCTTTTCTTCTGGGCACACTCAGATTGCATGCTGTATTAGAGACTCTAGAAAGCAAGAGCGTGCTTCTCGCTCTAAAGCAGAGTGTGATCCATGGATGAGAACTCTGCTGTGTGTTTCCCTTCAGAGATGGAGTTAAATCCCAGGCTCTGTGTCTTACTACAAGCAAGACTTCGTTACAGGTAAGGGCAGTCACTTTTCAGTTCAAAGGAACTACATCATTCTCAAAGCTCACACGTTTCTCATCTTAACTGACAAACATGGGATGTTAGAGGACCAGTGCTTTGTGTCAGTTTCAGAAACAGAGTTGGACTAGATATGGTCCGTATGTGTAGGAAACACCGTTCTTTTGTTCTCAGCGCACACACGTTTCCTGCTCTCTTAGAGACTCTAGCAAGCAAAAGCGTGCTTCTTGATCTAAAGCAGAGTATGACCAATGGATGAGAACACTGCTGTATGTTTCATTTCAGAAGTGGAGTTAAATCCCAGGCTCTGAGTCTTCCTACAAGCAAGAATTCGTTTCAGGTAAGGGCAGTCATTTTTCTGCTCAAACGAACTACATCGTTCATGAAGCTCACACATTTCCCATCTTAACTGACAAGCATTGGATGTTAGAGGACCAGTGATTTGTATCACTTTCAGAAGAAGCGTTGGACTAGATATGGTCCGTATGTGTAGGAAACACCGTTCTTTTGTTCTCATCGCACTCACGTTTCCTGCTGTGTTAGAGACTCCAGAAAGCAAGAGCGTGCTTCTCGCTCTAAAGCAGAGTGTGATCCATGGGTGAGAACTATGCTGTGTGTTTCCCTTCATAAATGGAGTTAAATCTCAATCTCTGTGTCTTCCTAGAAGCAAGACTTCGTTTCAGGTAACGGCAGTCACTTTTCAGCTCAAACGAACTACATCGTTCACTGAGCTCACACATTTCTCTTCTTTACATACAAGCATTGGATGTTAGAGGACCAGTGCTTTGTATCAGTTTCAGAAGCAGAGTTGAACTAGATATGGTCCGTATGTTTAGGAAACACCGTTCTTTTCTTCTCAGCACACACATGTTTCCTGCTGTCTTAGAGACTCTAGAAAGCAAGAGCGTGCTTCTTGTTCTAAAGCAGAGTGTGATCAATGGATGATTACACTGCTGTGTGTTTCACTTCAGAAATGGAGTTAAATCCCAGGCTCTGAGTCTTCCTACAAGCAAGAATTCGTTTCAGGTAAGGGCAGTCACTTTTCTGCTCAAACGAACTACATTGTTCATGAAGCTCACACGTTTCCCATCTTAACTGACAAGCATTGGATGTTAGAGGACCAGTGATTTGTATCAGTTTCAGAAGAAGAGTTGGACTAGATATGGTCCGTATGTGTAGGAAACACCGTTCTTTTGTTCTCAGCGCACTCACGTTTCCTGCTGTCTTAGAGACTCTAGCAAGCAAGAGCGTGCTTCTTGTTCTAAAGCAAAGTATGATCAATGGATGAGAACACTGCTGTGTGTTTCATTTCAGAAATGGAGTTAAATCCCAGGCTCTGAGTCTTCCTAGAAGCAAGACTTCGTTTCAGGTAACGGCAGTCACTTTTCAGCTCAAACGAACTACATCGTTCACTGAGCTCACACATTTCTCTTCTTTACATACAAGCATTGGATGTTAGAGGAGCAGTGCTTTATATCAGTTTCAGAAACAGAGTTGAACTAGATATGGTCCGTAAGTGTAGGAAACACCGTTCTTTTGTTCTCAGCACACACACGTTTCCTGCTGTCTTAGAGACTCTAGAAAGCAAGAGCGTGCTTCTTGTTCTAAAGCAGAGTGTGATCAATGGATGATTACACTGCTGTGTGTTTCACTCCAGAAATGGAGTTAAATCCCAGGCTCTGAGTCTTCCTACAAGCAAGACTTCGATTCAGGTAAGGGCAGTCAGTTTTCTGCTCAAACGATCTACATCGTTCACGAAGCTCACAAGTTTCCCATCTTAACTGACAAGCATTGGATGTTAGAGGACTACTGCTTTGTATCAGTTTCAGAAGAAGAGTTGGACTAGATATGGTCCGTATGAGTAGGAATCACCATTCTATGGTTCTCAGCGCACTCACGTTTCCTGCTGTGTTAGAGACTCCAGAAAGCAAGAGCGTGCTTCTCGCTCTAAAGCAGAGTGTGATCCATGGGTGAGAACTATGCTGTGTGTTTCCCTTCATAAATGGAGTTAAATCTCAATCTCTGTGTCTTCCTAGAAGCAAGACTTCGTTTCAGGTAACGGCAGTCACTTTTCAGCTCAAACGAACTACATCGTTCACTGAGCTCACACATTTCTCTTCTTTACATACAAGCATTGGATGTTAGAGGACCAGTGCTTTGTATCAGTTTCAGAAGCAGAGTTGAACTAGATATGGTCCGTATGTTTAGGAAACATCGTTCTTTTGTTCTCAGCACACACACGTTTCCTGCTGTCTTAGAGACTTTAGAAAGCAAGAGCGTGCTTCTCGCTCTAAAGCAGAGTGTGATCCATGGATGAGAACTATGCTGTGTGTTTCCCTTCAGAAGTGGAGTTAAATCCCAGGCTCTGAGTCTTCCTACAAGCAAGAATTCGTTTCAGGTAACGGCAGTCACTTTTCAGCTCAAAAGAACTACATCGTTCACTGAGCTCACACATTTCTCTTCTATACATACAAGCATTGGATGTTAGAGGACCAGTGCTTTGTATCAGTTTCAGAAGCAGAGTTGAACTAGATATGGTCCGTATGTTTAGGAAACACCGTTCTTTTGTTCTCAGCACACACACGTTTCCTGCTGTCTTAGAGACTCTAGAAAGCAAGAGCGTGCTTCTCGCTCTAAAGCAGAGTGTGATCCATGGATGAGAACTATGCTGTGTGTTTCCCTTCAGAAATGGAGTTAAATTCCAGGCTCTGTGTCTTCCTACAAGCAAGACTTCGTTTTAGGTATGGGCAGTCACTTTTCAGCTCAAACGAACTACATCGTTCACGTAGCTCACACGTTTCTCATCTTAACAGACAAGCATTGGATGTTAGAGGACCAGTGCTTTGTGTCAGTTTCAGAAACAGAGTTGGACTAGATATGGTCCGTATGTGTAGGAAACACCGTTCTTTTGTTCTCAGCGCCCTCACGTTTCCTGCTGTCTTAGAGACTTTAGAAAGCAAGAGCGTGCTTCTCGCTCTAAAGCAGAGTGTGATCCATGGATGAGAACTATGCTGTGTGTTTCCCTTCAGAAGTGGAGTTAAATCCCAGGCTCTGAGTCTTCCTACAAGCAAGAATTCGTTTCAGGTAAGGGCAGTCACTTTTCTGATCAAACGAACTACATCGTTCATGAAGCTCACTCATTTCCCATCGTAACTGACAAGCATTGGATGTTAGAGGACCAGTGATTTGTATCAGTTTCAGAAGAAGAGTTGGACTAGATATGGTCCGTATGAGTAGGAAACACCATTCTATGGTTCTCAGCGCACTCACGTTTCCTGCTGTGTTAGAGACTCCAGAAAGCAAGAGCGTGCTTCTCGCTCTAAGCAGAGTGTGATCCATGGATGAGAACTATGCTGTGTGTTTCCCTTCATAAATGGAGTTAAATCTCAATCTCTGTGTCTTCCTAGAAGCAAGACTTCGTTTCAGGTAACGGCAGTCACTTTTCAGCTCAAACGAACTACATCGTTCACTGAGCTCACACATTTCTCTTCTTTACATAAAAGCATTGGATGTTAGAGGACCAGTGCTTTGTATCAGTTTCAGAAGCAGAGTTGAACTAGATATGGTCCGTATGTTTAGGAAACATCGTTCTTTTGTTCTCAGCACACACACGTTTCCTGCTGTCTTAGAGACTTTAGAAAGCAAGAGCGTGCTTCTCGCTCTAAAGCAGAGTGTGATCCATGGATGAGAACTATGCTGTGTGTTTCCCTTCAGAAGTGGAGTTAAATCCCAGGCTCTGAGTCTTCCTACAAGCAAGAATTCGTTTCAGGTAACGGCAGTCACTTTTCAGCTCAAAAGAACTACATCGTTCACTGAGCTCACACATTTCTCTTCTTTACATACAAGCATTGGATGTTAGAGGACCAGTGCTTTGTATCAGTTTCAGAAGCAGAGTTGAACTAGATATGGTCCGTATGTGTAGGAAACACCGTTCTTTTGTTCTCAGCACACACACGTTTCCTGCTGTCTTAGAGACTCTAGAGAGCAAGAGCGTGCTTCTTGTTCTAAAGCAGAGTGTGATCAATGGATGATTACACTGCTGTGTGTTTCACTTCAGAAATGGAGTTAAATCCCAGGCTCTGAATCTTCCTACACGCAAGGATTCGTTTCAGGTAAGGGCAGTCACTTTTCTGCTCAAACGAACTACATCGTTCATGAAGCTCACACGTTTCCCATCTTAACTGACAAGCATTGGATGTTAGAGTACCAGTGATTTGTATCAGTTTCAGAAGAAGTGTTGGACTAGATATTGTCCGTATGTGTAGGAAACACCGTTCTTTTGTTCTCAGCGCACTCACGATTCCTGCTGTCTTAGAGACTCTAGCAAGCAAGAGCGTGCTTCTTGTTCTAAAGCAGAGTATGATCAATGGATGAGAACACTGCTGGGTGTTTCATTTCAGAAGTGGAGTTAAATCCCAGGCTCTGAGTCTTCCTACAAGCAAGAATTCGTTTCATTTAAGGGCAGTCACTTTTCTGCTCAAACGAACTACATCGTTCATGAAGCTCACACGTTTCCCATCTTAACTGACAAGCATTTTATGTTAGAGGACCAGTGATTTGTATCAGTTTGAGAAGAAGAGTTGGACTAGATATGGTCCGTATGTTTAGGAAACACCGTTCTTTTGTTCTCAGCACACACACGTTTCCTGCTGTCTTAGAGATTCTAGAAAGCAAGAGCGTGATTCTCGCTCTAAAGCAGAGTGTGATCCATGGATGAGAACTATGCTCTGTGTTTCCCTTCAGAAATGGAGTTAAATTCCAGGCTCTGTGTCTTCCTACAAGCAAGACTTCGTTTTAGGTATGGGCAGTCACTTTTCAGCTCAAACGAACTACATCGTTCACGGAGCTCACACGTTTCTCATCTTAACAGACAAGCATTGGATGTTAGAGGACCAGTGCTTTGTGTCAGTTTCAGAAGCAGAGTTGGACTAGATATGGTCCCTATGTGTAGGAAACACCGTTCTTTTGTTCTCAGCGCACTCAAGTTTCCTGCTGTCTTAGAGACTTTAGAAAGCAAGAGCGTGCTTCTCGCTCTAAAGCAGAGTGTGATCCATGGAAGAGAACTATGCTGTGTGTTTCCCTTCAAAGATGGAGTTAAATCCCAGATTCTGTGTCTTCCTACAAGCAAGACTTCGTTTCAGGTAAGGGCAGTCACTTTTCTGCTCAAACTAACTACATCGTTCATGAAGCTCACACATTTCCCATCTTAACTGACAAGCATTGGATGTTAGAGGACTACTGCTTTGTATCAGTTTCAGAAGAAGAGTTGGACTAGATATGGTCCGTATGTGTAGGAAACTCCGTTCTTTTCTTCTGGGCACACTCAGATTGCATGCTGTATTAGAGACTCTAGAAAGCAAGAGCGTGCTTCTCGCTCTAAAGCAGAGTGTGATCCATGGATGAGAACTCTGCTGTGTGTTTCCCTTCAGAGATGGAGTTAAATCCCAGGCTCTGTGTCTTACTACAAGCAAGACTTCGTTACAGGTAAGGGCAGTCACTTTTCAGTTCAAAGGAACTACATCATTCTCAAAGCTCACACGTTTCTCATCTTAACTGACAAACATGGGATGTTAGAGGACCAGTGCTTTGTGTCAGTTTCAGAAACAGAGTTGGACTAGATATGGTCCGTATGTGTAGGAAACACCGTTCTTTTGTTCTCAGCGCACTCACGTTTCCTGCTCTCTTAGAGACTCTAGCAAGCAAAAGCGTGCTTCTTGATCTAAAGCAGAGTATGACCAATGGATGAGAACACTGCTGTATGTTTCATTTCAGAAGTGGAGTTAAATCCCAGGCTCTGAGTCTTCCTACAAGCAAGAATTAGTTTCAGGTAAGGGCAGTCATTTTTCTGCTCAAACGAACTACATCGTTCATGAAGCTCACACATTTCCCATCTTAACTGACAAGCATTGGATGTTAGAGGACCAGTGATTTGTATCACTTTCAGAAGAAGCGTTGGACTAGATATGGTCCGTATGTGTAGGAAACACCGTTCTTTTGTTCTCATCACACTCACGTTTCCTGCTGTGTTAGAGACTCCAGAAAGCAAGAGCGTGCTTCTCGCTCTAAAGCAGAGTGTGATCCATGGGTGAGAACTATGCTGTGTGTTTCCCTTCATAAATGGAGTTAAATCTCAATCTCTGTGTCTTCCTAGAAGCAAGACTTCGTTTCAGGTAACGGCAGTCACTTTTCAGCTCAAACGAACTACATCGTTCACTGAGCTCACACATTTCTCTTCTTTACATACAAGCATTGGATGTTAGAGGACCAGTGCTTTGTATCAGTTTCAGAAGCAGAGTTGAACTAGATATGGTCCGTATGTTTAGGAAACACCGTTCTTTTCTTCTCAGCACACACATGTTTCCTGCTGTCTTAGAGACTCTAGAAAGCAAGAGCGTGCTTCTTGTTCTAAAGCAGAGTGTGATCAATGGATGATTACACTGCTGTGTGTTTCACTTCAGAAATGGAGTTAAATCCCAGGCTCTGAGTCTTCCTACAAGCAAGAATTCGTTTCAGGTAAGGGCAGTCACTTTTCTGCTCAAACGAACTACATTGTTCATGAAGCTCACACGTTTCCCATCTTAACTGACAAGCATTGGATGTTAGAGGACCAGTGATTTGTATCAGTTTCAGAAGAAGAGTTGGACTAGATATGGTCCGTATGTTTAGGAAACACCGTTCTTTTGTTCTCAGCACACACACGTTTCCTGCTGTCTTAGAGATTCTAGAAAGCAAGAGCGTGATTCTCGCTCTAAAGCAGAGTGTGATCCATGGATGAGAACTATGCTCTGTGTTTCCCTTCAGAAATGGAGTTAAATTCCAGGCTCTGTGTCTTCCTACAAGCAAGACTTCGTTTTAGGTATGGGCAGTCACTTTTCAGCTCAAACGAACTACATCGTTCACGGAGCTCACACGTTTCTCATCTTAACAGACAAGCATTGGATGTTAGAGGACCAGTGCTTTGTGTCAGTTTCAGAAGCAGAGTTGGACTAGATATGGTCCCTATGTGTAGGAAACACCGTTCTTTTGTTCTCAGCGCACTCAAGTTTCCTGCTGTCTTAGAGACTTTAGAAAGCAAGAGCGTGCTTCTCGCTCTAAAGCAGAGTGTGATCCATGGAAGAGAACTATGCTGTGTGTTTCCCTTCAAAGATGGAGTTAAATCCCAGATTCTGTGTCTTCCTACAAGCAAGACTTCGTTTCAGGTAAGGGCAGTCACTTTTCTGCTCAAACTAACTACATCGTTCATGAAGCTCACACATTTCCCATCTTAACTGACAAGCATTGGATGTTAGAGGACTACTGCTTTGTATCAGTTTCAGAAGAAGAGTTGGACTAGATATGGTCCGTATGTGTAGGAAACTCCGTTCTTTTCTTCTGGGCACACTCAGATTGCATGCTGTATTAGAGACTCTAGAAAGCAAGAGCGTGCTTCTCGCTCTAAAGCAGAGTGTGATCCATGGATGAGAACTCTGCTGTGTGTTTCCCTTCAGAGATGGAGTTAAATCCCAGGCTCTGTGTCTTACTACAAGCAAGACTTCGTTACAGGTAAGGGCAGTCACTTTTCAGTTCAAAGGAACTACATCATTCTCAAAGCTCACACGTTTCTCATCTTAACTGACAAACATGGGATGTTAGAGGACCAGTGCTTTGTGTCAGTTTCAGAAACAGAGTTGGACTAGATATGGTCCGTATGTGTAGGAAACACCGTTCTTTTGTTCTCAGCGCACTCACGTTTCCTGCTCTCTTAGAGACTCTAGCAAGCAAAAGCGTGCTTCTTGATCTAAAGCAGAGTATGACCAATGGATGAGAACACTGCTGTATGTTTCATTTCAGAAGTGGAGTTAAATCCCAGGCTCTGAGTCTTCCTACAAGCAAGAATTCGTTTCAGGTAAGGGCAGTCATTTTTCTGCTCAAACGAACTACATCGTTCATGAAGCTCACACATTTCCCATCTTAACTGACAAGCATTGGATGTTAGAGGACCAGTGATTTGTATCACTTTCAGAAGAAGCGTTGGACTAGATATGGTCCGTATGTGTAGGAAACACCGTTCTTTTGTTCTCATCGCACTCACGTTTCCTGCTGTGTTAGAGACTCCAGAAAGCAAGAGCGTGCTTCTCGCTCTAAAGCAGAGTGTGATCCATGGGTGAGAACTATGCTGTGTGTTTCCCTTCATAAATGGAGTTAAATCTCAATCTCTGTGTCTTCCTAGAAGCAAGACTTCGTTTCAGGTAACGGCAGTCACTTTTCAGCTCAAACGAACTACATCGTTCACTGAGCTCACACATTTCTCTTCTTTACATACAAGCATTGGATGTTAGAGGACCAGTGCTTTGTATCAGTTTCAGAAGCAGAGTTGAACTAGATATGGTCCGTATGTTTAGGAAACACCGTTCTTTTCTTCTCAGCACACACATGTTTCCTGCTGTCTTAGAGACTCTAGAAAGCAAGAGCGTGCTTCTTGTTCTAAAGCAGAGTGTGATCAATGGATGATTACACTGCTGTGTGTTTCACTTCAGAAATGGAGTTAAATCCCAGGCTCTGAGTCTTCCTACAAGCAAGAATTCGTTTCAGGTAAGGGCAGTCACTTTTCTGCTCAAACGAACTACATTGTTCATGAAGCTCACACGTTTCCCATCTTAACTGACAAGCATTGGATGTTAGAGGACCAGTGATTTGTATCAGTTTCAGAAGAAGAGTTGGACTAGATATGGTCCGTATGTGTAGGAAACACCGTTCTTTTGTTCTCAGCGCACTCACGTTTCCTGCTGTCTTAGAGACTCTAGCAAGCAAGAGCGTGCTTCTTGTTCTAAAGCAAAGTATGATCAATGGATGAGAACACTGCTGTGTGTTTCATTTCAGAAATGGAGTTAAATCCCAGGCTCTGAGTCTTCCTAGAAGCAAGACTTCGTTTCAGGTAACGGCAGTCACTTTTCAGCTCAAACGAACTACATCGTTCACTGAGCTCACACATTTCTCTTCTTTACATACAAGCATTGGATGTTAGAGGAGCAGTGCTTTATATCAGTTTCAGAAACAGAGTTGAACTAGATATGGTCCGTAAGTGTAGGAAACACCGTTCTTTTGTTCTCAGCACACACACGTTTCCTGCTGTCTTAGAGACTCTAGAAAGCAAGAGCGTGCTTCTTGTTCTAAAGCAGAGTGTGATCAATGGATGATTACACTGCTGTGTGTTTCACTCCAGAAATGGAGTTAAATCCCAGGCTCTGAGTCTTCCTACAAGCAAGACTTCGATTCAGGTAAGGGCAGTCAGTTTTCTGCTCAAACGATCTACATCGTTCACGAAGCTCACAAGTTTCCCATCTTAACTGACAAGCATTGGATGTTAGAGGACTACTGCTTTGTATCAGTTTCAGAAGAAGAGTTGGTCTACATATGGTCCGTATGTGTAGGAAACTCTGTTCTTTTGTTCTGGGCACACTCAGATTGCCTGCTGTATTAGAGACTCTCGAAAGCAAGAGCGTGCTTCTCGCTCTAAAGCAGAGTGTGATCCATGGATGAGAACTCTGCTGTGTGTTTCCCTTCAGAGATGGAGTTAAATCCCAGGCTCTGTGTCTTACTACAATCAAGACTTCGTTACAGGTAAGGGCAGTCACTTTTCAGTTCAAAGGAACTACATCATTCTCAAAGCTCACACGTTTCTCATCTTAACTGACAAACATTGGATGTTAGAGGACCAGTGCTTTGTGTCAGTTTCAGAAACAGAGTTGGACTAGATATGGTCCGTATGTGTAGGAAACACCGTTCTTTTGTTCTCAGCGCACTCACGTTTCCTGCTGTCTTAGAGACTTTAGAAAGCAAGAGCGTGCTTCTCGCTCTAAAGCAGAGTGTGATCCATGGATGAGAACTATGCTGTGTGTTTCCCTTCAGAAGTGGAGTTAAATCCCAGGCTCTGAGTCTTCCTAAAAGCAAGAATTCGTTTCAGGTAAGGGCAGTCACTTTTCTGCTCAAACGAACTACATCGTTCATGAAGCTCACACATTTCCCATCGTAACTGACAAGCATTGGATGTTAGAGGACCAGTGATTTGTATCTGTTTCAGAAGAAGTTTTGGACTAGATATGGTCCGTATGTGAAGGAAACACCATTCTATGGTTCTCAGCGCACTCACGTTTCCTGCTGTGTTAGAGACTCCAGAAAGCAAGAGCGTGCTTCTCGCTCTAAAGCAGAGTGTGATCCATGGATGAGAACTATGCTGTGTGTTTCCCTTCAGAAGTGGAGTTAAATCCCAGGCTCTGAGTCTTCCTACAAGCAAGAATTCGTTTCAGGTAAGGGCAGTCACTTTTCTGCTCAAAAGAACTACATCGTTCATGAAGCTCACACATTTCCCATCGTAACTGACAAGCATTGGATGTTAGAGGACCAGTGATTTGTATCAGTTTCAGAAGAGGAGTTGGACTAGATATGGTCCGTATGAGTAGGAAACACCATTCTATGGTTCTCAGCGCTCTCACGTTTCATGCTGTGTTAGAGACTCCAGAAAGCAAGAGCGTGCATCTCGCTCTAAAGCAGAGTGTGATCCATGGATGAGAACTATGCTGTGTATTTCCCTTCATAAATGGAGTTAAATCTCAATCTCTGTGTCTTCCTAGAAGCAAGACTTCGTTTCAGGTAACGGCAGTCACTTTTCAGCTCAAACGAACTACATCGTTCACTGAGCTCACACATTTCTCTCCTTTACATACAAGCATGGGATGTTAGAGGACCAGTGCTTTGTGTCAGTTTCAGAAACAGAGTTGGACTAGATATGGTCCGTATGTGTAGGAAACACCGTTCTTTTGTTCTCAGCAAACTCAAGTTTCCTGCTGTCTTAGAGACTCTAGCAAGCAAGAGCGTGCTTCTTGTTCTAAAGCAGAGTATGACCAATGGATGAGAACACTGCTGTGTGTTTCATTTCAGAAGTGGAGTTAAATCCAAGGCTCTGAGTCTTCCTACAAGCAAGAATTCGTTTCAGGTAAGGGCAGTCACTTTTCTGCTCAAACGAACTACATCGTTCATGAAGCTCACACATTTCCCATCTTAACTGACAAGCATTGGATGTTAGAAGACCAGTGATTTGTATCACTTTCAGAAGAAGCGTTGGACTAGATATGGTCCGTATGTGTAGGAAACACCGTTCTTTTGTTCTCAGAGCACTCACGTTTCCTGCTGTGTTTGAGACTCCAGAAAGCAAGAGCGTGCTTCTCGCTCTAAAGCAGAGTGTGATCCATGGGTGAGAACTATGCTGTGTGTTTCCCTCCATAAATGGAGTTAAATCTCAATCTCTGTGTCTTCCTAGAAGCAAGACTTCGATTCAGGTAAGGGCAGTCACTTTTCTGCTTAAACGATCTTCATCGTTCACGAAGCTCACAAGTTTCCCATCTTAACTGACAAGCATTGGATGTTAGAGGACTACTGCTTTGTATCAGTTTCAGAAGAAGAGTTGGTCTACATATGGTCCGTATGTGTAGGAAACTCTGTTCTTTTGTTCTGGGCACACTCAGATTGCCTGCTGTATTAGAGACTCTAGAAAGCAAGAGCGTGCTTCTCGCTCTAAAGCAGAGTGTGATCCATGGATGAGAACTCTGCTGTGTGTTTCCCTTCAGAGATGGAGTTAAATCCCAGGCTCTGTGTCTTACTACAAGCAAGACTTCGTTACAGGTAAGGGCAGTCACTTTTCAGTTCAAAGGAACTACATCATTCTCAAATCTCACACGTTTCTCATCTTAACTGACAAACATTGGATGTTAGAGGACCAGTGCTTTGTGTCAGTTTCAGAAACAGAGTTGGACTAGATATGGTCCGTATGTGTAGGAAACACCGTTCTTTTGTTCTCAGCGCACTCACGTTTCCTGCTGTCTTAGAGACTTTAGAAAGCAAGAGCGTGCTTCTCGCTCTAAAGCAGAGTGTGATCCATGGATGAGAACTATGCTGTGTGTTTCCCTTCAGAAGTGGAGTTAAATCCCAGGCTCTGAGTCTTCCTACAAGCAAGAATTCGTTTCAGGTAAGGGCAGTCACTTTTCTGCTCAAAAGAACTACATCGTTCATGAAGCTCACACATTTCCCATCGTAACTGACAAGCATTGGATGTTAGAGGACCAGTGATTTGTATCAGTTTCAGAAGAAGAGTTGGACTAGATATGGTCCGTATGAGTAGGAAACACCATTCTATGGTTCTCAGCGCTCTCACGTTTCATGCTGTGTTAGAGACTCCAGAAAGCAAGAGCGTGCTTCTCGCTCTAAAGCAGAGTGTGATCCATGGATGAGAACTATGCTGTGTGTTTCCCTTCATAAATGGAGTTAAATCTCAATCTCTGTGTCTTCCTAGAAGCAAGACTTCGTTTCAGGTAACGGCAGTCACTTTTCAGCTCAAACGAACTACATCGTTCACTGAGCTCACACATTTCTCTTCTTTACATACAAGCATGGGATGTTAGAGGACCAGTGCTTTGTGTCAGTTTCAGAAACAGAGTTGGACTAGATATGGTCCGTATGTGTAGGAAACATCGTTCTTTTGTTCTCAGCAAACTCAAGTTTCCTGCTGTCTTAGAGACTCTAGCAAGCAAGAGCGTGCTTCTTGTTCTAAAGCAGAGTATGACCAATGGATGAGAACTATGCTGTGTGTTTCCCTTCAGAAGTGGAGTTAAATCCCAGGCTCTGAGTCTTCCTACAAGCAAGAATTCGTTTCAGGTAAGGGCAGTCACTTTTCTGCTCAAACGAACTACATCGTTCATGAAGCTCACACATTTCCCATCTTAACTGACAAGCATTGGATGTTAGAGGACCAGTGATTTGTATCACTTTCAGAAGAAGCGTTGGACTAGATATGGTCCGTATGTGTAGGAAACTCCGTTCTTTTGTTCTCAGAGCACTCACGTTTCCTGCTGTGTTAGAGACTCCAGAAAGCAAGAGCGTGCTTCTCGCTCTAAAGCAGAGTGTGATCCATGGGTGAGAACTATGCTGTGTGTTTCCCTCCATAAATGGAGTTAAATCTCAATCTCTGTGTCTTCCTAGAAGCAAGACTTCGATTCAGGTAAGGGCAGTCACTTTTCTGCTTAAACGATCTTCATCGTTCACGAAGTTCACAAGTTTCCCATCTTAACTGACAAGCATTGGATGTTAGAGGACTACTACTTTGTATCAGTTTCAGAAGAAGAGTTGGTCTACATATGGTCCGTATGTGTAGGAAACTCTGTTCTTTTGTTCTGGGCACACTCAGATTGCCTGCTGTATTAGAGACTCTAGAAAGCAAGAGCGTGCTTCTCGCTCTAAAGCAGAGTGTGATCCATGGATGAGAACTCTGCTGTGTGTTTCCCTTCGGAGATGGAGTTAAATCCCAGGCTCTGTGTCTTACTACAAGCAAGACTTCGTTACAGGTAAGGGCAGTCATTTTTCAGTTCAAAGGAACTACATCATTCTCAAATCTCACACGTTTCTCATCTTAACTGACAAACATTGGATGTTAGAGGACCAGTGCTTTGTGTCAGTTTCAGAAACAGAGTTGGACTAGATATGGTCCGTATGTGTAGGAAACACCGTTCTTTTGTTCTCAGCGCACTCACGTTTCCTGCTGTCTTAGAGACTTTAGAAAGCAAGAGCGTGATTCTCACTCTAAAGCAGAGTGTGATCCATGGATTAGAACTATGCTGTGTGTTTCCCTTCAGAAGTGGAGTTAAATCCCAGGCTCTGAGTCTTCCTACAAGCAAGAATTCGTTTCAGGTAAGGGCAGTCACTTTTCTGCTCAAAAGAACTACATCGTTCATGAAGCTCACACATTTCCCATCGTAACTGACAAGCATTGGATGTTAGAGGACCAGTGATTTGTATCAGTTTCAGAAGAAGAGTTGGACTAGATATGGTCCGTATGTGTAGGAAACTCCATTCTATGGTTCTCAGCGCACTCACGTTTCCTGCTGTGTTAGAGACTCCAGAAAGCAAGAGCTTGCTTCTCGCTCTAAAGCAGAGTGTGATCCATGGATGAGAACTATGCTGTGTGTTTCCCTTCATAAATGGAGTTAAATCTCAATCTCTGTGTCTTCCTAGAAGCAAGACTCGTTTCAGGTAACGGCAGTCACTTTTCAGCTCAAAAGAACTACATCGTTCACTGAGCTCACACATTTCTCTTCTTTACATACAAGCATTGGATGTTAGAGGACCAGTGCTTTGTATCAGTTTCAGAAGCAGAGTTGAACTAGATATGGTCCATATGTGTAGGAAACACCGTTCTTTTGTTCTCAGCACACACACGTTTCCTGCTGTCTTAGAGACTCTAGCAAGCAAGAGCGTGCTTCTTGTTCTAAAGCAGAGTATGACCAATGGATGAGAACACTGCTGTGTGTTTCATTTCAGAAGTGGAGTTAAATCCCAGGCTCTGAGTCTTCCTACAAGCAAGAATTCGTTTCAGGTAAGGGCAGTCACTTTTCTGCTCAAACGAACTACATCATTCATGAAGCTCACACATTTCCCATCTTAACTGACAAGCATTGGATGTTAGAGGACCAGTGATTTGTATCACTTTCAGAAGAAGCGTTGGACTAGATATGGTCCGTATGAGTAGGAAACACCGTTCTTTTGTTCTCAGAGCACTCACGTTTCCTGCTGTGTTAGAGACTCCAGAAAGCAAGAGCGTGCTTCTCGCTCTAAAGCAGAGTGTGATCCATGGGTGAGAACTATGCTGTGTGTTTCCCTCCATAAATGGAGTTAAATCTCAATCTCTGTGTCTTCCTAGAAGCAAGACTTCGATTCAGGTAAGGGCAGTCACTTTTCTGCTTAAACGATCTTCATCGTTCACGAAGTTCACAAGTTTCCCATCTTAACTGACAAGCATTGGATGTTAGAGGACTACTGCTTTGTATCAGTTTCAGAAGAAGAGTTGGTCTACATATGGTCCGTATGTGTAGGAAACTCTGTTCTTTTGTTCTGGGCACACTCAGATTGCCTGCTGTATTAGAGACTCTAGAAAGCAAGAGCGTGCTTCTCGCTCTAAAGCAGAGTGTGATCCATGGATGAGAACTCTGCTGTGTGTTTCCCTTCAGAGATGGAGTTAAATCCCAGGCTCTGTGTCTTACTACAAGCAAGACTTCGTTACAGGTAAGGGCAGTCACTTTTCAGTTCAAAGGAACTACATCATTCTCAAATCTCACACGTTTCTCATCTTAACTGACAAACATTGGATGTTAGAGGACCAGTGCTTTGTGTCAGTTTCAGAAACAGAGTTGGACTAGATATGGTCCGTATGTGTAGGAAACACCGTTCTTTTGTTCTCAGCGCACTCACGTTTCCTGCTGTCTTAGAGACTTTAGAAAGCAAGAGCGTGCTTCTCGCTCTAAAGCAGAGTGTGATCCATGGATGAGAACTATGCTGTGTGTTTCCCTTCAGAAGTGGAGTTAAATCCCAGGCTCTGAGTCTTCCTACAAGCAAGAATTCGTTTCAGGTAAGGGCAGTCACTTTTCTGCTCAAAAGAACTACATCGTTCATGAAGCTCACACATTTCCCATCGTAACTGACAAGCATTGGATGTTAGAGGACCAGTGATTTGTATCAGTTTCAGAAGAAGAGTTGGACTAGATATGGTCCGTATGTGTAGGAAACACCATTCTATGGTTCTCAGCGCACTCACGTTTCCTGCTGTGTTAGAGACTCCAGAAAGCAAGAGCGTGCTTCTAGCTCTAAAGCAGAGTGTGATCCATGGATGAGAACTATGCTGTGTGTTTCCCTTCATAAATGGAGTTAAATCTCAATCTCTGTGTCTTCCTAGAAGCAAGACTCGTTTCAGGTAACGGCAGTCACTTTTCAGCTCAAAAGAACTACATCGTTCACTGAGCTCACACATTTCTCTTCTTTACATACAAGCATTGGATGTTAGAGGACCAGTGCTTTGTATCAGTTTCAGAAGCAGAGTTGAACTAGATATGGTCCATATGTTTAGGAAACACCGTTCTTTTGTTCTCAGCACACACACGTTTCCTGCTGTCTTAGAGACTCTAGAAAGCAAGAGTGTGCTTCTTGTTCTAAAGCAGAGTGTGATCAATGGATGATTACACTGCTGTGTGTTTCACTTCAGAAATGGAGTTAAATCCCAGGCTCTGAGTCTTCCTACAAGCAAGAATTCGTTTCAGGTAAGGGCAGTCACTTTTCTGCTCAAACGAACTACATCGTTCATGAAGCTCACACGTTTCCCATCTTAACTGACAAGCATTGGATGTTAGAGGACCAGTGATTTGTATCAGTTTCAGAAGAAGAGTTGGACAAGATATGTTCCGTATGTGTAGGAAACACCGTTCTTTTGTTCTCAGCGCACTCACGATTCCTGCTGTCTTAGAGACTCTAGCAAGCAAGAGCGTTCTTCTTGTTCTAAAGCAGAGTATGATCAATGGATGAGAACACTGCTGTGTGTTTCATTTCAGAAGTGGAGTTAAATCCCAGGCTCTGAATCTTCCTACAAGCAAGACTTCGTTTCAGGTAGGGCAGGCACTTTTCTACTCAAACGAACTACATCGTTCATGAAGCTCACACGTTTCCCATCTTAACTGACAAGCATTGGATGTTAGAGGACTACTGCTTTGTATCAGTTTCAGAAGAAGAGTTGGACTACATATGGTCCGTATGTGTAGGAAACTCCGTTCTTTTGTTCTGGGCACACTCAGATTGCCTGCTGTATTAGAGACTCTCAAAAGCAAGAGCGTGCTTCTCTCTCTAAAGCAGAGTGTGATCCATGGATGAGAACTCTGCTGTGTGTTTCCCTTCAGAGATGGAGTTAAATCCCAGGCTCTGTGTCTTACTACAAGCAAGACTTCGTTACAGGTAAGGGCAGTCACTTTTCAGTTCAAAGGAACTACATCATTCTCAAAGCTCACACGTTTTTCATCTTAACAGACAAGCATTGGATGTTAGAGGACCAGTGCTTTGTGTCAGTTTCAGAAACAGAGTTGGACTAGATATGGTCCCTATGTGTAGGAAACACTGTTCTTTTGTTCTCAGCGCACTTACATTTCCTGATGTCTTAGAGATTTTAGAAAGCAAGATCGTGCTTCTCACTCTAAAGCAGAGTGTGATCCATGGATGAGAACTATGCTGTGTGTTTCCCTTCAGAAATGGAGTTAAATCCCAGATTCTCTGTCTTCCTACAAGCAAGACTTCGTTTCAGGTAAGGGCAGTCACTTTTCTGCTCAAACGAACTACATCGTTCATGAAGCTCACACGTTTTCCATCTTAACTGACAAGCATTGGATGTTAGAGGACTACTGCTTTGTATCAGTTTCAGAAGAAGAGTTGGACTACATATGGTCCGTATGTGTAGGAAACTCCGTTCTTTTGTTCTGGGCACACTCAGATTGCCTGCTGTATTAGAGACTCTAGAAAGCAAGAGCGTGCTTCTCGCTCTAAAGCAGAGTGTGATCCATGGATGAGAACTCTGCTGTGTGTTTCCCTTCAGAGATGGAGTTAAATCTCAATCTCTGTGTCTTCCTAGAAGCAAGACTTCGTTTCAGGTAACGGCAGTCACTTTTCAGCTCAAACGAACTACATCGTTCACTGAGCTCACCCATTTCTCTTCTTTACATACAAGCATTGGATGTTAGAGGACCAGTAATTTGTATCAGTTTCAGAAGAGGAGTTGGACTAGATATGGTCTGTATGTGTAGGAAACACCGTTCTTTTGTTCTCAGCGCACTCCCGTTTCCTGCTGTGTTAGAGACTCCAGAAAGCAAGAGCGTGCTTCTCGCCCTAAAGCAGAGTGTGATCCATGGATGAGATCTATGCTGTGTGTTTCCCTTCATAAATGGAGTTAAATCTCAATCTCTGTGTCTTCCTAGAAGTAAGACTTCGTTTCAGGTAACGGCAGTCACTTTACAGCTCAAACGAACTACATCGTTCACTGAGCTTACACATTTCTCTTCTTTACATACAAGCATAGGATGTTAGAGGACCAGTGCTTTGTATCAGTTTCAGAAGCAGAGTTGGACTAGATATGGTCCGTATGTGTAGGAAACACTGTTCTTTTGTTCTCAGCACACTCACATTTCCTGCTGTCTTAGAGACTTTAGAAAGCAAGAGCGAGCTTCTCGCTCTAAAGCAGAGTGTGATCCATGGATGAGAACTATGCTGTGTGTTTCCCTTCAGAAATGGAGTTAAATTCCAGGCTCTGAGTCTTCCTACAAGCAAGACTTCGTTTCAGGTAAGGGCAGTCACTTTTCAGCTCAAATGAACTACATCGTTCACTGAGCTCACACATTTCTCATCTTAACAGACAAGCATTGGATGTTAGAGGACCAGTGCTTTGTATCAGTTTAAGAAGGAGAGTTGGACTAGATATGGTCCGTATGTGTAGGAAACACCTTTCTTTTCTTCTCAGCACACTCACGTTTCCTGCTGTCTTAGAGACTCTAGAAAGCAAGAGCGTGCTTCTTGTTCTAAAGCAGAGTGTGATCAATGGATGATTACACTGCTGTGTGTTTCACTCCAGAAATGGAGTTAAATCCCAGGCTCTGAGTCTTCCTTCAAGCAAGACTTCGATTCAGGTAAGGGCAGTCACTTTTCCGCTCAAACGAACTACATTGTTCACGAAGCTCACACGTTTTTCATCTTAATTGACAAGCATTGGATGTTAGAGGGTCAGTGCTTTGTATCAGTTTCAGAATCAGAGTTGAACTAGATATGGTCCGTATGTGTAGGAAACACCGTTCTTTTGTTCTCAGCACACACATGTTTCCTGCTCTCTTAGAGACTCTAGAAAGCAAGAGCGTGCTTCTTGTTCTAAAGCAGAGTGTGATCAATGGTTGATTACATTGCTGTGTGTTTCACTTCAGAAATGGAGTTAAATCGCATGCTCTGAGTCTTCCTACAAGCAAGACTTCTTTTCAGGTAAGGGCAGTCACTTTTCAGTTCAAAGGAACTACATCATTCACAAAGCTCACATGTTTCCCATCTTAACTGACAAGCATTGCATGTTAGAGGACCAGTGCTTTGTATGAGTTTCAGAAGCAGAGTTGGACTAGATATGGTCCGTATGTGTAGGAAACACCGTTCTTTTGTTCTCTGCACACTCACGTTTCCTGCTGTCTTAGAGAGTTTAGAAATCAAGAGCGTGCTTCTCGCTCTAAAGCAGAGTGTGATCCATGGATGAAAACTATGCTGTGTGTTTCCCTTCAGAAATGGAGTTAAATCCCAGGCTCTCTGTCTTACTACAAGCAAGACTTCGTTTCAGGTAAGGGCAGTCACTTTACTGCTCAAACGAACTACATCATTCACAGCGCTCACACGTTTCTCATCTTAACTGACAAACATTGGATGTTAGAGGACGAGTGCTTTGTATCAGTTTCAGAAGCAGATTTGGACTGGATATGGTCCATATGTGTAGGAAACACCGTTCTTTGTTCTGGGCGCAATCAGATTTCCTGCTGTATTAGAGACTCTAGAAAGCAAGAGCGTGCTTCTTGTTATAAAGCAGAGTGTTATCCATGGATGAATACTATGCTGTGTGTTTCCCTTCAGAAATGGAGTTAAATCCCAATCTCTGTGTTTTCCTACAAGCAAGACTTCGTTTCAGGTAACGGCAGTCACTTTTCAGCTCAAACGAACTACATCGTTCACTGAGCTCACACATTTCTCATCTTAACAGACAAGCATTGGATGTTAGAGGACCAGGGCTTTGTATCAGTTTAAGAAGGAGAGTTGGACTAGATATGGTCCGTATGTGTAGGAAACACCTTTCTTTTGTTCTCAGCACACTCACGTTTCCTGCTGTCTTAGAGACTCTAGAAAGCAAGAGCGTGCTTCTTGTTCTAAAGCAGAGTGTCATCAATGGATGAGAACACTGCTGTGTGTTTCACTTCAGAAATGGAGTTAAATACCAGGCTCTGAGTCTTCCTACAAGCAAGACTTTGTTTCAGGTAAGGGCAGTCACTTTTCAGCTCAAAGGAACTACATCGTTCAAGGAGTTCACACGTTTCTCATCTTAACAGACAAGCATTGGATGTTAGAGGACCAGTGCTTTGTATCAGTTTCAGAAACAGATTTGGACTAGATATGGTCCGTATGTGTAGGAAACACCGTTCTTTTCTTCTTGGCACAATCATATTTCCTGCTGTATTAGAGACTCTAGAAAGCAAGAGCATGCTTCTCGCTCTAAAGCAGAGTATGATCCATGGATGAGAACTCTGCTGTGTGTTTCCCTACAGAGATGGTGTTAAATCCCAGGCTCTGTGTCTTACTACAGGGAAGACTTCGTTACAGGTAAGGGCAGTCACTTTTCAGTTCAAAGGAACTACATCATTCTCAAAGCTCACACGTTTCTAATCTTAACTGACAAGCATTGGATGTTAGAGGACCAGTGCTTTGTATCAGTTACAGAAGCAGAGTTGGACTAGATATGGTCCGTATGTGTAGGAAACACCGTTCTTTTGTTCTCAGCACACTCATGTTTCCTGCTGTGTTAGAGACTCTAGAAAGCAAGAGCGTGCTTCTCGCTCTAAAGCAGATTGTGATCCATGGATGAGAACTATGCTGTGTGTTTCCCTTCAGAAATGGAGTTAAATCCCAATCTCTGTGTCTTCCTTCAAGCAAGACTTCGTTTCAGGTAAGGAGAGTCACTTTTCAGCTCAAACGAACTACATCGTTCACTGAGCTCACACATTTCTCATCTTAACAGACAAGCATTGGATGTTAGAGGGTCAGTGCATTGTATCAGTTTCAGAAGCAGATTTGGACTACATATGGTCCCTATGTGTAGGAAACACCGTTCTTTTGTTCTGGGCACACTCAGATTTCCTGCTATATTAGAGACTCTAAAAGCAAGAGCGTGCTTCTAGCTCTAAAGCAGATTGTTATCCATGGATGAGAACTATGCTGTGTGTTTCCCTTAAGAAATGGAGTTAAATCCCAATCTCTGTGTCTTCCTACAAGCAACACTTCGTTTCAGGTAAGGGCAGTCACTTTTCAGCTCAAATGAACTACATCGTTCACTGAGCTCACACATTTCTCATCTTAACAGACAAGCATTGGATGTTAGAGGACCAGTGTTTTTTATCAGTTTCAGAAGAAGAGTTGTACTAGATATGGTCCGTATGTGTAGGAAACACCGTTCTTTTGTTCTCAGCACACTCACGAGTCCTGCTGTCTTAGAGAATCTAGAAAGCAAGAGGGTGCATCTTGTTCTTAAGCAGAGTGTCATCAATGGATGAGAACACTGCTCTGTGTTTCACTTCAGAAATGGAGTTAAATCCCAGGCTCTGAGTCTTCCTACAAGCAAGACTTCAATTCAGGTAAGGGCAGTCACTTTTCTGCTCAAACGAACTACATCGTTAATGAAGATCACAAGATTCTCATCTTAACTAACAAGCATTGGATGTTAGAGGGTCAGTGCATTGCATCAGTATCAGAAGCAGATTTGGACTACATATGGTCCGTATATGGAGGAAACACCGTTCTTTTGTTCTGGGCACGCTCAGATTTCCTGCTATATTAGAGAATCTAATCGCAAGAGCGTGCTTCTCGCTCTAAAGCAGAGTGTGATCCATGGATGAGAACTTTGCTGTGTGTTTCTCTTAAGAAATGGAGTTAAATCCCAGGTTCTGTGTCTTACTACAAGCAAGACTTCGTTTCAGGTAAGGGCAGTCACTTTTCAGTTCAAAGGAACTACATCATTCACAAAGCTCACAGGTTTCTCATCTTAACTGACAAGCATTGGATGTTAGAGCACCAGTGCTTTGTATCAGTTTCAGAATCAGAGTTGAACTAGATATGGTCCGTATGTGTAGGAAACACCGTTCTTTTGTTCTCAGCACACACACGTTTCCTGCTGTCTTAGAGACTCTAGAAAGCAAGAGCGTGCTTCTTGTTCTTAAGCATAGTGTGACCAATGGATGATTACACTGCTGTGTTTCACTTCAGAAATGGAGTTAAATCCCAGGCTCTGAGTCTTCCTACAAGGAAGACTTCGATTCAGGTAAGGGCAGTCACTTTTCTGCTCAAACGAACTACATCGTTCATGAAGCTCACACGTTTCCAGTCTTAACTGACAAGCATTGGATGTTAGAGGGTCAGTGCTTTGTATCAGTTTCAGAAGCAGATTTGGACTGGATATGGTCCATATGTGTAGGAAACACCGTTCTATTGTTGTGGGCACACTCAGATTTCTTGCTGTCTTAGAGACTCTAAAAAGCAAGAGTGTGCCTCTCGCTCTAACCAGAGTGTGATCCACGGATGAATACTATGCTGTGTGTTTCCCTTCAGAAATGGAGTTAAATCCCAGGCTCTCTGTCTTACTACAAGCAAGACTTCGTTTCAGGTAAGGGCAGTCACTTTTCAGTTCAAAGGAACTACATCATTCACAAAGCTCACACGTTTTCATCTTAACTGACAAACATTGGATATTAGAGGACCAGTGCTTTGTATCAGTTTCAGAAGCAGAGTTGGAATAGAGATGGTCTGTATGTGTAGGAAACACCGTTCTTTTGTTCTCAGCACACTCACGTTTCCTGCTGTCTTAGAGACTCTAGAAAGCAAGAGCGTGCTTCTCGCTCTAAAGCAGATTGGGATCCATGGATGAGAACTATGCTGTGTGTTTCCCTTCAGAAATGGAGTTAAATCCCAATCTCTGTGTCTTCCTACAAGCAAGACTTCGTTTCAGGTAAGGGCAGGCACTTTTCAGCTCAAATGAACTACATCGTTCACTGAGCTCACACATTTCTCATCTTAACAGACAAGCATTGGATGTTAGAGGACCAGTGCTTTGTATCAGTTTAAGAAGCAGAGTTGGACTAGATATGGTCCCTATGTGTAGGAAACACCGTTCTTTTGTTCTCAGCACACTCACGTTTCCTGCTGTCTTAGAGACTCTAGAAAGCAAGAGCGTGCTTCTTGTTCTAAAGCAGAGTGTCATCAATGGATGAGAACACTGCTGTGTGTTTCACTTCAGAAATGGAGTTAAATACCAGGCTCTGAGTCTTCCTACAAGCAAGACTTTGTTTCAGGTAAGGGCAGTCACTTTTCAGCTCAAAGGAACTACATCGTTCAAGGAGTTCACACGTTTCTCATCTTAACAGACAAGCATTGGATGTTAGAGGACCAGTGCTTTGTATCAGTTTCAGAAACAGATTTGGACTAGATATGGTCCGTATGTGTAGGAAACACCGTTCTTTTCTTCTTGGCACAATCATATTTCCTGCTGTATTAGAGACTCTAGAAAGCAAGAGCATGCTTCTCGCTCTAAAGCAGAGTATGATCCATGGATGAGAACTCTGCTGTGTGTTTCCCTACAGAGATGGTGTTAAATCCCAGGCTCTGTGTCTTACTACAGGGAAGATCGTTACAGGTAAGGGCAGTCACTTTTCAGTTCAAAGGAACTACATCATTCTCAAAGCTCACACGTTTCTAATCTTAACTGACAAGCATTGGATGTTAGAGGACCAGTGCTTTGTATCAGTTACAGAAGCAGAGTTGGACTAGATATGGTCCGTATGTGTAGGAAACACCGTTCTTTTGTTCTCAGCACACTCACGTTTCCTGCTGTGTTAGAGACTCTAGAAAGCAAGAGCGTGCTTCTCGCTCTAAAGCAGATTGTGATCCATGGATGAGAACTATGCTGTGTGTTTCCCTTCAGAAATGGAGTTAAATCCCAATCTCTGTGTCTTCCTTCAAGCAAGACTTCGTTTCAGGTAAGGAGAGTCACTTTTCAGCTCAAACGAACTACATCGTTCACTGAGCTCACACATTTCTCATCTTAACAGACAAGCATTGGATGTTAGAGGGTCAGTGCATTGTATCAGTTTCAGAAGCAGATTTGGACTACATATGGTCCCTATGTGTAGGAAACACCGTTCTTTTGTTCTGGGCACACTCAGATTTCCTGCTATATTAGAGACTCTAAAAGCAAGAGCGTGCTTCTAGCTCTAAAGCAGATTGTTATCCATGGATGAGAACTATGCTGTGTGTTTCCCTTAAGAAATGGAGTTAAATCCCAATCTCTGTGTCTTCCTACAAGCAACACTTCGTTTCAGGTAAGGGCAGTCACTTTTCAGCTCAAATGAACTACATTGTTCACTGAGCTCACACATTTCTCATCTTAACAGACAAGCATTGGATGTTAGAGGACCAGTGTTTTTTATCAGTTTCAGAAGAAGAGTTGTACTAGATATGGTCCGTATGTGTAGGAAACACCGTTCTTTTGTTCTCAGCACACTCACGTTTCCTGCTGTCTTAGAGAATCTAGAAAGCAAGAGGGTGCATCTTGTTCTTAAGCAGAGTGTCATCAATGGATGAGAACACTGCTCTGTGTTTCACTTCAGAAATGGAGTTAAATCCCAGGCTCTGAGTCTTCCTACAAGCAAGACTTCAATTCAGGTAAGGGCAGTCACTTTTCTGCTCAAACGAACTACATCGTTAATGAAGATCACAAGATTCTCATCTTAACTAACAAGCATTGGATGTTAGAGGGTCAGTGCATTGCATCAGTATCAGAAGCAGATTTGGACTACATATGGTCCGTATATGTAGGAAACACCGTTCTTTTGTTCTGGGCACGCTCAGATTTCCTGCTATATTAGAGAATCTAATCGCAAGAGCGTGCTTCTCGCTCTAAAGCAGAGTGTGATCCATGGATGAGAACTTTGCTGTGTGTTTCTCTTAAGAAATGGAGTTAAATCCCAGGTTCTGTGTCTTACTACAAGCAAGACTTCGTTTCAGGTAAGGGCAGTCACTTTTCAGTTCAAAGGAACTACATCATTCACAAAGCTCACAGGTTTCTCATCTTAACTGACAAGCATTGGATGTTAGAGCACCAGTGCTTTGTATCAGTTTCAGAATCAGAGTTGAACTAGATATGGTCCGTATGTGTAGGAAACACCGTTCTTTTGTTCTCAGCACACACACGTTTCCTGCTGTCTTAGAGACTCTAGAAAGCAAGAGCGTGCTTCTTGTTCTTAAGCATAGTGTGACCAATGGATGATTACACTGCTGTGTTTCACTTCAGAAATGGAGTTAAATCCCAGGCTCTGAGTCTTCCTACAAGGAAGACTTCGATTCAGGTAAGGGCAGTCACTTTTCTGCTCAAACGAACTACATCGTTCATGAAGCTCACACGTTTCCCGTCTTAACTGACAAGCATTGGATGTTAGAGGGTCAGTGCTTTGTATCAGTTTCAGAAGCAGATTTGGACTGGATATGGTCCATATGTGTAGGAAACACCGTTCTATTGTTGTGGGCACACTCAGATTTCTTGCTGTCTTAGAGACTCTAAAAAGCAAGAGTGTGCCTCTCGCTCTAACCAGAGTGTGATCCACGGATGAATACTATGCTGTGTGTTTCCCTTCAGAAATGGAGTTAAATCCCAGGCTCTCTGTCTTACTACAAGCAAGACTTCGTTTCAGGTAAGGGCAGTCACTTTTCAGTTCAAAGGAACTACATCATTCACAAAGCTCACACGTTTTCATCTTAACTGACAAACATTGGATATTAGAGGACCAGTGCTTTGTATCAGTTTCAGAAGCAGAGTTGGAATAGAGATGGTCTGTATGTGTAGGAAACACCGTTCTTTTGTTCTCAGCACACTCACGTTTCCTGCTGTCTTAGAGACTCTAGAAAGCAAGAGCGTGCTTCTCGCTCTAAAGCAGATTGGGATCCATGGATGAGAACTATGCTGTGTGTTTCCCTTCAGAAATGGAGTTAAATCCCAATCTCTGTGTCTTCCTACAAGCAAGACTTCGTTTCAGGTAAGGGCAGGCACTTTTCAGCTCAAATGAACTACATCGTTCACTGAGCTCACACATTTCTCATCTTAACAGACAAGCATTGGATGTTAGAGGGTCAGTGCATTGTATCAGTTTCAGAAGCAGATTTGGACTACATATGGTCCCTATGTGTAGGAAACACCGTTCTTTTGTTCTGGGCACACTCAGATTTCCTGCTATATTAGAGACTCTAAAAGCAAGAGCGTGCTTCTAGCTCTAAAGCAGATTGTTATCCATGGATGAGAACTATGCTGTGTGTTTCCCTTAAGAAATGGAGTTAAATCCCAATCTCTGTGTCTTCCTACAAGCAACACTTCGTTTCAGGTAAGGGCAGTCACTTTTCAGCTCAAATGAACTACATCGTTCACTGAGCTCACACATTTCTCATCTTAACAGACAAGCATTGGATGTTAGAGGACCAGTGTTTTTTATCAGTTTCAGAAGAAGAGTTGTACTAGATATGGTCCGTATGTGTAGGAAACACCGTTCTTTTGTTCTCAGCACACTCACGTTTCCTGCTGTCTTAGAGAATCTAGAAAGCAAGAGGGTGCATCTTGTTCTTAAGCAGAGTGTCATCAATGGATGAGAACACTGCTCTGTGTTTCACTTCAGAAATGGAGTTAAATCCCAGGCTCTGAGTCTTCCTACAAGCAAGACTTCAATTCAGGTAAGGGCAGTCACTTTTCTGCTCAAACGAACTACATCGTTAATGAAGATCACAAGATTCTCATCTTAACTAACAAGCATTGGATGTTAGAGGGTCAGTGCATTGCATCAGTATCAGAAGCAGATTTGGACTACATATGGTCCGTATATGTAGGAAACACCGTTCTTTTGTTCTGGGCACGCTCAGATTTCCTGCTATATTAGAGAATCTAATCGCAAGAGCGTGCTTCTCGCTCTAAAGCAGAGTGTGATCCATGGATGAGAACTTTGCTGTGTGTTTCTCTTAAGAAATGGAGTTAAATCCCAGGTTCTGTGTCTTACTACAAGCAAGACTTCGTTTCAGGTAAGGGCAGTCACTTTTCAGTTCAAAGGAACTACATCATTCACAAAGCTCACAGGTTTCTCATCTTAACTGACAAGCATTGGATGTTAGAGCACCAGTGCTTTGTATCAGTTTCAGAATCAGAGTTGAACTAGATATGGTCCGTATGTGTAGGAAACACCGTTCTTTTGTTCTCAGCACACACACGTTTCCTGCTGTCTTAGAGACTCTAGAAAGCAAGAGCGTGCTTCTTGTTCTTAAGCATAGTGTGACCAATGGATGATTACACTGCTGTGTTTCACTTCAGAAATGGAGTTAAATCCCAGGCTCTGAGTCTTCCTACAAGGAAGACTTCGATTCAGGTAAGGGCAGTCACTTTTCTGCTCAAACGAACTACATCGTTCATGAAGCTCACACGTTTCCCGTCTTAACTGACAAGCATTGGATGTTAGAGGGTCAGTGCTTTGTATCAGTTTCAGAAGCAGATTTGGACTGGATATGGTCCATATGTGTAGGAAACACCGTTCTATTGTTGTGGGCACACTCAGATTTCTTGCTGTCTTAGAGACTCTAAAAAGCAAGAGTGTGCCTCTCGCTCTAACCAGAGTGTGATCCACGGATGAATACTATGCTGTGTGTTTCCCTTCAGAAATGGAGTTAAATCCCAGGCTCTCTGTCTTACTACAAGCAAGACTTCGTTTCAGGTAAGGGCAGTCACTTTTCAGTTCAAAGGAACTACATCATTCACAAAGCTCACACGTTTTCATCTTAACTGACAAACATTGGATATTAGAGGACCAGTGCTTTGTATCAGTTTCAGAAGCAGAGTTGGAATAGAGATGGTCTGTATGTGTAGGAAACACCGTTCTTTTGTTCTCAGCACACTCACGTTTCCTGCTGTCTTAGAGACTCTAGAAAGCAAGAGCGTGCTTCTCGCTCTAAAGCAGATTGGGATCCATGGATGAGAACTATGCTGTGTGTTTCCCTTCAGAAATGGAGTTAAATCCCAATCTCTGTGTCTTCCTACAAGCAAGACTTCGTTTCAGGTAAGGGCAGGCACTTTTCAGCTCAAATGAACTACATCGTTCACTGAGCTCACACATTTCTCATCTTAACAGACAAGCATTGGATGTTAGAGGACCAGTGCTTTGTATCAGTTTAAGAAGCAGAGTTGGACTAGATATGGTCCCTATGTGTAGGAAACACCGTTCTTTTGTTCTCAGCACACTCACGTTTCCTGCTGTCTTAGAGACTCTAGAAAGCAAGAGCGTGCTTCTTGTTCTAAAGCAGAGTGTCATCAATGGATGAGAACACTGCTCTGTGTTTCACTTCAGAAATGGAGTTAAATCCCAGGCTCTGAGTCTTCCTACAAGCAAGACTTTGTTTCAGGTAAGGGCAGTCACTTTTCAGCTCAAAGGAACTACATCGTTCAAGGAGTTCACACGTTTCTCATCTTAACAGACAAGCATTGGATGTTAGAGGACCAGTGCTTTGTATCAGTTTCAGAAACAGATTTGGACTAGATATGGTCCGTATGTGTAGGAAACACCGTTCTTTTCTTCTTGGCACAATCATATTTCCTGCTGTATTAGAGACTCTAGAAAGCAAGAGCATGCTTCTCGCTCTAAAGCAGAGTATGATCCATGGATGAGAACTCTGCTGTGTGTTTCCCTACAGAGATGGTGTTAAATCCCAGGCTCTGTGTCTTACTACAGGGAAGATCGTTACAGGTAAGGGCAGTCACTTTTCAGTTCAAAGGAACTACATCATTCTCAAAGCTCACACGTTTCTAATCTTAACTGACAAGCATTGGATGTTAGAGGACCAGTGCTTTGTATCAGTTACAGAAGCAGAGTTGGACTAGATATGGTCCGTATGTGTAGGAAACACCGTTCTTTTGTTCTCAGCACACTCACGTTTCCTGCTGTGTTAGAGACTCTAGAAAGCAAGAGCGTGCTTCTCGCTCTAAAGCAGATTGTGATCCATGGATGAGAACTATGCTGTGTGTTTCCCTTCAGAAATGGAGTTAAATCCCAATCTCTGTGTCTTCCTTCAAGCAAGACTTCGTTTCAGGTAAGGAGAGTCACTTTTCAGCTCAAACGAACTACATCGTTCACTGAGCTCACACATTTCTCATCTTAACAGACAAGCATTGGATGTTAGAGGGTCAGTGCATTGTATCAGTTTCAGAAGCAGATTTGGACTACATATGGTCCCTATGTGTAGGAAACACCGTTCTTTTGTTCTGGGCACACTCAGATTTCCTGCTATATTAGAGACTCTAAAAGCAAGAGCGTGCTTCTAGCTCTAAAGCAGATTGTTATCCATGGATGAGAACTATGCTGTGTGTTTCCCTTAAGAAATGGAGTTAAATCCCAATCTCTGTGTCTTCCTACAAGCAACACTTCGTTTCAGGTAAGGGCAGTCACTTTTCAGCTCAAATGAACTACATCGTTCACTGAGCTCACACATTTCTCATCTTAACAGACAAGCATTGGATGTTAGAGGACCAGTGTTTTTTATCAGTTTCAGAAGAAGAGTTGTACTAGATATGGTCCGTATGTGTAGGAAACACCGTTCTTTTGTTCTCAGCACACTCACGTTTCCTGCTGTCTTAGAGAATCTAGAAAGCAAGAGGGTGCATCTTGTTCTTAAGCAGAGTGTCATCAATGGATGAGAACACTGCTCTGTGTTTCACTTCAGAAATGGAGTTAAATCCCAGGCTCTGAGTCTTCCTACAAGCAAGACTTCATTTCAGGTAAGGGTAGTCACTTTTCTGCTCAAACGAACTACATCGTTAACGAAGATCACAAGATTCTCATCTTAACTGACAAGCATTGGATGTTAGAGGGTCAGTGCATTGTATCAGTATCAGAAGCAGATTTGGACTACATATGGTCCGTATATGTAGGAAACACCGTTCTTTTGTTCTGGGCACGCTCAGATTTCCTGCTATATTAGAGAATCTAATCGCAAGAGCGTGCTTCTCACTCTAAAGCAGAGTGTGATCCATGGATGAGAACTTTGCTGTGTGTTTCTCTTAAGAAATGGAGTTAAATCCCAGGTTCTGTGTCTTACTACAAGCAAGACTTCGTTTCAGGTAATGGCAGTCACTTTTCAGTTCAAAGGAACTACATCATTCACAAAGCTCACAGGTTTCTCATCTTAACTGACAAGCATTGGATGTTAGAGGACCAGTGCTTTGTATCAGTTTCAGAAGCAGAGTTGAACTAGATATGGTCCGTATGTGTAGGAAACACCGTTCCTTTGTTCTCAGCACACACTCGTTTCGTGCTGTCTTAGAGACTCTAGAAAGCAAGAGCGTGCTTCTTGTTCTAAAACATAGTGTGACCAATGGATGATTACACTGCTGAGTTTCACTTCAGAAATGGAGTTAAATCCCAGGCTCTGAGTCTTCCTACAAGGAAGTCTTCGATTCAGGTAAGGGCAGTCACTTTTCTGCTCAAACAAACTACATCGTTCACGAAGCTCACACGTTTCTCATCTTAACTGACAAGCATTGGATGTTAGAGGGTCAGTGCTTTGTATCAGTTTCAGAAGCAGATTTGGACTACTTATGGTCTGTATATGTAGGAAACACCGTTCTTTATTTCTGGGCACACTCAGATTACCTGCTATATTAGAGACTATAAAAGCAAGTGCATGCTTGTCGGTCTAAAGCAGAGTGTGATCCATGGATGAGAACTATGCTGTGTGTTTCCCTTCAGAAATGGAGTTAAATCCCAGGCTCTGTGTCTTCCTACAAGCAAGACTTCGTTTCAGGTAAGGGCAGTCACTTTTCAGTTCAAAGGAACTACATCATTCACAAAGCTCACACATTTCTCATCTTAACTGACAAACATTGGATGTTAGAGGACCAGTGCTTTGTATCAGTTTCAGAAGCAGATTTGGACTGGATATGGTCCATATGTGTAGGAAACACCTTTCTATTGTTGTGGGCACATTCAGATTTCTTCCTGTCTTAGAGACTCTAAAAAGCAAGAGTGTGCCTCTCGCTCTAACCAGAGTGTGATCCACGGATGAATACTATGCTGTGTGTTTCCCTTCAGAAATGGAGTTAAATCCCAGGCTCTCTGTCTTACTACAAGCAAGACTTCGTTTCAGGTAAGGGCAGTCACTTTTCAGTTCAAAGGAACTACATCATTCACAAAGCTCACACGTTTTCATCTTAACTGACAAACATTGGATATTAGAGGACCAGTGCTTTGTATCAGTTTCAGAAGCAGAGTTGGACTAGATATGGTCTGTATGTGTAGGAAACACCGTTCTTTTGTTCTCAGCAAAATCACGTTTCCTGCTGTCTTTGAGACTCTAGAAAGCAAGAGCGTGCTTCTCGCTCTAAAGCAGATTGTGATCCATGGATGAGAACTATGCTGTGTGTTTCCCTTCAGAAATGGAGTTAAATCCCAAAATCTGTGTCTTCCTACAAGCAACACTTCGTTTCAGGTAAGGGCAGTCACTTTTCAGCTCAAATGAACTACATCGTTCACTGAGCTCACACATTTCTCATCTTAACAGACAAGCATTGGATGTTAGAGGACCAGTGTTTTTTATCAGTTTCAGAAGAAGAGTTGTACTAGATATGGTCCGTATGTGTAGGAAACACCGTTCTTTTGTTCTCAGCACACTCACGTTTCCTGCTGTCTTAGAGAATCTAGAAAGCAAGAGGGTGCATCTTGTTCTTAAGCAGAGTGTCATCAATGGATGAGAACACTGCTGTGTGTTTCACTTCAGAAATGGAGTTAAATCCCAGGCTCTGAGTCTTCCTACAAGCAAGACTTCAATTCAGGTAAGGGCAGTCACTTTTCTGCTCAAACGAACTACATCGTTAACGAAGATCACACGATTCTCATCTTAACTAACAAGCATTGGATGTTAGAGGGTCAGTGCATTGCATCAGTATCAGAAGCAGATTTGGACTACATATGGTCCGTATATGTAGGAAACACCGTTCTTTTGTTCTGGGCACGCTCAGATTTCCTGCTATATTAGAGAATCTAATCGCAAGAGCGTGCTTCTCGCTCTAAAGCAGAGTGTGATCCATGGATGAGAACTTTGCTGTGTGTTTCATTTCAGAAAAGGAGTTAAATTCCAGGCTCTGAGTCTCCCTACAAGCAAGACTTCGTTTCAGGTAAGGGCAGTCACTTTTCAGCTCAAACGAACTACATCGTTCAAGGAGTTCACACGTTTCTCATCTTAACAGACAAGCATTGGATGTTAGAGGACCAGTGCTTTGTGTCAGTTTCAGAAACAGATTTGGACTAGATATGGTCCGTATGTGTAGGAAACACCGTTCTTTTCTTCTGGGCACAATCAGATTTCCTGCTGTATTAGAGACTCTAGAAAGCAAGAGCATGCTTCTCGCTCTAAAGCAGAGTATGATCCATGGATGAGAACTCTGCTGTGTGTTTCCCTACAGAGATGGAGTTAAATCCCAGGCTCTGTGTCTTACTACAAGGAAGACTTCGTTACAGGTAAGGGCAGTCACTTTTCAGTTCAAGGAACTACATCATTCTCAAAGCTCACACGTTTCTAATCTTAACTGACAAGCATTGGATGTTAGAGGACCAGTGCTTTGAATCAGTTACAGAAGCAGAGTTGGACTAGATATGGTCCGTATGTGTAGGAAACACCGTTCTTTTGTTCTCAGCACACTCACGTTTCCTGCTGTGTTAGAGACTCTAGAAAGCAAGAGCGTGCTTCTCGCTCTAAAGCAGATTGTGATCCATGGATGAGAACTATGCTGTGTGTTTCCCTTCAGAAATGGAGTTAAATCCCAATCTCTGTGTCTTCCTTCAAGCAAGACTTCGTTTCAGGTAAGGAGAGTCACTTTTCAGCTCAAACGAACTACATCGTTCACTGAGCTCACACATTTCTCATCTTAACAGACAAGCATTGGATGTTAGAGGGTCAGTGCATTGTATCAGTTTCAGAAGCAGATTTGGACTACATATGGTCTGTATATGTAGGAAACACCATTCTTTTGTTCTGGGCACACTCAGATTACCTGCTATATTAGAGACTATAAAAGCAAGTGCATGCTTGTCGGTCTAAAGCAGAGTGTGATCCATGGATGAGAACTATGCTGTGTGTTTCCCTTCAGAAATGGAGTTAAATCCCAGGCTCTGTGTCTTCCTACAAGCAAGAGTTCGTTTCAGGTAAGGGCAGTCACTTTTCAGTTCAAAGGAACTACATCATTCACAAAGCTCACACATTTCTCATCTTAACTGACAAACATTGGATGTTAGAGGACCAGTGCTTTGTATCAGTTTCAGAAGCAGATTTGGACTGGATATGGTCCATATGTGTAGGAAACACCTTTCTATTGTTGTGGGCACATTCAGATTTCTTCCTGTCTTAGAGACTCTAAAAAGCAAGAGTGTGCCTCTCGCTCTAACCAGAGTGTGATCCACGGATGAATACTATGCTGTGTGTTTCCCTTCAGAAATGGAGTTAAATCCCAGGCTCTCTGTCTTACTACAAGCAAGACTTCGTTTCAGGTAAGGGCAGTCACTTTTCAGTTCAAAGGAACTACATCATTCACAAAGCTCACACGTTTTCATCTTAACTGACAAACATTGGATATTAGAGGACCAGTGCTTTGTATCAGTTTCAGAAGCAGAGTTGGACTAGATATGGTCTGTATGTGTAGGAAACACCGTTCATTTGTTCTCAGCAAAATCACGTTTCCTGCTGTCTTTGAGACTCTAGAAAGCAAGAGCGTGCTTCTCGCTCTAAAGCAGATTGTGATCCATGGATGAGAACTATGCTGTGTGTTTCCCTTCAGAAATGGAGTTAAATCCCAAAATCTGTGTCTTCCTACAAGCAACACTTCGTTTCAGGTAAGGGCAGTCACTTTTCAGCTCAAATGAACTACATCGTTCACTGAGCTCACACATTTCTCATCTTAACAGACAAGCATTGGATGTTAGAGGACCAGTGTTTTTTATCAGTTTCAGAAGAAGAGTTGTACTAGATATGGTCCGTATGCGTAGGAAACACCGTTCTTTTGTTCTCAGCACACTCACGTTTCCTGCTGTCTTAGAGAATCTAGAAAGCAAGAGGGTGCATCTTGTTCTTAAGCAGAGTGTCATCAATGGATGAGAACACTGCTGTGTGTTTCACTTCAGAAATGGAGTTAAATCCCAGGCTCTGAGTCTTCCTACAAGCAAGACTTCAATTCAGGTAAGGGCAGTCACTTTTCTGCTCAAACGAACTACATCGTTAACGACGATCACACGATTCTCATCTTAACTAACAAGCATTGGATGTTAGAGGGTCAGTGCATTGCATCAGTATCAGAAGCAGATTTGGACTACATATGGTCCGTATATGTAGGAAACACCGTTCTTTTGTTCTGGGCACGCTCAGATTTCCTGCTATATTAGAGAATCTAATCGCAAGAGCGTGCTTCTCGCTCTAAAGCAGAGTGTGATCCATGGATGAGAACTTTGCTGTGTGTTTCATTTCAGAAAAGGAGTTAAATTCCAGGCTCTGAGTCTCCCTACAAGCAAGACTTCGTTTCAGGTAAGGGCAGTCACTTTTCAGCTCAAACGAACTACATCGTTCAAGGAGTTCACACGTTTCTCATCTTAACAGACAAGCATTGGATGTTAGAGGACCAGTGCTTTGTGTCAGTTTCAGAAACAGATTTGGACTAGATATGGTCCGTATGTTCAGGAAACACCGTTCTTTTCTTCTGGGCACAATCAGATTTCCTGCTGTATTAGAGACTCTAGAAAGCAAGAGCATGCTTCTCGCTCTAAAGCAGAGTATGATCCATGGATGAGAACTCTGCTGTGTGTTTCCCTACAGAGATGGAGTTAAATCCCAGGCTCTGTGTCTTACTACAAGGAAGACTTCGTTACAGGTAAGGGCAGTCACTTTTCAGTTCAAAGGAACTACATCATTCTCAAAGCTCACACGTTTCTAATCTTAACTGACAAGCATTGGATGTTAGAGGACCAGTGCTTTGAATCAGTTACAGAAGCAGAGTTGGACTAGATATGGTCCGTATGTGTAGGAAACACCGTTCTTTTGTTCTCAGCACACTCACGTTTCCTGCTGTGTTAGAGACTCTAGAAAGCAAGAGCGTGCTTCTCGCTCTAAAGCAGATTGTGATCCATGGATGAGAACTATGCTGTGTGTTTCCCTTCAGAAATGGAGTTAAATCCCAATCTCTGTGTCTTCCTTCAAGCAAGACTTCGTTTCAGGTAAGGAGAGTCACTTTTCAGCTCAAACAAACTACATCGTTCACTGAGCTCACACATTTCTCATCTTAACAGACAAGCATTGGATGTTAGAGGGTCAGTGCATTGTATCAGTTTCAGAAGCAGATTTGGACTACATATGGTCTGTATATGTAGGAAACACCATTCTTTTGTTCTGGGCACACTCAGATTACCTGCTATATTAGAGACTATAAAAGCAAGTGCATGCTTGTCGGTCTAAAGCAGAGTGTGATCCATGCATGAGAACTATGCTGTGTGTTTCCCTTCAGAAATGGAGTTAAATCCCAGGCTCTGTGTCTTCCTACAAGCAAGACTTCGTTTCAGGTAAGGGCAGTCACTTTTCTGCTCAAAGGAACTACATCATTCACAAAGCTCACACGTTTCTCATGTAAACTGACAAACATTGGATGTTAGTGGACGAGTGCTTTGTATCAGTTTCAGAAGCAGATTTGGACTGGATATAGTCCATATGTGTAGGAAACACCGTTCTATTGTTTTGGGCACACTCAGATTTCCTGCTGTCTTAGAGTCTCTAGAAAGCAAGAGTGTGCTTCTCGCTCTAACCAGAGTGTGATCCATGGATGAGAACTATGCTGTGTGTTTCCCTTCAGAAATGGAGTTAAATCCCAAAATCTGTGTCTTCCTACAAGCAACACTTCGTTTCAGGTAAGGGCAGTCACTTTTCAGCTCAAATGAACTACATCGTTCACTGAGCTCACACATTTCTCATCTTAACAGACAAGCATTGGATGTTAGAGGACCAGTGTTTTTTATCAGTTTCAGAAGAAGAGTTGTACTAGATATGGTCCGTATGTGTAGGAAACACCGTTCTTTTGTTCTCAGCACACTCACGTTTCCTGCTGTCTTAGAGAATCTAGAAAGCAAGAGGGTGCATCTTGTTCTTAAGCAGTGTGTCATCAATGGATGAGAACACTGCTGTGTGTTTCACTTCAGAAATGGAGTTAAATCCCAGGCTCTGAGTCTTCCTACAAGCAAGACTTCAATTCAGGTAAGGGCAGTCACTTTTCTGCTCAAACGAACTACATCGTTAACGAAGATCACACGATTCTCATCTTAACTAACAAGCATTGGATGTTAGAGGGTCAGTGCATTGCATCAGTATCAGAAGCAGATTTGGACTACATATGGTCCGTATATGTAGGAAACACCGTTCTTTTGTTCTGGGCACGCTCAGATTTCCTGCTATATTAGAGAATCTAATCGCAAGAGCGTGCTTCTCGCTCTAAAGCAGAGTGTGATCCATGCATGAAAACTTTGCTGTGTGTTTCATTTCAGAAAAGGAGTTAAATTCCAGGCTCTGAGTCTCCCTACAAGCAAGACTTCGTTTCAGGTAAGGGCAGTCACTTTTCAGCTCAAACGAACTACATCGTTCAAGGAGTTCACACGTTTCTCATCTTAACAGACAAGCATTGGATGTTAGAGGACCAGTGCTTTGTGTCAGTTTCAGAAACAGATTTGGACTAGATATGGTCCGTATGTGTAGGAAACACCGTTCTTTTCTTCTGGGCACAATCAGATTTCCTGCTGTATTAGAGACTCTAGAAAGCAAGAGCATGCTTCTCGCTCTAAAGCAGAGTATGATCCATGGATGAGAACTCTGCTGTGTGTTTCCCTACAGAGATGGAGTTAAATCCCAGGCTCTGTGTCTTACTACAAGGAAGACTTCGTTACAGGTAAGGGCAGTCACTTTTCAGTTCAAAGGAACTACATCATTCTCAAAGCTCACACGTTTCTAATCTTAACTGAAAAGCATTGGATGTTAGAGGACCAGTGCTTTGAATCAGTTACAGAAGCAGAGTTGGACTAGATATGGTCCGTATGTGTAGGAAACACCGTTCTTTTGTTCTCAGCACACTCACGTTTCCTGCTGTGTTAGAGACTCTAGAAAGCAAGAGCGTGCTTCTCGCTCTAAAGCAGATTGTGATCCATGGATGAGAACTATGCTGTGTGTTTCCCTTCAGAAATGGAGTTATATCCCAATCTCTGTGTCTTCCTTCAAGCAAGACTTCGTTTCAGGTAAGGAGAGTCACTTTTCAGCTCAAACGAACTACATCGTTCACTGAGCTCACACATTTCTCATCTTAACAGACAAGCATTGGATGTTAGAGGGTCAGTGCATTGTATCAGTTTCAGAAGCAGATTTGGACTACATATGGTCTGTATATGTAGGAAACACCATTCTTTTGTTCTGGGCACACTCAGATTACCTGCTATATTAGAGACTATAAAAGCAAGTGCATGCTTGTCGGTCTAAAGCAGAGTGTGATCCATGGATGAGAACTATGCTGTGTGTTTCCCTTCAGAAATGGAGTTAAATCCCAGGCTCTGTGTCTTCCTACAAGCAAGACTTCGTTTCAGGTAAGGGCAGTCACTTTTCTGCTCAAAGGAACTACATCATTCACAAAGCTCACACGTTTCTCATGTAAACTGACAAACATTGGATGTTAGAGGACGAGTGCTTTGTATCAGTTTCAGAAGCAGATTTGGACTGGATATGGTCCATATGTGTAGGAAACACCGTTCTATTGTTTTGGGCACACTCAGATTTCCTGCTGTCTTAGAGTCTCTAGAAAGCAAGAGTGTGCTTCTCGCTCTAACCAGAGTGTGATCAATGGATGAGAAAAGTGCTGTGTGTTTCACTTCAGAAATGGAGTTAAATCGCAGGCTCTGCGTCTTCCTAGAAGCAAGACTTCATTTCAGGTAAGGGCAGTCACTTTTCTGCTCGAACGAACTACATCGTTCACAAAGCTCACACGTTTCTCATCTTAACTGACAAGCATTGGATGTTAGAGGGTCAGTGCTTTGTATCAGTTTCAGAAGCAGATTTGGACTACTTATGGTCTGTATATGTAGGAAACACCATTCTTTTGTTCTGGGCACACTCAGATTACCTGTTATATTAGAGACTGTAAAAACAAGAGCATGCTTCTCGCTCTAAAGCAGAGTGTGATCCATGGATGAGAACTATGCTGTGTGTTTCCCTTCAGAAATAGAGTTAAATCCCAGGCTCTGTGTCTTCCTACAAGCAAGACTTCTTTTCAGGTAAGGGCAGTCACTTTTCAGTTCAAAGGAACTACATCATTCACAAAGCTCACATGTTTCCCATCTTAACTGACAAGCATTGGATGTTAGAGCACCAGTGCTTTGTATCAGTTTCAGAAGCAGAGTTGAACTAGATAGGGTCCGTATGTGTAGGAAACACCGTTCTTTTGTTCTCAGCACACACACGTTTCCTTCTGTCTTAGAGACTCTAGAAAGTAAGAGCGTGCTTCTCGCTCTAAAGCAGAGTGTGATCCATGGATGAGAACTATGCTGTGTGTTTGCCTTCAGAAATGGAGTTAAATCCCAGGCTCTGAGTCTTCCTACAAGCAAGACTTCAATTCAGGTAAGGCAGTCACTTTTCTGCTCAAAAGAACTACATCGTTCATGAAGCTCACACGTTTCCCATCTTAACTGACAAGCATTGGATGTTAGAGGACCAGTGCTTTGTATCAGTTTCAGAAGATGAGTTGGACTAGATATGGTCCGTTTGTGTAGGAAACACCGTTCTTTTGTTCTCAGCACACTCACGTTTCCTGCTGTCTTAGAGACTCTAGTAAGCAAGAGTGTGCTTCTCGCTCTAACCACAGTGTGATCCATGGATGAATACTATGCTGTGTGTTTCCCTTCAGAAATGGAGTTAAATCCCAGGCTCTGTGTCTTACTACAAGCAAGACTTCGTTTCAGGTAAGGGCAGTCAATTTTCAGTTCAAAGGAACTACATCATTCACAAAGCTCACACGTTTCTCATCTTAACTGACAAGCATTGGATGTTAGAGGACCAGTGCTTTGTATCAGTTTCAGAAGCAGAGTTGAACTAGATATGGTCCGTATGTGTAGGAAACGCCATTCTTTTGTTCTCAGCAAAATCACGTTTCCTGCTGTCTTAGAGACTCTAGAAAGCATGAGCGTGCTTCTTGTTATAAAGCAGAGTGTGATCCATGGATGAAAACTATGCTGTGTGTTTCATTTCAGAAAAGGAGTTAAATCCCAGGCTCTAAGTCTCCCTACAAGCAAGACTTCGTTTCAGGTAAGGGCAGTCACTTTTCTGCTCAAACGAACTACATCTTTCACGAAGCACACACGTTTCTCATCTTAACTGACAAGCATTGGATGTTAGAGGGTCAGTGCTTTGTATCAGTTTCAGAAGCAGATTTGGACTACTTATGGTCTGTATATGTAGGAAACACCATTCTTTTGTTCTGGGCACACTCAGATTACCTGTTATATTAGAGACTGTAAAAACAAGAGCATGCTTCTCGCTCTAAAGCAGAGTGTGATCCATGGATGAGAACTATGCTGTGTGTTTCCCTTCAGAAATAGAGTTAAATCCCAGGCTCTGTGTCTTCCTACAAGCAAGACTTCTTTTCAGGTAAGGGCAGTCACTTTTCAGTTCAAAGGAACTACATCATTCACAAAGCTCACATGTTTCCCATCTTAACTGACAAGCATTGGATGTTAGAGCACCAGTGCTTTGTATCAGTTTCAGAAGCAGAGTTGAACTAGATAGGGTCCGTATGTGTAGGAAACACCGTTCTTTTGTTCTCAGCACACACACGTTTCCTTCTGTCTTAGAGACTCTAGAAAGTAAGAGCGTGCTTCTCGCTCTAAAGCAGAGTGTGATCCATGGATGAGAACTATGCTGTGTGTTTGCCTTCAGAAATGGAGTTAAATCCCAGGCTCTGAGTCTTCCTACAAGCAAGACTTCAATTCAGGTAAGGCAGTCACTTTTCTGCTCAAAAGAACTACATCGTTCATGAAGCTCACACGTTTCCCATCTTAACTGACAAGCATTGGATGTTAGAGGACCAGTGCTTTGTATCAGTTTCAGAAGATGAGTTGGACTAGATATGGTCCGTTTGTGTAGGAAACACCGTTCTTTTGTTCTCAGCACACTCACGTTTCCTGCTGTCTTAGAGACTCTAGTAAGCAAGAGTGTGCTTCTCGCTCTAACCACAGTGTGATCCATGGATGAATACTATGCTGTGTGTTTCCCTTCAGAAATGGAGTTAAATCCCAGGCTCTGTGTCTTACTACAAGCAAGACTTCGTTTCAGGTAAGGGCAGTCAATTTTCAGTTCAAAGGAACTACATCATTCACAAAGCTCACACGTTTCTCATCTTAACTGACAAGCATTGGATGTTAGAGGACCAGTGCTTTGTATCAGTTTCAGAAGCAGAGTTGAACTAGATATGGTCCGTATGTGTAGGAAACGCCATTCTTTTGTTCTCAGCAAAATCACGTTTCCTGCTGTCTTAGAGACTCTAGAAAGCATGAGCGTGCTTCTTGTTATAAAGCAGAGTGTGATCCATGGATGAAAACTATGCTGTGTGTTTCATTTCAGAAAAGGAGTTAAATCCCAGGCTCTGAGTCTCCCTACAAGCAAGACTTCGTTTCAGGTAAGGGCAGTCACTTTTCTGCTCAAACGAACTACATCTTTCACGAAGCACACACGTTTCTCATCTTAACTGACAAGCATTGGATGTTAGAGGACCAGTGCATTCTATCTGTTTCAGAAGAAGTTTTGGACTACATATAGTCCGTATGTGTAGGAAACACCGTTCTTTTGTTCTGGGCACACTCGCTTTTCCTGCTGTCTTAGAGACTCTAGAAAGCAAGAGCATGCTTCTCGCTCTAAATCAGGGTGTGATCCACGGAGGAGAACTATGCTGTTTCTTTGCCTTCAGAAATGGAGTTAAATCCCAGGCTCTGAGTCTCCCTACAAGCAAGACTTCGTTTCAGGTAAGGGCAGTCACTTTTCTGCTCAAACGAACTACATCGTTCATGAAGCTCACACGTTTCCCATCTAAACTGACAAGCATTGGATGTTAGAGGGTCAGTGCTTTGTATCAGTTTCAGAAGCAGATTTGGACTAGATATGGTCCGTATGTGTAGGAATCTCTGTTCTTTTTTTCTCAACAAAATCACGTTTCCTCCTGTCTTAGAGACTCTAAAAAGCAAGAGCATGCTTCTTATTCTAAAGCAGAGTGTGATCAATGGATGAGAACACTGTTGTGTGTTTCAATTCAGAAATGGAGTTAAATCCCAGGCTCTGAGTCTTCGTACAAGCAAGAATTCGTTTAAGGTAAGGGCAGTCACTTTTTTGCTCAAACGAACTTCATCGTTCATGAAGCTCACACGTTTCCCATCTTAACTTACAAGAATTGGATGTTAGAGGACCAGTGCATTGTATCAGTTTCAGAAGATGAGTTGGACTAGATATGGTCTGTATGTGTGGGAAACACTGTTCTTTTGTTCTCAGCACACTCACGTTTCCTGCTGTCTTAGAGACTCTAGAAAGCAAGAGCGTGCTTCTCGCTCTAAAGCAGAGTGTGATCCATGGATGAGAACTTGTCTGTGTGTTTGCCTTCAGAAATGGAGTTAATTCCAGGCTCTGAGTCTTGTACAAGCAAGACTTCGTTTCAGGTAAGGACAGTAACTCTTCTGCTCAAACGAACTACATCGTTCACAGAGCTCACACGTTACTCATCTTAACAGACAAGCATTGGATGTTAGAGGACCAGTGCTTTGTATCAGTTTCAGAAGCAGAGTTGGACTATATAATGTCCGTATGTGTAGGAAAATCCCTTCTTTTGTTCTCAGCAAAATCACGTTTCCTGCTGTCTTAGAGACTCTAGAAAGCAAGAGTGTGCTTCTTGTTCTAAAGCAGAGTGTGATCAATGGATGATTACACGGCTGTGTGTTTTACTTCAGAAATGGAGTTAAATCCCAGGCTCTGAGTCTTCCTACAAGTAAGACTTCAATTGAGGTAAGGGCAGTCATTTTTCTGCTCAAACGAACTACATCGTTCATGAAGCTCACACGTTTCCCATCTTAATTGACAAGCATTGGATGTTAGAGGACTAGTGCTTTGTATCAGTTTCAGAAGCAGAGTTGGACTAGATATGGTCCGTATGTGTAGGAAACACCGTTTTTTTGATCTCAGCACACTCACGTTTCATGCTGTCTTAGAGAATGTAGAAAGCAAGAGCGTGCTTCTTGTTGTAAAGCAGAGTGTCATCAATGGATGAGAACACTGCTGTGTGTTTCACTTCAGAAATGGAGTTAAATCCCAGGCTCTGAGTCTTCCTACAAGCAAGACTTCATTTCAGGTAAGGGCAGTCACTTTTCTGCTCAAACGAACTACATCGTTAACGAAGATCACACGATTCTCATCTTAACTGACAATCATTGGATGTTAGAGGACCAGTGTTTTTTATCAGTTTCAGAAGAAGAGTTGTACTAGATATGGTCCGTATGTGTAGGATAAACCGTTCTTTTGTTCTGGGCACACTCAGATTTCCTGCTATATTAGAGACTCTAAAAGCAAGAGCGTGCTTCTCGGTCTAAAGCAGAGTGTGATCCATGGCTGAGAACTATGCTGTGTGTTTCTGTTAAGAAATGGAGTTAAATCCCAGGCTCTGTGTCTTACTACAAGCAAGACTTCGTTTCAGGTAAGGGCAGTCACTTTTCAGTTCAAAGGAACTACATCATTCACAAAGCTCACACGTTTCTCATCTTAACTGACAAGCATTGGATGTTAGAGGACCAGTGCTTTGTCACAGTTTCAGAAGCAGAGTTGAACTAGATATGGTCCGAATGTGTAGGAAACACCGTTCTTTTGTTCTCAGCAAAATCACGTTTCCTGCTGTCTTAGAGACTCTAGAAAGTAAGAGCGTGCTTCTCGCTCTAAAGCAGAGTGTGATCCATGGAAGAGAACTATGCTGTGTGTTTGCCTTCAGAAATGGAGTTAAATCCCAGGCTCTGAGTCTTCCTACAAGCAAGACTTCAATTCAGGTAAGGCAGTCACTTTTCTGCTCAAAAGAACTACATCGTTCATGAAGCTCACACATTTCCCATCTTAACTGACAAGCATTGGATGTTAGAGGACCAGTGCTTTGTATCAGTTTCAGAAGATGAGTTGGACTAGATATGGTCCGTTTGTGTAGGAAACACCGTCCTTTTGTTCTCAGCACACTCACGTTTCCTGCTGTCTTAGAGACTCTAGTAAGCAAGAGTGTGCTTCTCGCTCTAACCACAGTGTGATCCATGGATGAATACTATGCTGTGTGTTTCCCTTCAGAAATGGAGTTAAATCCCAGGCTCTGTGTCTTACTACAAGCAAGACTTCGTTTCAGGTAAGGGCAGTCAATTTTCAGTTCAAAGGAACTACATCATTCACAAAGCTCACACGTTTCTCATCTTAACTGACAAGCATTGGATGTTAGAGGACCAGTGCTTTGTATCAGTTTCAGAAGCAGAGTTGAACTAGATATGGTCCGTATGTGTAGGAAACGCCGTTCTTTTGTTCTCAGCAAAATCACGTTTCCTGCTGTCTTAGAGACTCTAGAAAGCATGAGCGTGCTTCTTGTTATAAAGCAGAGTGTGATCCATGGATGAAAACTATGCTGTGTGTTTCATTTCAGAAAAGGAGTTAAATCCCAGGCTCTGAGTCTCCCTACAAGCAAGACTTCGTTTCAGGTAAGGGCAGTCACTTTTCTGCTCAAACGAACTACATCTTTCACGAAGCACACACGTTTCTCATCTTAACTGACAAGCATTGGATGTTAGAGGACCAGTGCATTCTATCTGTTTCAGAAGAAGTTTTGGACTACATATAGTCCGTATGTGTAGGAAACACCGTTCTTTTGTTCTGGGCACACTCACTTTTCCTGCTGTCTTAGAGACTCTAGAAAGCAAGAGCGTGCTTCTCGCTCTAAATCAGGGTGTGATCCACGGATGAGAACTATGCTGTTTCTTTGCCTTCAGAAATGGAGTTAAATCCCAGGCTCTGAGTCTCCCTACAAGCAAGACTTCGTTTCAGTTAAGGGCAGTCACTTTTCTGCTCAAACGAACTACATCATTCATGAAGCTCACACGTTTCCCATCTTAACTGACAAGCATTGGATGTTAGAGGGTCAGTGCTTTGTATCAGTTTCAGAAGCAGATTTGGACTAGATATGGTCCGTATGTATAGGAAACTCAGTTCTTTTGTTCGCAACAAAATCACGTTTCCTCCTGTCTTAGAGACTCTAAAAAGCAAGAGCATGCTTCTTATTCTAAAGCAGAGTGTGATCAATGGATGAGAACACTGTTGTGTGTTTCAATTCAGAAATGGATTTAAATCCCAGGCTCTGAGTCTTCGTACAAGCAAGAATTCATTTACGGTAAGGGCAGTCACTTTTTTGCTCAAACGAACTTCATCGTTCATGAAGCTCACACGTTTCCCATCTTAACTTACAAGAATTGGATGTTAGAGGACCAGTGCTTTGTATCAGTTTCAGAAGATGTGTTGGACTAGATATGGTCTGTATGTGTAGGAAACACTGTTCTTTTGTTCTCAGCACACTCACGTTTCCTGCTGTCTTAGAGACTCTAGAAAGCAAGAGCGTGCTTCTCGCTCTAAAGCAGAGTGTGATCCATGGATGAGAACTATGCTGTGTGTTTGCCTTCAGAAATGGAGTTAAATCCCAGGCTCTGAGTCTTGTACAAGCAAGACTTCGTTTCAGGTAAGCACAGTAACTCTTCTGCTCAAACGAACTACATCGTTCACAGAGCTCACACGTTACTCATCTTAACAGACAAGCATTGGATGTTAGAGGACCAGTGCTTTGTATCAGTTTCAGAAGCAGAGTTGGACTATATAATGTCCGTATGTGTAGGAAACACCCTTCTTTTGTTCTCAGCAAAATCACGTTTCCTGCGGTCTTAGAGACTCTAGAAAGCAAGAGTGTGCTTCTTGTTCTAAAGCAGAGTGTGATCAATGGATGATTACACGGCTGTGTGTTTTACTTCAGAAATGGAGTTAAATCCCAGGCTCTGAGTCTTCCTACAAGTAAGACTTCAATTGAGGTAAGGGCAGTCATTTTTCTGCTCAAACGAACTACATCGTTCATGAAGCTCACACGTTTCCCATCTTAATTGACAAGCATTGGATGTTAGAGGACTAGTGCTTTGTATCAGTTTCAGAAGCAGAGTTGGACTAGATATGGTCCGTATGTGTAGGAAACACCGTTTTTTTGTTCTCAGCACACTCACGTGTCCTGCTGTCTTAGAGAATGTAGAAAGCAAGAGCGTGCTTCTTGTTGTAAAGCAGAGTGTCATCAATGGATGAGAACACTGCTGTGTGTTTCCCTTCAGAAATGGAGTTAAATCCCAATCTCTGTGTCTTCCTACAAGCAGGACTTCGTTTCAGGTAAGGGCAGTCACTTTTCAGCTCAAACGAACTACATCGTTCACTGAGCTCACACATTTCTCATCTTAACAGACAAGCATTGGATGTTAGAGGACCAGTGGTTTGTATCAGTTTAAGAAGCAGAGTTGGACTAGATATGGTCAATATGTGTAGGAAACACCGTTCTTTTGTTCTCAGCACACTCACGTTTCCTGCTGTCTTAGAGACTCTAGAAACCAAGAGCGTGCTTCTTGTTCTAAAGCAGAGTGTCATCAATGGATGAGAACACTGCTGTGTGTTTCACTTCAGAAATGGAGTTAAATCCCAGGCTCTGAGTCTTCCTACAAGCAAGACTTCATTTCAGGTAAGGGCAGTCACTTTTCTGCTCAAACGAACTACATCGTTAACGAAGATCACACGATTCTCATCTTAACTGACAATCATTGGATGTTAGAGGACCAGTGCATTGTATCAGTTTCAGAAGCAGATTTGGACTACATATGGTCCGTATATGTAGGATAAACCGTTTTTTTGTTCTGGGCACATTCAGATTTCCTGCTATATTAGAGACTCTAAAAGCAAGAGCGTGCTTCTCGGTCTAAAGCAGAGTGTGATCCATGGCTGAGAACTATGCTGTGTGTTTCTCTTAAGAAATGGAGTTAAATCCCAGGCTCTGTGTCTTACTACAAGCAAGACTTCGTTTCAGGTAAGGGCAGTCACTTTTCAGTTCAAAGGAACTACATCATTCACAAAGCTCACACGTTTCTCATCTTAACTGACAAGCATTGGATGTTAGAGGACCAGTGCTTTGTAACAGTTTCAGAAGCAGAGTTGAACTAGATATGGTCCGAATGTGTAGGAAACACCGTTCTTTTGTTCTCAGCCTAATCACGTTTCCTGCTGTCTTAGAGACTCTAGAAAGCAAGAGCGTGCTTCTCGTTCTAAAGCAGAGTGTGATCCATGGATGAAAACTATGCTGTGTGTTTCACTTTAGAAAAGGAGTTAAATCCAGGCTCTAAGTCTCCCTACAAGCAAGACTTCGTTTCAGGTAAGGGCAGTCACTTTTCTGCTCAAACGAACTACATCTTTCACGAAGCACACACGTTTCTCACTTAACTGACAAGCATTGGATGTTAGAGGACCAGTGCATTCTATCTGTTTCAGAAGAAGATTTGAACTACATATAGTCTGTATGTGTAGGAAACACCGTTCTTTTGTTCTGGGCACACTCACGTTTCCTTCTGTCTTAGAGACTCTAGAAAGTAAGAGCGTGCTTCTCGCTCTAAAGCAGAGTGTGATCCATGGATGAGAATTATGCTGTGTGTTTGCCTTCAGAAATGGAGTTAAATCCCAGGCTCTGAGTCTTCCTACAAGCAAGACTTCAATTCAGGTAAGGCAGTCACTTTTCTGCTCAAAAGAACTACATCGTTCATGAAGCTCACACGTTTCCCATCTTAACTGACAAGCATTGGATGTTAGAGGGTCAGTGCATTGTATCAGTATCAGAAGCAGATTTGGACTACATATGGTCCGTATATGTAGGAAACACCGTTCTTTTGTTCTGGGCACACTCAGATTTCCTGCTATATTAGAGAATCTAATCGCAAGAGCGTGCTTCTCGCTCTGAAGCAGAGTGTGATCCATGGATGAGAACTTTGCTGTGTGTTTCTCTTAAGAAATGGAGTTAAATCCCAGGTTCTGTGTCTTACTACAAGCAAGACTTCGTTTCAGGTAAGGGCAGTCACTTTTCAGTTCAAAGGAACTACATCATTCACAAAGCTCACAGGTTTCTCATCTTAACTGACAAGCATTGGATGTTAGAGCACCAGTGCTTTGTATCAGTTTCAGAAGCAGAGTTGAACTAGATATGGTCCGTATGTGTAGGAAACACCGTTCTTTTGTTCTCAGCACACACACGTTTCCTGTTGTCTTAGAGACTCTAGAAAGCAAGAGCGTGCTTCTTGTTCTAAAGCATAGTGTGACCAATGGATGATTACTCTGCTGTGTTTCACTTCTGAAATGGAGTTAAATCCCAGGCTCTGAGTCTTCCTACAAGGAAGACTTCGATTCAGGTAAGGGCAGTCTCTTTTCTGCTCAAACGAACTAGATCGTTCATGAAGCTCACACGTTTCCCGTCTTAACTGACAAGCATTGGATGTTAGAGGGTCAGTGCTTTGTATCAGTTTCAGAAGCAGATTTGGACTGGATATGGTCCATATGTGTAGGAAACACCGTTCTATTGTTGTGGGCACACTCAGATTTCTTGCTGTCTTAGAGACTCTAAAAAGCAAGAGTGTGCCTCTCGCTCTAACCAGAGTGTGATCCACGGATGAATACTATGCTGTGTGTTTCCCTTCAGAAATGGAGTTAAATCCCAGGCTCTCTGTCTTACTACAAGCAAGACTTCGTTTCAGGTAAGGGCAGTCACTTTTCAGTTCAAAGGAACTACATCATTCACAAAGCTCACACGTTTTCATCTTAACTGACAAACATTGGATATTAGAGGACCAGTGCTTTGTATCAGTTTCAGAAGCAGAGTTGGAATAGATATGGTCTGTATGTGTAGGAAACACCGTTCTTTTGTTCTCAGCACACTCACGTTTCCTGCTGTCTTAGAGACTCTAGAAAGCAAGAGCGTGCTTCTCGCTCTAACGCAGATTGGGATCCATGGATGAGAAGTATGCTGTGTGTTTCCCTTCAGAAATGGAGTTAAATCCCAATCTCTGTGTCTTCCTACAAGCAAGACTTCGTTTCAGGTAAGGGCAGTCACTTTTCAGCTCAATTGAACTACATCGTTCACTGAGCTCACACATTTCTCATCTTAACAGACAAGCATTGGATGTTAGAGGACCAGTGCTTTGTATCAGTTTAAGAAGCAGAGTTGGACTAGATATGGTCCCTATGTGTAGGAAACACCGTTCTTTTGTTCTCAGCACACTCACGTTTCCTGCTGTCTTAGAGAATCTACAAAGCAAGAGCGTGCTTCTTGTTCTTAAGCAGAGTGTCATCAATGGATGAGAACATTGCTGTGTGTTTCACTTCAGAAATGGAGTTAAATCCCAGGCTCTGAGTCTTCTTACAACAAGACTTCAATTCAGGTAAGGGCAGTCACTTTTCTGCTCAAACGAACTACATCGTTAACGAAAATCACAAGATTCTCATCTTAACTGACAAGCATTGGAAGTTACAGGGTCAGTGCATTGTATCAGTATCAGAAGCAGATTTGGACTACATATGGTCCGTATATGTAGGAAACACCGTTCTTTTGTTCTGGGCACGCTCAGATATCCTGCTATATTAGAGAATCTAATCGCAAGAGCGTGCTTCTCGCTCTAAAGCAGAGTGTGATCCATGGATGAGAACTTTGCTGTGTGTTTCTCTTAAGAAATGGAGTTAAATCCCAGGTTCTGTGTCTTACTACAAGCAAGACTTCGTTTCAGGTAATGGCAGTCACTTTTCAGTTCAAAGGAACTACATCATTCACAAAGCTCACACGTTTCTCATCTTAACTGACAAGCATTGGATGTTAGAGGACCAGTGCTTTGTATCAGTTTCAGAAGCAGAGTTGAACTAGATATGGTCCGTATGTGTAGGAAACACCGTTCTTTTGTTCTCAGCAAACTCACGTTTCCTGCTGTCTTAGAGATTCTAGAAAGCAAGAGCGTGCTTCTTGTTCTAAAACATAGTGTGACCAATGGATGATTACACTGCTGTGTTTCACTTCAGAAATGGAGTTAAATCCCAGGCTCTGAGTCTTCCTACAAGGAAGACTTCAATTCAGGTAAGGGCAGTCACTTTTCTGCTCAAACGAACTACATCGTTCACGAAGCTCACACGTTTCTCATCTTAACTGACAAGCATTGGATGTTAGAGGGTCAGTGCTTTGTATCAGTTTCAGAAGCAGATTTGGACTACTTATGGTCTGTATATGTAGGAAACACCGTTCTTTAGTTCTGGGCACACTCAGATTACCTACTATATTAGAGACTATAAAAGCAAGTGCATGCTTGTCAGTCTAAAGCAGAGTGTGATCCATGGATGAGAACTATGCTGTGTGTTTCCCTTCAGAAATGGAGTTAAATCCCAGGCTCTGTGTCTTCCTACAAGCAAGACTTCGTTTCAGGTAAGGGCAGTCACTTTTCAGTTCAAAGGAACTACATCATTCACAAAGCTCACACATTTCTCATCTTAACTGGCAAACATTGGATGTTAGAGGACCAGTGCTTTGTATCAGTTTCAGAAGCAGATTTGGACTGGATATGGTCCATATGTGTAGGAAACACCGTTCTATTGTTGTGGGCACACTCAGATTTCTTGCTGTCTTAGAGACTCTAAAAAGCAAGAGTGTGCCTCTCGCTCTAACCAGAGTGTGATCCACGGATGAATACTATGCTGTGTGTTTCCCTTCAGAAATGGAGTTAAATCCCAGGCTCTCTGTCTTACTACAAGCAAGACTTCGTTTCAGGTAAGGGCAGTCACTTTTCAGTTCAAAGGAACTACGTCATTCACAAAGCTCACACGTTTTCATCTTAACTGACAAACATTGGATATTAGAGGACCAGTGCTTTGTATCAGTTTCAGAAGCAGAGTTGGACTAGATATGGTCTGTATGTGTAGGAAACACCGTTCTTTTGTTCTCAGCACACTCACGTTTCCTGCTGTCTTAGAGACTCTAGAAAGCAAGAGCGTGCTTCTCGCTCTAAAGCAGATTGTGATCCATGGATGAGAACTATGCTGTGTGTTTCCCTTCAGAAATGGAGTTAAATCCCCATCTCTGTGTCTTCCTACAAGCAAGACTTCGTTTCAGGTAAGGGCAGTCACTTTTCAGCTCAAATGAACTACATCGTTCACTGAGCTCACACATTTCTCATCTTAACAGACAAGCATTGGATGTTAGAGGACCAGTGCTTTGTATCAGTTTAAGAAGCAGAGTTGGACTAGATATGGTCCCTATGTGTAGGAAACACCGTTCTTTTGTTCTCACCACACTCACGTTTCCTGCTGTCTTAGAGAATCTAGAAAGCAAGAGCGTGCTTCTTGTTCTTAAGCAGAGTGTCATCAATGGATGAGAACATTGCTGTGTGTTTCACTTCAGAAATGGAGTTAAATCCCATGCTCTGAGTCTTCCTACAACAAGACTTCATTTCAGGTAAGGGCAGTCACTTTTCTGCTCAAACGAACTACATTGTTAACGAAGATCACACGATTCTCATCTTAACTGACAATCATTGGATGTTAGAGGACCAGTGCATTGTATCAGTTTCAGAAGCAGATTTGAACTACATATGGTCCGTATATGTAGGATACACCGTTCTTTTGTTCTGGGCACACTCAGATTTCCTGCTATATTAGAGACTCTAAAAGCAAGAGCGTGCTTCTCGGTCTAAAGCAGAGTGTGATCCATGGCTGAGAACTATGCTGTGTGTTTCTCTTAAGAAATGGAGTTAAATCCCAGGCTCTGTGTCTTACTACAAGCAAGACTTCGTTTCAGGTAAGGGCAGTCACTTTTCAGTTCAAAGGAACTACATCATTCACAGGCTCACACGTTTCTCATCTTAACTGACAAGCATTGGATGTTAGAGGACCAGTGCTTTGTAACAGTTTCAGAAGCAGAGTTTGACTAGATATGGTCCGAATGTGTAGGAAACACCGTTCTTTTGTTCTCAACAAAATCACGTTTCCTCCTGTCTTAGAGACTCTAAAAAGCAAGAGCATGCTTCTTATTCTAAAGCAGAGTGTGATCAATGGATGAGAACACTGTTGTGTGTTTCAATTCAGAAATGGATTTAAATCCCAGGCTCTGAGTCTTCGTACAAGCAAGAATTCATTTAAGGTAAGGGCAGTCACTTTTTTGCTCAAACGAACTTCATCGTTCATGAAGCTCACACGTTTCCCATCTTAACTTACAAGAATTGGATGTTAGAGGACCAGTGCTTTGTATCAGTTTCAGAAGATGAGTTGGACTAGATATGGTCTGTATGTGTAGGAAACACTGTTCTTTTGTTCTCAGCACACTCACGTTTCCTGCTGTCTTAGAGACTCTAGAAAGCAAGAGCGTGCTTCTCGCTCTAAAGCAGAGTGTGATCCATGGATGAGAACTATGCTGTGTGTTTGCCTTCAGAAATGGAGTTAAATCCCAGGCTCTGTGTCTTGTACAAGCAAGACTTCGTTTCAGGTAAGCACAGTAACTCTTCTGCTCAAACGAACTACATCGTTCACAGAGCTCACACGTTACTCATCTTAACAGACAAGCATTGGATGTTAGAGGACCAGTGCTTTGTATCAGTTTAAGAAGCAGAGTTGGACTAGATATGGTCCATATGTGTAGGAAACACCGTTCTTTTGTTCTCAGCACACTCACGTTTCCTGCTGTCTTAGAGACTCTAGAAACCAAGAGCATGCTTCTTGTTCTAAAGCAGAGTGTCATCAATGGATGAGAACACTGCTGTGTGTTTCACTTCAGAAATGGAGTTAAATCCCAGGCTCTGAGTCTTCCTACAAGCAAGACTTCATATCAGGTAAGGGCAGTCACTTTTCTGCTCAAACGAACTACATCGTTAACGAAGATCACACGATTCTCATCTTAACTGACAATCATTGGATGTTAGAGGACCAGTGATTTGTATCAGTTTCAGAAGCAGATTTGGACTACATATGGTCCGTATATGTAGGATAAACCGTTCTTTTGTTCTGGGCACACTCAGATTTCCTGCTATATTAGAGACTCTAAAAGCAAGAGCGTGCTTCTCGGTCTAAAGCAGAGTGTGATCCATGGCTGAGAACTATGCTGTGTGTTTCTCTTAAGAAATGGAGTTAAATCCCAGGCTCTGTGTCTTACTACAAGCAAGACTTCGTTTCAGGTAAGGGCAGTCACTTTTCAGTTCAAAGGAACTACCTCATTCACAAAGCTCACACGTTTCTCATCTTAACTGACAAGCATTGGATGTTAGAGGACCAGTGCTTTGTAACAGTTTCAGAAGCAGAGTTGAACTAGATATGGTCCGAATGTGTAGGAAACACCGTTCTTTTGTTCTCAGCCTAATCACGTTTCCTGCTGTCTTAGAGACTCTAGAAAGCAAGAGCGTGCTTCTCGTTCTAAAGCAGAATGTGATCCATGGATGAAAACTATGCTGTGTGTTTCACTTCAGAAAAGGAGTTAAATCCAGGCTCTAAGTCTCCCTACAAGCAAGACTTCGTTTCAGGTAAGGGCAGTCACTTTTCTGCTCAAACGAACTACATCTTTCACGAAGCACACACGTTTCTCATCTTAACTGACAAGCATTGGATGTTAGAGGACCAGTGCATTCTATCTGTTTCAGAAGAAGATTTGAACTACATATAGTCCGTATGTGTAGGAAACACCGTTCTTTTGTTCTGGGCACACTCACGTTTCCTTCTGTCTTAGAGACTCTAGAAAGTAAGAGCGTGCTTCTCGCTCTAAAGCAGAGTGTGATCCATGGATGAGAACTATGCTGTGTGTTTGCCTTCAGATATGGAGTTAAATCCCAGGCTCTGAGTCTTCCTACAAGCAAGACTTCAATTCAGGTAAGGCAGTCACTTTTCTGCTCAAAAGAACTACATCGTTCATGAAGCTCACACGTTTCCCATCTTAACTGACAAGCATTGGATGTTAGAGGACCAGTGCTTTGTATCAGTTTCAGAAGATGAGTTGGACTAGATATGGTCCGTTTGTGTAGGAAACACCGTTCTTTTGTTCTCAGCACACTCACGTTTCCTGCTGTCTTAGAGACTCTAGTAAGCAAGAGTGTGCTTCTCGCTCTAACCACAGTGTGATCCATGGATGAATACTATGCTGTGTGTTTCCCTTCAGAAATGGAGTTAAATCCCAGGCTCTGTGTCTTACTACAAGCAAGACTTCGTTTCAGGTAAGGGTAGTCAATTTTCAGTTCAAAGGAACTACATCATTCACAAAGCTCACACGTTTCTCATCTTAACTGACAAGCACTGGATGTTAGAGGACCAGTGCTTTGTATCAGTTTCAGAAGCAGAGTTGAACTAGATATGGTCCGTATGTGTAGGAAACGCCGTTCTTTTGTTCTCAGCAAAATCACGTTTCCTGCTGTCTTAGAGACTCTAGAAAGCATGAGCGTGCTTCTTGTTATAAAGCAGAGTGTGATCCATGGATGAAAACTATGCTGTGTGTTTCATTTCAGAAAAGGAGTTAAATCCCAGGCTCTGAGTCTCCCTACAAGCAAGACTTCGTTTCAGGTAAGGGCAGTCACTTTTCTGCACAAACGAACTACATCTTTCACGAAGCACACACGTTTCTCATCTTAACTGACAAGCATTGGATGTTAGAGGACCAGTGCATTCTATCTGTTTCAGAAGAAGTTTTGGACTACATATAGTCTGTATGTGTAGGAAACACCGTTCTTTTGTTCTGGGCACACTCACTTTTCCTGCTGTCTTAGAGACTCTAAAAAGCAAGAGCATGCTTCTTATTCTAAAGCAGAGTGTGATCAATGGATGAGAACACTGTTGTGTGTTTCAATTCAGAAATGGATTTAAATCCCAGGCTCTGAGTCTTCGTACAAGCAAGAATTCATTTAAGGTAAGGGCAGTCACTTTTTTGCTCAAACGAACTTCATCGTTCATGAAGCTCACACGTTTCCCATCTTAACTTACAAGAATTGGATGTTAGAGGACCAGTGCTTTGTATCAGTTTCAGAAGATGAGTTGGACTAGATATGGTCTGTATGTGTAGGAAACACTGTTCTTTTGTTCTCAGCACACTCACGTTTCCTGCTGTCTTAGAGACTCTAGAAAGCAAGAGCGTGCTTCTCGCTCTAAAGCAGAGTGTGATCCATGGATGAGAACTATGCTGTGTGTTTGCCTTCAGAAATGGAGTTAAATCCCAGGCTCTGAGTCTTGTACAAGCAAGACTTCGTTTCAGGTAAGCACAGTAACTCTTCTGCTCAAACGAACTACATCGTTCACAGAGCTCACACGTTACTCATCTTAACAGACAAGCATTGGATGTTAGAGGACCAGTGCTTTGTATCAGTCTCAGAAGCAGAGTTGGACTATATAATGTCCGTATGTGTAGGAAACACCCTTCTTTTGTTCTCAGCAAAATCACGTTTCCTGCGGACTAGAGACTCTAGAAAGCAAGAGTGTGCTTCTTGTTCTAAAGCAGATTGTGATCAATGGATGATTACACGGCTGTGTGTTTCCCTTCAGAAATGGAGTTAAATCCCAGGCTCTGAGTCTTCCTACAAGTAAGACTTCAATTGAGGTAAGGGCAGTCATTTTTCTGCTCAAACGAACTACATCGTTCATGAAGCTCACACGTTTCCCATCTTAATTGACAAGCATTGGATGTTAGAGGACTAGTGCTTTGTATCAGTTTCAGAAGCAGAGTTGGACTAGATATGGTCCGTATGTGTAGGAAACACCGTTTTTTTGTTCTCAGCACACTCACGTTTCCTGCTGTCTTAGAGACTCTAGAAACCAAGAGCGTGCTTCTTGTTCTAAAGCAGAGTGTCATCAATGGATGAGAACACTGCTGTGTGTTTCACTTCAGAAATGGAGTTAAATCCCAGGCTCTGAGTCTTCCTACAAGCAAGACTTCATTTCAGGTAAGGGCAGTCACTTTTCTGCTCAAACGAACTACATCGTTAACGAAGATCACACGATTCTCATCTTAACTGACAATCATTGGATGTTAGAGGACCAGTGATTTGTATCAGTTTCAGAAGCAGATTTGGACTACATATGGTCCGTATATGTAGGATAAACCGTTCTTTTGTTCTGGGCACACTCAGATTTCCTGCTATATTAGAGACTCTAAAAGCAAGAGCGTGCTTCTCGGTCTAAAGCAGAGTGTGATCCATGGCTGAGAACTATGCTGTGTGTTTCTCTTAAGAAATGGAGTTAAATCCCAGGCTCTGTGTCTTACTACAAGCAAGACTTCGTTTCAGGTAAGGGCAGTCACTTTTCAGTTCAAAGGAACTACCTCATTCACAAAGCTCACACGTTTCTCATCTTAACTGACAAGCATTGGATGTTAGAGGACCAGTGCTTTGTAACAGTTTCAGAAGCAGAGTTGAACTAGATATGGTCCGAATGTGTAGGAAACACCGTTCTTTTGTTCTCAGCCTAATCACGTTTCCTGCTGTCTTAGAGACTCTAGAAAGCAAGAGCGTGCTTCTCGTTCTAAAGCAGAGTGTGATCCATGGATGAAAACTATGCTGTGTGTTTCACTTCAGAAAAGGAGTTAAATCCAGGCTCTAAGTCTCCCTACAAGCAAGACTTCGTTTCAGGTAAGGGCAGTCACTTTTCTGCTCAAACGAACTACATCTTTCACGAAGCACACACGTTTCTCATCTTAACTGACAAGGATTGGATGTTAGAGGACCAGTGCATTCTATCTGTTTCAGAAGAAGATTTGAACTACATATAGTCCGTATGTGTAGGAAACACCGTTCTTTTGTTCTGGGCACACTCACGTTTCCTTCTGTCTTAGAGACTCTAGAAAGTAAGAGCGTGCTTCTCGCTCTAAAGCAGAGTGTGATCCATGGATGAGAACTATGCTGTGTGTTTGCCTTCAGAAATGGAGTTAATTCCCAGGCTCTGAGTCTTCCTACAAGCAAGACTTCAATTCAGGTAAGGCAGTCACTTTTCTGCTCAAAAGAACTACATCGTTCATGAAGCTCACACGTTTCCCATCTTAACTGACAAGCATTGGATGTTAGAGGGTCAGTGCATTGTATCAGTATCAGAAGCAGATTTGGACTACATATGGTCCGTATATGTAGGAAACACCGTTCTTTTGTTCTGGGCATGCTCAGCTTTCCTGCTATATTAGAGAATCTAATCGCAAGAGCGTGCTTCTCGCTCTAAAGCAGAGTATGATCCATGGATGAGAACTTTGCTGTGTGTTTCTCTTAAGAAATGGAGTTAAATCCCAGGTTCTGTGTCTTACTACAAGCAAGACTTCGTTTCAGGTAAGGGCAGTCACTTTTCAGTTCAAAGGAACTACATCATTCACAAAGCTCACAGGTTTCTCATCTTAACTGACAAGCATTGGATGTTAGAGCACCAGTGCTTTGTATCAGTTTCAGAAGCAGAGTTGAACTAGATATGGTCCGTATGTGTAGGAAACACCGTTCTTTTGTTCTCAGCACACACACGTTTCCTGCTGTCTTAGAGACTCTAGAAAGCAAGAGCGTGCTTCTTGTTCTAAAGCATAGTGTGACCAATGGATGATTACTCTGCTGAGTTTCACTTCAGAAATGGAGTTAAATCCCAGGCTCTGAGTCTTCCTACAAGGAAGACTTCGATTCAGGTAAGGGCAGTCACTTTTCTGCTCAAACGAACTACATCGTTCATGAAGCTCACACGTTTCCCGTCTTAACTGACAAGCATTGGATGTTAGAGGGTCAGTGCTTTGTATCAGTTTCAGAAGCAGATTTGGACTGGATATGGTCCATATGTGTAGGAAACACCGTTCTATTGTTGTGGGCACACTCAGATTTCTTGCTGTCTTAGAGACTCTAAAAAGCAAGAGTGTGCCTCTCGCTCTAACCAGAGTGTGATCCACGGATGAATACTATGCTGTGTGTTTCCCTTCAGAAATGGAGTTAAATCCCAGGCTCTCTGTCTTACTACAAGCAAGACTTCGTTTCAGGTAAGGGCAGTCACTTTTCAGTTCAAAGGAACTACATCATTCACAAAGCTCACACGTTTTCATCTTAACTGACAAACATTGGATATTAGAGGACCAGTGCTTTGTATCAGTTTCAGAAGCAGAGTTGGAATAGATATGGTCTGTATGTGTAGGAAACACCGTTCTTTTGTTCTCAGCACACTCACGTTTCCTGCTGTCTTAGAGACTCTAGAAAGTAAGAGCGTGCTTCTCGCTCTAAAGCAGATTGTGATCCATGGATGAGAACTATGCTGTGTGTTTGCCTTCAGAAATGGAGTTAAATCCCAGGCTCTGAGTCTTCCTACAAGCAAGACTTCAATTCAGGTAAGGCAGTCACTTTTCTGCTCAAAAGAACTACATCGTTCATGAAGCTCACACGTTTCCCATCTTAACTGACAAGCATTGGAAGTTAGAGGGTCAGTGCATTGTATCAGTATCAGAAGCAGATTTGGACTACATATGGTCCGTATATGTAGGAAACACCGTTCTTTTGTTCTGGGCACGCTCAGATATCCTGCTATATTAGAGAATCTAATCGCAAGAGCGTGCTTCTCGCTCTAAAGCAGAGTGTGATCCATGGATGAGAACTTTGCTGTGTGTTTCTCTTAAGAAATGGAGTTAAATCCCAGGTTCTGTGTCTTACTACAAGCAAGACTTCGTTTCAGGTAATGGCAGTCACTTTTCAGTTCAAAGGAACTACATCATTCACAAAGCTCACAGGTTTCTCATCTTAACTGACAAGCATTGGATGTTAGAGGACCAGTGCTTTGTATCAGTTTCAGAAGCAGAGTTGAACTAGATATGGTCCGTATGTGTAGGAAACACCGTTCTTTTGTTCTCAGCACACACTCGTTTCCTGCTGTCTTAGAGACTCTAGAAAGCAAGAGCGTGCTTCTTGTTCTAAAACATAGTGTGACCAATGGATGATTACACTGCTGTGTTTCACTTCAGAAATGGAGTTAAATCCCAGGCTCTGAGTCTTCCTACAAGGAAGACTTCAATTCAGGTAAGGGCAGTCACTTTTCTGCTCAAACGAACTACATCGTTCACGAAGCTCACACGTTTCTCATCTTAACTGACAAGCATTGGATGTTAGAGGGTCAGTGCTTTGTATCAGTTTCAGAAGCAGATTTGGACTGGATATGGTCCATATGTGTAGGAAACACCGTTCTATTGTTGTGGGCACACTCAGATTTCTTGCTGTCTTAGAGACTCTAAAAAGCAAGAGTGTGCCTCTCGCTCTAACCAGAGTGTGATCCACGGATGAATACTATGCTGTGTGTTTCCCTTCAGAAATGGAGTTAAATCCCAGGCTCTCTGTCTTACTACAAGCAAGACTTCGTTTCAGGTAAGGGCAGTCACTTTTCAGTTCAAAGGAACTACATCATTCACAAAGCTCACACGTTTTCATCTTAACTGACAAACATTGGATATTAGAGGACCAGTGCTTTGTATCAGTTTCAGAAGCAGAGTTGGAATAGAGATGGTCTGTATGTGTAGGAAACACCGTTCTTTTGTTCTCAGCACACTCACGTTTCCTGCTGTCTTAGAGACTCTAGAAAGCAAGAGCGTGCTTCTCGCTCTAGGGCAGATTGTGATCCATGGATGAGAACTATGCTGTGTGTTTCCCTTCAGAAATGGAGTTAAATCCCAATCTCTGTGTCTTCCTACAAGCAAGACTTCGTTTCAGGTAAGGGCAGTCACTTTTCAGCTCAAATGAACTACATCGTTCACTGAGCTCACACATTTCTCATCTTAACAGACAAGCATTGGATGTTAGAGGACCAGTGCTTTGTATCAGTTTAAGAAGCAGAGTTGGACTAGATATGGTCCCTATGTGTAGGAAACACCGTTCTTTTGTTCTCAGCACACTCACGTTTCCTGCTGTCTTAGAGAATCTAGAAAGCAAGAGCGTGCTTCTTGTTCTTAAGCAGAGTGTCATCAATGGATGAGAACATTGCTGTGTGTTTCACTTCAGAAATGGAGTTAAATCCCATGCTCTGACTCTTCCTACAACAAGACTTCATTTCAGGTAAGGGCAGTCACTTTTCTGCTCAAACGAACTACATTGTTAACGAAGATCACACGATTCTCATCTTAACTGACAATCATTGGATGTTAGAGGACCAGTGCATTGTATCAGTTTCAGAAGCAGATTTGAAGTACATATGGTCCGTATATGTAGGATACACCGTTCTTTTGTTCTGGGCACACTCAGATTTCCTGCTATATTAGAGACTCTAAAAGCAAGAGCGTGCTTCTCGGTCTAAAGCAGAGTGTGATCCATGGCTGAGAACTATGCTGTGTGTTTCTCTTAAGAAATGGAGTTAAATCCCAGGCTCTGTGTCTTACTACAAGCAAGACTTCGTTTCAGGTAAGGGCAGTCACTTTTCAGTTCAAAGGAACTACATCATTCACAGGCTCACACGTTTCTCATCTTAACTGACAAGCATTGGATGTTAGAGGACCAGTGCTTTGTAACAGTTTCAGAAGCAGAGTTGGACTAGATATGGTCCGAATGTGTAGGAAACACCGTTCTTTTGTTCTCAGCAAAATCACGTTTCCTGCTGTCTTAGAGACTCTAGAAAGCAAGAGCGTGCTTCTCGTTCTAAAGCAGAGTGTGATCCATGGATGAAAACTATGCTGTGTGTTTCACTTCAGAAAAGGAGTTAAATCCAGGCTCTAAGTCTCCCTACAAGCAAGACTTCGTTTCAGGTAAGGGCAGTCACTTTTCTGCTCAAACGAACTACATCTTTCACGAAGCACACACGTTTCTCATCTTAACTGACAAGCATTGGATGTTAGAGGACCAGTGCATTCTATCTGTTTCAGAAGAAGATTTGAACTACATATAGTCTGTATGTGTAGGAAACACCGTTCTTTTGTTCTGGGCACACTCACGTTTCCTTCTGTCTTAGAGACTCTAGAAAGTAAGAGCGTGCTTCTCGCTCTAAAGCAGAGTGTGATCCATGGATGAGAACAATGCTGTGTGTTTGCCTTCAGAAATGGAGTTAAATCCCAGGCTCTGAGTCTTCCTACAAGCAAGACTTCAATTCAGGTAAGGCAGTCACTTTTCTGCTCAAAAGAACTACATCGTTCATGAAGCTCACACGTTTCCCATCTTAACTGACAAGCATTGGATGTTAGAGGACCAGTGCTTTGTATCAGTTTCAGAAGATGAGTTGGACTAGATATGGTCCGTTTGTGTAGGAAACACCGTTCTTTTGTTCTCAGCACACTCACGTTTCCTGCTGTCTTAGAGACTCTAGTAAGCAAGAGTGTGCTTCTCGCTCTAACCACAGTGTGATCCATGGATGAATACTATGCTGTGTGTTTCCCTTCAGAAATGGAGTTAAATCCCAGGCTCTGTGTCTTACTACAAGCAAGACTTCGTTTCAGGTAAGGGCAGTCACTTTTCAGTTCAAAGGAACTACATCATTCACAAAGCTCACACGTTTCTCATCTTAACTGACAAGCATTGGATGTTAGAGGACCAGTGCTTTGTATCAGTTTCAGAAGCAGAGTTGAACTAGATATGGTCCGTATGTGTAGGAAACGCCGTTCTTTTGTTCTCAGCAAAATCACGTTTCCTGCTGTCTTAGAGACTCTAGAAAGCATGAGCGTGCTTCTTGTTATAAAGCAGAGTGTGATCCTTGGATGAAAACTATGCTGTGTGTTTCATTTCAGAAAAGGAGTTAAATCCCAGGCTCTGAGTCTCCCTACAAGCAAGACTTCGTTTCAGGTAAGGGCAGTCACTTTTCTGCTCAAACGAACTACATCTTTCACGAAGCACACACGTTTCTCATCTTAACTGACAAGCATTGGATGTTAGAGGACCAGTGCATTCTATCTGTTTCAGAAGAAGTTTTGGACTACATATAGTACGTATGTGTAGGAAACACCGTTCTTTTGTTCTGGGCACACTCACTTTTCCTGCTGTCTTAGAGACTCTAGAAAGCAAGAGCATGCTTCTCGCTCTAAATCAGGGTGTGATCCACGGATGAGAACTATGCTGTTTCTTTGCCTTCAGAAATGGAGTTAAATCCCAGGCTCTGAGTCTCCCTATAAGCAAGACTTCGTTTCAGGTAAAGGCAGTCACTTTTCTGCTCAAACGAACTACATCGTTCATGAAGCTCACATGTTTCCCATCTAAACTGACAAGCATTGGATGTTAGAGGGTCAGTGCTTTGTATCAGTTTCAGAAGCAGATTTGGACTAGATATGGTCCGTATGTGTAGGAAACTCCGTTCTTTTGTTCTCAGCAAAATCACGTTTCCTCCTGTCTTAGAGACTCTAAAAAGCAAGAGCATGCTTCTTATTCTAAAGCAGAGTGTGATCAATGGATGAGAACACTGTTGTGTGTTTCAATTCAGAAATGGAGTTAAATCCCAGGCTCTGAGTCTTCGTACAAGCAAGAATTCGTTTAAGGTAAGGGCAGTCACTTTTTTGCTCAAACGAACTTCATCGTTCATGAAGCTCACACGTTTCCCATCTTAACTTACAAGAATTGGATGTTAGAGGACCAGTGCTTTGTATCAGTTTCAGAAGATGAGTTGGACTAGATATGGTCTGTATGTGTAGGAAACACTGTTCTTTTGTTCTCAGCACACTCACGTTTCCTGCTGTCTTAGAGACTCTAGAAAGCAAGAGCGTGCTTCTCGCTCTAAAGCAGAGTGTGATCCATGGATGAGAACTATGCTGTGTGTTTGCCTTCAGAAATGGAGTTAAATCCCAGGCTATGAGTCTTGTACAAGCAAGACTTCGTTTCAGGTAAGGACAGTAACTCTTCTGCTCAAACGAACTACATCGTTCACAGAGCTCACACGTTACTCATCTTAACAGACAAGCATTGGATGTTAGAGGACCAGTGCTTTGTATCAGTTTCAGAAGCAGAGTTGGACTATATAATGTCCGTATGTGTAGGAAACACCCTTCTTTTCTTCTCAGCAAAATCACGTTTCCTGTGGTCTTAGAGACTCTAGAAAGCAAGAGTGTGCTTCTTGTTCTAAAGCAGAGTGTGATCAATGGATGATTACACGGCTGTGTGTTTTACTTCAGAAATGGAGTTAAATCCCAGGCTCTGAGTCTTCCTACAAGTAAGACTTCAATTCAGGTAAGGGCAGTCATTTTTCTGCTCCAACGAACTACATCGTTCATGAAGCTCACACGTTTCCCATCTTAATTGACAAGCATTAGATGTTAGAGGAATAGTGCTTTGTATCAGTTTCAGAAGCAGAGTTGGACTAGATATGGTCCGAATGTGTAGGAAACACCGTTCTTTTGTTCTCAGCAAAATCACGTTTCCTGCTGTCTTAGAGACTCTAGAAAGCAAGAGCGTGCTTCTCGTTCTAAAGCAGAGTGTGATCCATGGATGAAAACTATGCTGTGTGTTTCACTTCAGAAAAAGAGTTAAATCCAGGCTCTAAGTCTCCCTACAAGCAAGACTTCGTTTCAGTTAAGGGCAGTCACTTTTCTGCTCAAACAAACTACATCTTTCACGAAGCACACACGTTTCTCATCTTAACTGACAAGCATTGGATGTTAGAGGACCAGTGCATTCTATCTGTTTCAGAAGAAGATTTGAACTACATATAGTCCGTATGTGTAGGAAACACCGTTCTTTTGTTCTGGGCACACTCATGTTTCCTTCTGTCTTAGAGACTCTAGAAAGTAAGAGCGTGCTTCTCGCTCTAAAGCAGAGTGTGATCCATGGATGAGAACTATGCTGTGTGTTTGCCTTCAGAAATGGAGTTAAATCCCAGGCTCTGAGTCTTCCTACAAGCAAGACTTCAATTCAGGTAAGGCAGTCACTTTTCTGCTCAAAAGAACTACATCGTTCATGAAGCTCACACGTTTCCCATCTTAACTGACAAGCATTGGATGTTAGAGGACCAGTGCTTTGTATCAGTTTCAGAAGATGAGTTGGACTAGATATGGTCCGTTTGTGTAGGAAACACCGTTCTTTTGTTCTCAGCACACTCACGTTTCCTGCTGTCTTAGAGACTCTAGAAAGCATGAGCGTGCTTCTTGTTATAAAGCAGAGTGTGATCCATGGATGAAAACTATGCTGTGTGTTTCATTTCAGAAAAGGAGTTAAATCCCAGGCTCTGAGTCTCCCTACAAGCAAGACTTCGTTTCAGGTAAGGGCAGTCACTTTTCTGCTCAAACGAACTACATCTTTCACGAAGCACACACGTTTCTCATCTTAACTGACAAGCATTGGATGTTAGAGGACCAGTGCATTCTATCTGTTTCAGAAGAAGTTTTGGACTACATATAGTACGTATGTGTAGGAAACACCGTTCTTTTGTTCTGGGCACACTCACTTTTCTTGCTGTCTTAGAGACTCTAGAAAGCAAGAGCATGCTTCTCGCTCTAAATCAGGGTGTGATCCACGGATGAGAACTATGCTGTTTCTTTGCCTTCAGAAATGGAGTTAAATCCCAGGCTCTGAGTCTCCCTACAAGCAAGACTTCGTTTCAGGTAAAGGCAGTCGCTTTTCTGCTCAAACGAACTACATCGTTCATGAAGCTCACATGTTTCCCATCTAAACTGACAAGCATTGGATGTTAGAGGGTCAGTGCTTTGTATCAGTTTCAGAAGCAGATTTGGACTAGATATGGTCCGTATGTGTAGGAAACTCCGTTCTTTTGTTCTCAGCAAAATCACGTTTCCTCCTGTCTTAGAGACTCTAAAAAGCAAGAGCATGCTTCTTATTCTAAAGCAGAGTGTGATCAATGGATGAGAACACTGTTGTGTGTTTCAATTCAGAAATGGAGTTAAATCCCAGGCTCTGAGTCTTCGTACAAGCAAGAATTCGTTTAAGGTAAGGGCAGTCACTTTTTTGCTCAAACGAACTTCATCGTTCATGAAGCTCACACGTTTCCCATCTTAACTTACAAGAATTGGATGTTAGAGGACCAGTGCTTTGTATCAGTTTCAGAAGATGAGTTGGACTAGATATGGTCTGTATGTGTAGGAAACACTGTACTTTTGTTCTCAGCACACTCACGTTTCCTGCTGTCTTAGAGACTCTAGAAAGCAAGAGCGTGCTTCTCGCTCTAAAGCAGAGTGTGATCCATGGATGAGAACTATGCTGTGTGTTTGCCTTAAGAAATGGAGTTAAATCCCAGGCTATGAGTCTTGTACAAGCAAGACTTCGTTTCAGGTAAGGACAGTTACTCTTCTGCTCAAACGAACTACATCGTTCACAGAGCTCACACGTTACTCATCTTAACAGACAAGCATTGGATGTTAGAGGACCAGTGCTTTGTATCAGTTTCAGAAGCAGAGTTGGACTATATAATGTCCGTATGTGTAGGAAACACCCTTCTTTTGTTCTCAGCAAAATCACGTTTCCTGTGATCTTAGAGACTCTAGAAAGCAAGAGTGTGCTTCTTGTTCTAAAGCAGAGTGTGATCAATGGATGATTACACGGCTGTGTGTTTTACTTCAGAAATGGAGTTAAATCCCAGGCTCTGAGTCTTCCTACAAGTAAGACTTCAATTCAGGTAAGGGCAGTCATTTTTCTACTCCAACGAACTACATCGTTCATGAAGCTCACACGTTTCCCATCTTAATTGACAAGCATTAGATGTTAGAGGACTAGTGCTTTGTATCAGTTTCAGAAGCAGAGTTGGACTAGATATGGTCCGTATGTGTAGGAAACACCGTTCTTTTGTTCTCAGCACACTCACGTTTCCTGCTGTCTTAGAGAATGTAGAAAGCAAGAGCGTGCTTCTTGTTCTAAAGCAGAGTGTCATCAATGGATGAGAACACTGCTGTGTGTTTCCCTTCAGAAATGGAGTTAAATCCCAATCTCTGTGTCTTCCTACAAGCAGGACTTCGTTTCAGGTAAGGGCAGTCACATTTCAGCTCAAACGAACTACATCGTTCACTGAGCTCACACATTTCTCATCTTAACAGACAAGCATTGGATGTTAGAGGACCAGTGCTTTGTATCAGTTTAAGAAGCAGAGTTGGACTAGATATGGTCCATATGTGTAGGAAACACCGTTCTTTTGTTGTCAGCACACTCACGTTTCGTGCTGTCTTAGAGACTCTAGAAACCAAGAGCGTGCTTCTTGTTCTAAAGCAGAGTGTCATCAATGGATGAGAACACTGCTGTGTGTTTCACTTCAGAAATGGAGTTAAATCCCAGGCTCTGAGTCTTCCTACAAGCAAGACTTCATTTCAGGTAAGGGCAGTCACTTTTCTGCTCAAACGAACTACATCGTTAACAAAGATCACACGATTATCATCTTAACTGACAATCATTGGATGTTAGAGGACCAGTGCATTGTATCAGTTTCAGAAGCAGATTTGGACTACATAAGGTCCGTATATGTAGGATACACCGTTCTTTTGTTCTGGGCACACTCACGTTTCCTTCTGTCTTAGGGACTCTAGAAAGTAAGAGCGTGCTTCTCGCTCTAAAGCACAGTGTGATCCAGGGATGAGAACTTTGCTGTGTGTTTGCCTTCAGAAATGGAGTTAAATCCCAGGCTCTGAGTCTTCCTACAAGCAAGACTTCAATTCAGGTAAGGCAGTCACTTTTCTGCTCCAAAGAACTACATCATTCATGAAGCTCACACGTTTCCCATCATAACTGACAAGCATTGGATGTTAGAGGACCAGTGCTTTGTATCAGTTTCAGAAGATGAGTTGGACTAGATATGGTCCGTTTGTGTAGGAAACACCTTTCTTTTGTTCTCAGCACACTCACGTTTCCTGCTGTCTTAGAGAATCTAGTAAGCAAGAGTGTGCTTCTCGCTCTAACCACAGTGTGATCCATGGATGAATACTATGCTGTGTGTTTCCCTTCAGAAATGGAGTTAAATCCCTGGCTCTGTGTCTTCCTACAAGCAAGACTTCGTTTCAGGTAAGGGTAGTCACTTTTCAGTTCAAAGGAACTACATCATTCACAAAGCTCACACGTTTCTCATCTTAACTGACAAACATTGGATGTTAGAGGACCAGTGCTTTTTATCAGTTTCAGAAGCAGAGTTGGACTAGATATGGTCCGTATGTGTAGGAAACACCGTTCTTTTGTTCTCAGCACACTCACGTTTCCTGCTGTCTTAGAGACTCTAGATAGCAAGAGCGTGCTTCTTGTTCTAAAGGAGAGTGTGATCAATGGATGAGACCACTGCTTTGTGTTTCAATTCAGAAATGGAGTTAAATCCCAGGCTCTGAGTCTTCCTAAAAGCAAGACTTCGTTTAAGGTAAGGGCAGTCACTTTTCTGCTCAAACGAACTACATCGTTCATGAAGCTCACACATTTTCCATCTTAACAGACAAGCATTGGATGTTAGAGGACCAGTGCTTTGTATCAGTTTCAGAAGCAGTGTTGGACTATATAATGTCCGTATGTGTAGGAAACACCGTTCTTTTGTTCTCAGCAAAATCACGTTTCCTGCTGTCTCAGAGACTCTAGAAAGCAAGAGTGTGCTTCTTGTTCTAAAGCAGAGTGTGATCAATGGATGATTACACTGCCGTGTGTTTTACTTCAGAAATGGAGTTAAATACCAATCTCTGTGTCTTCCTACAAGCAAGACTTTGTATCAGGTAAGGGCAGTCACTTTTCAGCTCAAACGAACTACATCGTTCACTGTGCTCACACATTTCTCATCTTAACAGACAAGCATTGGAGGTTACAGGACCAGTGCTTTGTATCAGCTTAAGAAGCAGAGTTGGACTAGATATGGTCCGTATGTGTAGGAAACACCGTTCTTTTGTTCTCAGCAAAATCAGGTTTTCTGCTGTCTTAGAGACTCTAGAAAGCAAGAGTGTGCTTCTTGTTCTAAAGCAGAGTGTGATTAATGGATGATTACACTGCTGTGTGTTTTACTTCAGAAATGGAGTTAAATCCCAGGCTCTGAGTCTTCCTACAAGTAAGACTTCAATTCAGGTAAGGGCAGTCATTTTTCTGCTCAAACGAACTACATCGTTCATGAAGCTCAAACGTTTCCCATCTTAACTGACAAGTATTGGATGTTAGTGGGTCCGTGCTTTGTATCAGTTTCAGAAGCAGAGTTGGACTAGATATGGTCCGTATGTGTAGGAAACACCGTTCTTTTGTTCTTGGCACACTCAGATTTCCCGCTATATTAGAGACTCTAGAAAGCAAGAGTGTGCTCCTTGCTCTAAAGCAGAGTGTGATCCATGAATAAGAACTACTCTGTGTGTTTCACTTCAGAAATGGAGTAAAATCCCAGGCTCTGAGTCTTCCTCCAAGGAAGACTTCGTTTCAGGAAATGGCAGTCACTTTTCTGCTCAAACGAACTACATCGTTCACGAAGCTCACACGTTTCTCATCTTAACTGACAAGCATTGGATGTTAGAGGACCAGTGCTTTGTATCAGTTTCAGAAGCAGAGTTGGACTACATATGGTCCATATGTGTAGGAAACACTGTTCTTTTGTTCTCAGCAAAATCACGTTTCCTGCTGTCTTAGAGACTCTAGAAAGCAAGAGCGTGCTTCTTGTTCTAAAGCAGAGTGTGATCCATGGATGATTACACTGCTGTGTGTTTTACTTCAGAAATGGAGTTAAATCCCAGGCTCTGAGTCTTCCTACAAGCAAGACTTCAATTCCGGTAAGGGCAGTCACTTTTCTGCTCAAACGAACTACATCGTTCATGAAGCTCACACGTTTCCCATCTTAAATGAACACCATTGGATGTTAGAGGGTCAGTGCTTTGTATCTGTTTTAGAAGCAGATTTGGACTACATATGGTCCTTATGTGTAGGAAACACCGTTCTTTTATTCTGGGCACACTCACGTTTCCTGCTGTCTTAGAGACTCTAGAAAGCAAGAGCGTGCTTCTTGTTCTAAAGCAGTGTGTGATTAATGGATGAGAACACTGCTGTGTGTTTCACTTCAGAAATGGAGTTAAATCCCAGGCTGTGAGTCTTCCTACAAGCAAGACTTCGTTTCAGGTAAGGGCAGTCACTTTTCAGCTCAAATGAACTACATCGTTCACGAAACTCACACGTTTCTCATCTTAATTGACAAGCATTGGAATGTTAGTGGACCAGTGCTTTGTAACAGTTTAAGAAGCAGATTTGGACTAGATATGGTCAGTATGTGTAGGAATCACCGTTCTTTTGTTCTCAGCACACTCACATTTCCTGCTGTCTTAGAGACTCTGGAAAGCAAGAGCGTGCTTCTCGCTCTAAAGCAGAGTGTGATCCATGGATGAGAACTTTGCTGTGTGTTTCTCTTAAGAAATGGAGTTAAATCCCAGGTTCTGTGTCTTACTACAAGCAAGACTTCGTTTCAGGTAATGGCAGTCACTTTTCAGTTCAAAGGAACTACATCATTCACAAAGCTCACAGGTTTCTCATCTTAACTGACAAGCATTGGATGTTAGAGGACCAGTGCTTTGTATCAGTTTCAGAAGCAGAGTTGAACTAGATATGGTCCGTATGTGTAGGAAACACCGTTCTTTTGTTCTCAGCACACACTCGTTTCCTGCTGTCTTAGAGACTCTAGAAAGCAAGAGCGTGCTTCTTGTTCTAAAACATAGTGTGACCAATGGATGATTACACTGCTGTGTTTCACTTCAGAAATGGAGTTAAATCCCAGGCTCTGAGTCTTCCTACAAGGAAGACTTCAATTCAGGTAAGGGCAGTCACTTTTCTGCTCAAACGAACTACATCGTTCACGAAGCTCACACGTTTCTCATCTTAACTGACAAGCATTGGATGTTAGAGGGTCAGTGCTTTGTATCAGTTTCAGAAGCAGATTTGGACTGGATATGGTCCATATGTGTAGGAAACACCGTTCTATTGTTGTGGGCACACTCAGATTTCTTGCTGTCTTAGAGACTCTAAAAAGCAAGAGTGTGCCTCTCGCTCTAACCAGAATGTGATCCACGGATGAATACTATGCTGTGTGTTTCCCTTCAGAAATGGAGTTAAATCCCAGGCTCTCTGTCTTACTACAAGCAAGACTTCGTTTCAGGTAAGGGCAGTCACTTTTCAGTTCAAAGGAACTACATCATTCACAAAGCTCACACGTTTTCATCTTAACTGACAAACATTGGATATTAGAGGACCAGTGCTTTGTATCAGTTTCAGAAGCAGAGTTGGACTAGATATGGTCTGTATGTGTAGGAAACACCGTTCTTTTGTTCTCAGCACACTCACGTTTCCTGCTGTCTTAGAGACTCTAGAAAGCAAGAGCGTGCTTCTCGCTCTAGGGCAGATTGTGATCCATGGATGAGAACTATGCTGTGTGTTTCCCTTCAGAAATGGAGTTAAATCCCAATCTCTGTGTCTTCCTACAAGCAAGACTTCGTTTCAGGTAAGGGCAGTCACTTTTCAGCTCAAATGAACTACATCGTTCACTGAGCTCACACATTTCTCATCTTAACAGACAAGCATTGGATGTTAGAGGACCAGTGCTTTGTATCAGTTTCAGAAGAAGAGTTGGACTAGATATGGTCCCTATGTGTAGGAAACACCGTTCTTTTGTTCTCAGCACACTCACGTTTCCTGCTGTCTTAGAGAATCTAGAAAGCAAGAGCGTGCTTCTTGTTCTTAAGCAGAGTGTCATAATGGATGAGAACATTGCTGTGTGTTTCACTTCAGAAATGGAGTTAAATCCCATGCTCTGACTCTTCCTACAACAAGACTTCATTTCAGGTAAGGGCAGTCACTTTTCTGCTCAAACGAACTACATTGTTAACGAAGATCACACGATTCTCATCTTAACTGACAATCATTGGATGTTAGAGGACCAGTGCATTGTATCAGTTTCAGAAGCAGATTTGAAGTACATATGGTCCGTATATGTAGGATACACCGTTCTTTTGTTCTGGGCACACTCAGATTTCCTGCTATATTAGAGACTCTAAAAGCAAGAGCGTGCTTCTCGGTCTAAAGCAGAGTGTGATCCATGGCTGAGAACTATGCTGTGTGTTTCTCTTAAGAAATGGAGTTAAATCCCAGGCTCTGTGTCTTACTACAAGCAAGACTTCGTTTCAGGTAAGGGCAGTCACTTTTCAGTTCAAAGGAACTACATCATTCACAGGCTCACACGTTTCTCATCTTAACTGACAAGCATTGGATGTTAGAGGACCAGTGCTTTGTAACAGTTTCAGAAGCAGAGTTGGACTAGATATGGTCCGAATGTGTAGGAAACACCGTTCTTTTGTTCTCAGCAAAATCACGTTTCCTGCTGTCTTAGAGACTCTAGAAAGCAAGAGCGTGCTTCTCGTTCTAAAGCAGAGTGTGATCCATGGATGAAAACTATGCTGTGTGTTTCACTTCAGAAAAGGAGTTAAATCCAGGCTCTGTGTCTTACTACAAGCAAGACTTCATTTCAGGTAAGGGCAGTCACTTTTCAGTTCAAAGGAACTACATCATTCACAAAGCTCACACGTTTCTCATCTTAACTGACAAGCATTGGATGTTAGAGGACCAGTGCATTCTATCTGTTTCAGAAGAAGATTTGAACTACATATAGTCTGTATGTGTAGGAAACACCGTTCTTTTGTTCTGGGCACACTCACGTTTCCTTCTGTCTTAGAGACTCTAGAAAGTAAGAGCGTGCTTCTCGCTCTAAAGCAGAGTGTGATCCATGGATGAGAACTATGCTGTGTGTTTGCCTTCAGAAATGGAGTTAAATCCCAGGCTCTGAGTCTTCCTACAAGCAAGACTTCAATTCAGGTAAGGCAGTCACTTTTCTGCTCAAAAGAACTACATCGTTCATGAAGCTCACACGTTTCCCATCTTAACTGACAAGCATTGGATGTTAGAGGACCAGTGCTTTGTATCAGTTTCAGAAGATGAGTTGGACTAGATATGGTCCGTTTGTGTAGGAAACACCGTTCTTTTGTTCTCAGCACACTCACGTTTCCTGCTGTCTTAGAGACTCTAGTAAGCAAGAGTGTGCTTCTCGCTCTAACCACAGTGTGATCCATGGATGAATACTATGCTGTGTGTTTCCCTTCAGAAATGGAGTTAAATCCCAGGCTCTGTGTCTTACTACAAGCAAGACTTCATTTCAGGTAAGGGCAGTCACTTTTCAGTTCAAAGGAACTACATCATTCACAAAGCTCACACGTTTCTCATCTTAACTGACAAGCATTGGATGTTAGAGGACCAGTGCTTTGTATCAGTTTCAGAAGCAGAGTTGAACTAGATATGGTCCGTATGTGTAGGAAACGCCGTTCTTTTGTTCTCAGCAAAATCACGTTTCCTGCTGTCTTAGAGACTCTAGAAAGCATGAGCGTGCTTCTTGTTATAAAGCAGAGTGTGATCCATGGATGAAAACTATGCTGTGTGTTTCATTTCAGAAAAGGAGTTAAATCCCAGGCTCTGAGTCTCCCTACAAGCAAGACTTCATTTCAGGTAAGGGCAGTCACTTTTCTGCTCAAACGAACTACATCTTTCACGAAGCACACACGTTTCTCATCTTAACTGACAAGCATTGGATGTTAGAGGACCAGTGCATTCTATCTGTTTCAGAAGAAGTTTTGGACTACATATAGTACGTATGTGTAGGAAACACCGTTCTTTTGTTCTGAGCACACTCACTTTTCCTGCTGTCTTAGAGACTCTAGAAAGCAAGAGCATGCTTCTCGCTCTAAATCAGGGTGTGATCCACGGATGAGAACTATGCTGTTTCTTTGCCTTCAGAAATGGAGTTAAATCCCAGGCTCTGAGTCTCCCTACAAGCAAGACTTCGTTTCAGGTAAAGGCAGTCACTTTTCTGCTCAAACCAACTACATCGTTCATGAAGCTCACATGTTTCCCATCTAAACTGACAAGCATTGGATGTTAGAGGGTCAGTGCTTTGTATCAGTTTCAGAAGCAGATTTGGACTAGATATGGTCCGTATGTGTAGGAAACTCCGTTCTTTTGTTCTCAGCAAAATCACGTTTCCTCCTGTCTTAGAGACTCTAAAAAGCAAGAGCATGCTTCTTATTCTAAAGCAGAGTGTGATCAATGGATGAGAACACTGTTGTGTGTTTCAATTCAGAAATGGAGTTAAATCCCAGGCTCTGAGTCTTCGTACAAGCAAGAATTCGTTTAAGGTAAGGGCAGTCACTTTTTTGCTCAAACGAATTTCATCGTTCATGAAGCTCACACGTTTCCCATCTTAACTTACAAGAATTGGATGTTAGAGGACCAGTGCTTTGTATCAGTTTCAGAAGATGAGTTGGACTAGATATGGTCTGTATGTGTAGGAAACACTGTTCTTTTGTTCTCAGCACACTCACGTTTCCTGCTGTCTTAGAGACTCTAGAAAGCAAGAGCGTGCTTCTCGCTCTAAAGCAGAGTGTGATCCATGGATGAGAACTATGCTGTGTGTTTGCCTTAAGAAATGGAGTTAAATCCCAGGCTATGAGTCTTGTACAAGCAAGACTTCGTTTCAGGTAAGGACAGTTACTCTTCTGCTCAAACGAACTACATCGTTCACAGAGCTCACACGTTACTCATCTTAACAGACAAGCATTGGATGTTAGAGGACCAGTGCTTTGTATCAGTTTCAGAAGCAGAGTTGGACTATATAATGTCCGTATGTGTAGGAAACACCCTTCTTTTGTTCTCAGCAAAATCACGTTTCCTGTGATCTTAGAGACTCTAGAAAGCAAGAGTGTGCTTCTTGTTCTAAAGCAGAGTGTGATCAATGGATGATTACACGGCTGTGTGTTTTACTTCAGAAATGGAGTTAAATCCCAGGCTCTGAGTCTTCCTACAAGTAAGACTTCAATTCAGGTAAGGGCAGTCATTTTTCTACTCCAACGAACTACATCGTTCATGAAGCTCACACGTTTCCCATCTTAATTGACAAGCATTAGATGTTAGAGGACTAGTGCTTTGTATCAGTTTCAGAAGCAGAGTTGGACTAGATATGGTCCGTATGTGTAGGAAACACCGTTCTTTTGTTCTCAGCACACTCACGTTTCCTGCTGTCTTAGAGAATGTAGAAAGCAAGAGCGTGCTTCTTGTTCTAAAGCAGAGTGTCATCAATGGATGAGAACACTGCTGTGTGTTTCCCTTCAGAAATGGAGTTAAATCCCAATCTCTGTGTCTTCCTACAAGCAGGACTTCGTTTCAGGTAAGGGCAGTCACATTTCAGCTCAAACGAACTACATCGTTCACTGAGCTCACACATTTCTCATCTTAACAGACAAGCATTGGATGTTAGAGGACCAGTGCTTTGTATCAGTTTAAGAAGCAGAGTTGGACTAGATATGGTCCATATGTGTAGGAAACACCGTTCTTTTGTTGTCAGCACACTCACGTTTCGTGCTGTCTTAGAGACTCTAGAAACCAAGAGCGTGCTTCTTGTTCTAAAGCAGAGTGTCATCAATGGATGAGAACACTGCTGTGTGTTTCACTTCAGAAATGGAGTTAAATCCCAGGCTCTGAGTCTTCCTACAAGCAAGACTTCATTTCAGGTAAGGGCAGTCACTTTTCTGCTCAAACGAACTACATCGTTAACAAAGATCACACGATTATCATCTTAACTGACAATCATTGGATGTTAGAGGACCAGTGCATTGTATCAGTTTCAGAAGCAGATTTGGACTACATAAGGTCCGTATATGTAGGATACACCGTTCTTTTGTTCTGGGCACACTCACGTTTCCTTCTGTCTTAGGGACTCTAGAAAGTAAGAGCGTGCTTCTCGCTCTAAAGCACAGTGTGATCCAGGGATGAGAACTTTGCTGTGTGTTTGCCTTCAGAAATGGAGTTAAATCCCAGGCTCTGAGTCTTCCTACAAGCAAGACTTCAATTCAGGTAAGGCAGTCACTTTTCTGCTCCAAAGAACTACATCATTCATGAAGCTCACACGTTTCCCATCATAACTGACAAGCATTGGATGTTAGAGGACCAGTGCTTTGTATCAGTTTCAGAAGATGAGTTGGACTAGATATGGTCCGTTTGTGTAGGAAACACCTTTCTTTTGTTCTCAGCACACTCACGTTTCCTGCTGTCTTAGAGAATCTAGTAAGCAAGAGTGTGCTTCTCGCTCTAACCACAGTGTGATCCATGGATGAATACTATGCTGTGTGTTTCCCTTCAGAAATGGAGTTAAATCCCTGGCTCTGTGTCTTCCTACAAGCAAGACTTCGTTTCAGGTAAGGGTAGTCACTTTTCAGTTCAAAGGAACTACATCATTCACAAAGCTCACACGTTTCTCATCTTAACTGACAAACATTGGATGTTAGAGGACCAGTGCTTTTTATCAGTTTCAGAAGCAGAGTTGGACTAGATATGGTCCGTATGTGTAGGAAACACCGTTCTTTTGTTCTCAGCACACTCACGTTTCCTGCTGTCTTAGAGACTCTAGATAGCAAGAGCGTGCTTCTTGTTCTAAAGGAGAGTGTGATCAATGGATGAGACCACTGCTTTGTGTTTCAATTCAGAAATGGAGTTAAATCCCAGGCTCTGAGTCTTCCTAAAAGCAAGACTTCGTTTAAGGTAAGGGCAGTCACTTTTCTGCTCAAACGAACTACATCGTTCATGAAGCTCACACATTTTCCATCTTAACAGACAAGCATTGGATGTTAGAGGACCAGTGCTTTGTATCAGTTTCAGAAGCAGTGTTGGACTATATAATGTCCGTATGTGTAGGAAACACCGTTCTTTTGTTCTCAGCAAAATCACGTTTCCTGCTGTCTCAGAGACTCTAGAAAGCAAGAGTGTGCTTCTTGTTCTAAAGCAGAGTGTGATCAATGGATGATTACACTGCCGTGTGTTTTACTTCAGAAATGGAGTTAAATACCAATCTCTGTGTCTTCCTACAAGCAAGACTTTGTATCAGGTAAGGGCAGTCACTTTTCAGCTCAAACGAACTACATCGTTCACTGAGCTCACACATTTCTCATCTTAACAGACAAGCATTGGAGGTTACAGGACCAGTGCTTTGTATCAGCTTAAGAAGCAGAGTTGGACTAGATATGGTCCGTATGTGTAGGAAACACCGTTCTTTTGTTCTCAGCAAAATCAGGTTTTCTGCTGTCTTAGAGACTCTAGAAAGCAAGAGTGTGCTTCTTGTTCTAAAGCAGAGTGTGATCAATGGATGATTACACGGCTGTGTGTTTTACTTCAGAAATGGAGTTAAATCCCAGGCTTTGAGTCTTCCTACAAGTAAGACTTCAATTCAGGTAAGGGCAGTCATTTTTCTACTCCAACGAACTACATCGTTCATGAAGCTCACACGTTTCCCATCTTAATTGACAAGCATTAGATGTTAGAGGACTAGTGCTTTGTATCAGTTTCAGAAGCAGAGTTGGACTAGATATGGTCCGTATGTGTAGGAAACACCGTTCTTTTGTTCTCAGCACACTCACGTTTCCTGCTGTCTTAGAGAATGTAGAAAGCAAGAGCGTGCTTCTTGTTCTAAAGCAGAGTGTCATCAATGGATGAGAACACTGCTGTGTGTTTCCCTTCAGAAATGGAGTTAAATCCCAATCTCTGTGTCTTCCTACAAGCAGGACTTCGTTTCAGGTAAGGGCAGTCACATTTCAGCTCAAACGAACTACATCGTTCACTGAGCTCACACATTTCTCATCTTAACAGACAAGCATTGGATGTTAGAGGACCAGTGCTTTGTATCAGTTTAAGAAGCAGAGTTGGACTAGATATGGTCCATATGTGTAGGAAACACCGTTCTTTTGTTGTCAGCACACTCACGTTTCGTGCTGTCTTAGAGACTCTAGAAACCAAGAGCGTGCTTCTTGTTCTAAAGCAGAGTGTCATCAATGGATGAGAACACTGCTGTGTGTTTCACTTCAGAAATGGAGTTAAATCCCAGGCTCTGAGTCTTCCTACAAGCAAGACTTCATTTCAGGTAAGGGCAGTCACTTTTCTGCTCAAACGAACTACATCGTTAACAAAGATCACACGATTATCATCTTAACTGACAATCATTGGATGTTAGAGGACCAGTGCATTGTATCAGTTTCAGAAGCAGATTTGGACTACATAAGGTCCGTATATGTAGGATACACCGTTCTTTTGTTCTGGGCACACTCACGTTTCCTTCTGTCTTAGGGACTCTAGAAAGTAAGAGCGTGCTTCTCGCTCTAAAGCACAGTGTGATCCAGGGATGAGAACTTTGCTGTGTGTTTGCCTTCAGAAATGGAGTTAAATCCCAGGCTCTGAGTCTTCCTACAAGCAAGACTTCAATTCAGGTAAGGCAGTCACTTTTCTGCTCCAAAGAACTACATCATTCATGAAGCTCACACGTTTCCCATCATAACTGACAAGCATTGGATGTTAGAGGACCAGTGCTTTGTATCAGTTTCAGAAGATGAGTTGGACTAGATATGGTCCGTTTGTGTAGGAAACACCTTTCTTTTGTTCTCAGCACACTCACGTTTCCTGCTGTCTTAGAGAATCTAGTAAGCAAGAGTGTGCTTCTCGCTCTAACCACAGTGTGATCCATGGATGAATACTATGCTGTGTGTTTCCCTTCAGAAATGGAGTTAAATCCCTGGCTCTGTGTCTTCCTACAAGCAAGACTTCGTTTCAGGTAAGGGTAGTCACTTTTCAGTTCAAAGGAACTACATCATTCACAAAGCTCACACGTTTCTCATCTTAACTGACAAACATTGGATGTTAGAGGACCAGTGCTTTTTATCAGTTTCAGAAGCAGAGTTGGACTAGATATGGTCCGTATGTGTAGGAAACACCGTTCTTTTGTTCTCAGCACACTCACGTTTCCTGCTGTCTTAGAGACTCTAGATAGCAAGAGCGTGCTTCTTGTTCTAAAGGAGAGTGTGATCAATGGATGAGACCACTGCTTTGTGTTTCAATTCAGAAATGGAGTTAAATCCCAGGCTCTGAGTCTTCCTAAAAGCAAGACTTCGTTTAAGGTAAGGGCAGTCACTTTTCTGCTCAAACGAACTACATCGTTCATGAAGCTCACACATTTTCCATCTTAACAGACAAGCATTGGATGTTAGAGGACCAGTGCTTTGTATCAGTTTCAGAAGCAGTGTTGGACTATATAATGTCCGTATGTGTAGGAAACACCGTTCTTTTGTTCTCAGCAAAATCACGTTTCCTGCTGTCTCAGAGACTCTAGAAAGCAAGAGTGTGCTTCTTGTTCTAAAGCAGAGTGTGATCAATGGATGATTACACTGCCGTGTGTTTTACTTCAGAAATGGAGTTAAATACCAATCTCTGTGTCTTCCTACAAGCAAGACTTTGTATCAGGTAAGGGCAGTCACATTTCAGCTCAAACGAACTACATCGTTCACTGAGCTCACACATTTCTCATCTTAACAGACAAGCATTGGAGGTTACAGGACCAGTGCTTTGTATCAGCTTAAGAAGCAGAGTTGGACTAGATATGGTCCGTATGTGTAGGAAACACCGTTCTTTTGTTCTCAGCAAAATCAGGTTTTCTGCTGTCTTAGAGACTCTAGAAAGCAAGAGTGTGCTTCTTGTTCTAAAGCAGAGTGTGATTAATGGATGATTACACTGCTGTGTGTTTTACTTCAGAAATGGAGTTAAATCCCAGGCTCTGAGTCTTCCTACAAGTAAGACTTCAATTCAGGTAAGGGCAGTCATTTTTCTGCTCAAACGAACTACATCGTTCATGAAGCTCAAACGTTTCCCATCTTAACTGACAAGTATTGGATGTTAGTGGGTCCGTGCTTTGTATCAGTTTCAGAAGCAGAGTTGGACTAGATATGGTCCGTATGTGTAGGAAACACCGTTCTTTTGTTCTTGGCACACTCAGATTTCCTGCTATATTAGAGACTCTAGAAAGCAAGAGTGTGCTCCTTGCTCTAAAGCAGAGTGTGATCCATGAATAAGAACTACTCTGTGTGTTTCACTTCAGAAATGGAGTAAAATCCCAGGCTCTGAGTCTTCCTCCAAGGAAGACTTCGTTTCAGGAAATGGCAGTCACTTTTCTGCTCAAACGAACTACATCGTTCACGAAGCTCACACGTTTCTCATCTTAACTGACAAGCATTGGATGTTAGAGGACCAGTGCTTTGTATCAGTTTCAGAAGCAGAGTTGGACTACATATGGTCCGTATGTGTAGGAAACACTGTTCTTTTGTTCTCAGCAAAATCACGTTTCCTGCTGTCTTAGAGACTCTAGAAAGCAAGAGCGTGCTTCTTGTTCTAAAGCAGAGTGTGATCCATGGATGAGAACTATGCTGTGTGTTTGCCTTAAGAAATGGAGTTAAATCCCAGGCTATGAGTCTTGTACAAGCAAGACTTCGTTTCAGGTAAGGACAGTTACTCTTCTGCTCAAACGAACTACATCGTTCACAGAGCTCACACGTTACTCATCTTAACAGACAAGCATTGGATGTTAGAGGACCAGTGCTTTGTATCAGTTTCAGAAGCAGAGTTGGACTATATAATGTCCGTATGTGTAGGAAACACCCTTCTTTTGTTCTCAGCAAAATCACGTTTCCTGTGATCTTAGAGACTCTAGAAAGCAAGAGTGTGCTTCTTGTTCTAAAGCAGAGTGTGATCAATGGATGATTACACGGCTGTGTGTTTTACTTCAGAAATGGAGTTAAATCCCAGGCTCTGAGTCTTCCTACAAGTAAGACTTCAATTCAGGTAAGGGCAGTCATTTTTCTACTCCAACGAACTACATCGTTCATGAAGCTCACACGTTTCCCATCTTAATTGACAAGCATTAGATGTTAGAGGACTAGTGCTTTGTATCAGTTTCAGAAGCAGAGTTGGACTAGATATGGTCCGTATGTGTAGGAAACACCGTTCTTTTGTTCTCAGCACACTCACGTTTCCTGCTGTCTTAGAGAATGTAGAAAGCAAGAGCGTGCTTCTTGTTCTAAAGCAGAGTGTCATCAATGGATGAGAACACTGCTGTGTGTTTCCCTTCAGAAATGGAGTTAAATCCCAATCTCTGTGTCTTCCTACAAGCAGGACTTCGTTTCAGGTAAGGGCAGTCACATTTCAGCTCAAACGAACTACATCGTTCACTGAGCTCACACATTTCTCATCTTAACAGACAAGCATTGGATGTTAGAGGACCAGTGCTTTGTATCAGTTTAAGAAGCAGAGTTGGACTAGATATGGTCCATATGTGTAGGAAACACCGTTCTTTTGTTGTCAGCACACTCACGTTTCGTGCTGTCTTAGAGACTCTAGAAACCAAGAGCGTGCTTCTTGTTCTAAAGCAGAGTGTCATCAATGGATGAGAACACTGCTGTGTGTTTCACTTCAGAAATGGAGTTAAATCCCAGGCTCTGAGTCTTCCTACAAGCAAGACTTCATTTCAGGTAAGGGCAGTCACTTTTCTGCTCAAACGAACTACATCGTTAACAAAGATCACACGATTATCATCTTAACTGACAATCATTGGATGTTAGAGGACCAGTGCATTGTATCAGTTTCAGAAGCAGATTTGGACTACATAAGGTCCGTATATGTAGGATACACCGTTCTTTTGTTCTGGGCACACTCACGTTTCCTTCTGTCTTAGGGACTCTAGAAAGTAAGAGCGTGCTTCTCGCTCTAAAGCACAGTGTGATCCAGGGATGAGAACTTTGCTGTGTGTTTCCCTTCATAAATGGAGTTAAATCCCAGGCTCTGAGTCTTCCTACAAGCAAGACTTCAATTCAGGTAAGGCAGTCACTTTTCTGCTCCAAAGAACTACATCATTCATGAAGCTCACACGTTTCCCATCATAACTGACAAGCATTGGATGTTAGAGGACCAGTGCTTTGTATCAGTTTCAGAAGATGAGTTGGACTAGATATGGTCCGTTTGTGTAGGAAACACCTTTCTTTTGTTCTCAGCACACTCACGTTTCCTGCTGTCTTAGAGAATCTAGTAAGCAAGAGTGTGCTTCTCGCTCTAACCACAGTGTGATCCATGGATGAATACTATGCTGTGTGTTTCCCTTCAGAAATGGAGTTAAATCCCTGGCTCTGTGTCTTCCTACAAGCAAGACTTCGTTTCAGGTAAGGGTAGTCACTTTTCAGTTCAAAGGAACTACATCATTCACAAAGCTCACACGTTTCTCATCTTAACTGACAAACATTGGATGTTAGAGGACCAGTGCTTTTTATCAGTTTCAGAAGCAGAGTTGGACTAGATATGGTCCGTATGTGTAGGAAACACCGTTCTTTTGTTCTCAGCACACTCACGTTTCCTGCTGTCTTAGAGACTCTAGATAGCAAGAGCGTGCTTCTTGTTCTAAAGGAGAGTGTGATCAATGGATGAGACCACTGCTTTGTGTTTCAATTCAGAAATGGAGTTAAATCCCAGGCTCTGAGTCTTCCTAAAAGCAAGACTTCGTTTAAGGTAAGGGCAGTCACTTTTCTGCTCAAACGAACTACATCGTTCATGAAGCTCACACATTTTCCATCTTAACAGACAAGCATTGGATGTTAGAGGACCAGTGCTTTGTATCAGTTTCAGAAGCAGTGTTGGTCTATATAATGTCCGTATGTGTAGGAAACACCGTTCTTTTGTTCTCAGCAAAATCACGTTTCCTGCTGTCTCAGAGACTCTAGAAAGCAAGAGTGTGCTTCTTGTTCTAAAGCAGAGTGTGATCAATGGATGATTACACTGCCGTGTGTTTTACTTCAGAAATGGAGTTAAATACCAATCTCTGTGTCTTCCTACAAGCAAGACTTTGTATCAGGTAAGGGCAGTCACATTTCAGCTCAAACGAACTACATCGTTCACTGAGCTCACACATTTCTCATCTTAACAGACAAGCATTGGAGGTTACAGGACCAGTGCTTTGTATCAGCTTAAGAAGCAGAGTTGGACTAGATATGGTCCGTATGTGTAGGAAACACCGTTCTTTTGTTCTCAGCAAAATCAGGTTTTCTGCTGTCTTAGAGACTCTAGAAAGCAAGAGTGTGCTTCTTGTTCTAAAGCAGAGTGTGATTAATGGATGATTACACTGCTGTGTGTTTTACTTCAGAAATGGAGTTAAATCCCAGGCTCTGAGTCTTCCTACAAGTAAGACTTCAATTCAGGTAAGGGCAGTCATTTTTCTGCTCAAACGAACTACATCGTTCATGAAGCTCAAACGTTTCCCATCTTAACTGACAAGTATTGGATGTTAGTGGGTCCGTGCTTTGTATCAGTTTCAGAAGCAGAGTTGGACTAGATATGGTCCGTATGTGTAGGAAACACCGTTCTTTTGTTCTTGGCACACTCAGATTTCCTGCTATATTAGAGACTCTAGAAAGCAAGAGTGTGCTCCTTGCTCTAAAGCAGAGTGTGATCCATGAATAAGAACTACTCTGTGTGTTTCACTTCAGAAATGGAGTAAAATCCCAGGCTCTGAGTCTTCCTCCAAGGAAGACTTCGTTTCAGGAAATGGCAGTCACTTTTCTGCTCAAACGAACTACATCGTTCACGAAGCTCACACGTTTCTCATCTTAACTGACAAGCATTGGATGTTAGAGGACCAGTGCTTTGTATCAGTTTCAGAAGCAGAGTTGGACTACATATGGTCCGTATGTGTAGGAAACACTGTTCTTTTGTTCTCAGCAAAATCACGTTTCCTGCTGTCTTAGAGACTCTAGAAAGCAAGAGCGTGCTTCTTGTTCTAAAGCAGAGTGTGATCCATGGATGAGAACTATGCTGTGTGTTTGCCTTAAGAAATGGAGTTAAATCCCAGGCTATGAGTCTTGTACAAGCAAGACTTCGTTTCAGGTAAGGACAGTTACTCTTCTGCTCAAACGAACTACATCGTTCACAGAGCTCACACGTTACTCATCTTAACAGACAAGCATTGGATGTTAGAGGACCAGTGCTTTGTATCAGTTTCAGAAGCAGAGTTGGACTATATAATGTCCGTATGTGTAGGAAACACCCTTCTTTTGTTCTCAGCAAAATCACGTTTCCTGTGATCTTAGAGACTCTAGAAAGCAAGAGTGTGCTTCTTGTTCTAAAGCAGAGTGTGATCAATGGATGATTACACGGCTGTGTGTTTTACTTCAGAAATGGAGTTAAATCCCAGGCTCTGAGTCTTCCTACAAGTAAGACTTCAATTCAGGTAAGGGCAGTCATTTTTCTACTCCAACGAACTACATCGTTCATGAAGCTCACACGTTTCCCATCTTAATTGACAAGCATTAGATGTTAGAGGACTAGTGCTTTGTATCAGTTTCAGAAGCAGAGTTGGACTAGATATGGTCCGTATGTGTAGGAAACACCGTTCTTTTGTTCTCAGCACACTCACGTTTCCTGCTGTCTTAGAGAATGTAGAAAGCAAGAGCGTGCTTCTTGTTCTAAAGCAGAGTGTCATCAATGGATGAGAACACTGCTGTGTGTTTCCCTTCAGAAATGGAGTTAAATCCCAATCTCTGTGTCTTCCTACAAGCAGGACTTCGTTTCAGGTAAGGGCAGTCACATTTCAGCTCAAACGAACTACATCGTTCACTGAGCTCACACATTTCTCATCTTAACAGACAAGCATTGGATGTTAGAGGACCAGTGCTTTGTATCAGTTTAAGAAGCAGAGTTGGACTAGATATGGTCCATATGTGTAGGAAACACCGTTCTTTTGTTGTCAGCACACTCACGTTTCGTGCTGTCTTAGAGACTCTAGAAACCAAGAGCGTGCTTCTTGTTCTAAAGCAGAGTGTCATCAATGGATGAGAACACTGCTGTGTGTTTCACTTCAGAAATGGAGTTAAATCCCAGGCTCTGAGTCTTCCTACAAGCAAGACTTCATTTCAGGTAAGGGCAGTCACTTTTCTGCTCAAACGAACTACATCGTTAACAAAGATCACACGATTATCATCTTAACTGACAATCATTGGATGTTAGAGGACCAGTGCATTGTATCAGTTTCAGAAGCAGATTTGGACTACATAAGGTCCGTATATGTAGGATACACCGTTCTTTTGTTCTGGGCACACTCACGTTTCCTTCTGTCTTAGGGACTCTAGAAAGTAAGAGCGTGCTTCTCGCTCTAAAGCACAGTGTGATCCAGGGATGAGAACTTTGCTGTGTGTTTCCCTTCATAAATGGAGTTAAATCCCAGGCTCTGAGTCTTCCTACAAGCAAGACTTCAATTCAGGTAAGGCAGTCACTTTTCTGCTCCAAAGAACTACATCATTCATGAAGCTCACACGTTTCCCATCATAACTGACAAGCATTGGATGTTAGAGGACCAGTGCTTTGTATCAGTTTCAGAAGATGAGTTGGACTAGATATGGTCCGTTTGTGTAGGAAACACCTTTCTTTTGTTCTCAGCACACTCACGTTTCCTGCTGTCTTAGAGAATCTAGTAAGCAAGAGTGTGCTTCTCGCTCTAACCACAGTGTGATCCATGGATGAATACTATGCTGTGTGTTTCCCTTCAGAAATGGAGTTAAATCCCTGGCTCTGTGTCTTCCTACAAGCAAGACTTCGTTTCAGGTAAGGGTAGTCACTTTTCAGTTCAAAGGAACTACATCATTCACAAAGCTCACACGTTTCTCATCTTAACTGACAAACATTGGATGTTAGAGGACCAGTGCTTTTTATCAGTTTCAGAAGCAGAGTTGGACTAGATATGGTCCGTATGTGTAGGAAACACCGTTCTTTTGTTCTCAGCACACTCACGTTTCCTGCTGTCTTAGAGACTCTAGATAGCAAGAGCGTGCTTCTTGTTCTAAAGGAGAGTGTGATCAATGGATGAGACCACTGCTTTGTGTTTCAATTCAGAAATGGAGTTAAATCCCAGGCTCTGAGTCTTCCTAAAAGCAAGACTTCGTTTAAGGTAAGGGCAGTCACTTTTCTGCTCAAACGAACTACATCGTTCATGAAGCTCACACATTTTCCATCTTAACAGACAAGCATTGGATGTTAGAGGACCAGTGCTTTGTATCAGTTTCAGAAGCAGTGTTGGTCTATATAATGTCCGTATGTGTAGGAAACACCGTTCTTTTGTTCTCAGCAAAATCACGTTTCCTGCTGTCTCAGAGACTCTAGAAAGCAAGAGTGTGCTTCTTGTTCTAAAGCAGAGTGTGATCAATGGATGATTACACTGCCGTGTGTTTTACTTCAGAAATGGAGTTAAATACCAATCTCTGTGTCTTCCTACAAGCAAGACTTTGTATCAGGTAAGGGCAGTCACTTTTCAGCTCAAACGAACTACATCGTTCACTGAGCTCACACATTTCTCATCTTAACAGACAAGCATTGGAGGTTACAGGACCAGTGCTTTGTATCAGCTTAAGAAGCAGAGTTGGACTAGATATGGTCCGTATGTGTAGGAAACACCGTTCTTTTGTTCTCAGCAAAATCAGGTTTTCTGCTGTCTTAGAGACTCTAGAAAGCAAGAGTGTGCTTCTTGTTCTAAAGCAGAGTGTGATTAATGGATGATTACACTGCTGTGTGTTTTACTTCAGAAATGGAGTTAAATCCCAGGCTCTGAGTCTTCCTACAAGTAAGACTTCAATTCAGGTAAGGGCAGTCATTTTTCTGCTCAAACGAACTACATCGTTCATGAAGCTCAAACGTTTCCCATCTTAACTGACAAGTATTGGATGTTAGTGGGTCCGTGCTTTGTATCAGTTTCAGAAGCAGAGTTGGACTAGATATGGTCCGTATGTGTAGGAAACACCGTTCTTTTGTTCTTGGCACACTCAGATTTCCTGCTATATTAGAGACTCTAGAAAGCAAGAGTGTGCTCCTTGCTCTAAAGCAGAGTGTGATCCATGGATAAGAACTACTCTGTGTGTTTCACTTCAGAAATGGAGTAAAATCCCAGGCTCTGAGTCTTCATCCAAGGAAGACTTCGTGTCAGGAAATGGCAGTCACTTTTCTGCTCAAACGAACTACATCGTTCACGAAGCTCACACGTTTCTCATCTTAACTGACAAGCATTGGATGTTAGAGGACCAGTGCTTTGTATCAGTTTCAGAAGCAGAGTTGGACTACATATGGTCCGTATGTGTAGGAAACACTGTTCTTTTGTTCTCAGCAAAATCACGTTTCCTGCTGTCTTAGAGACTCTAGAAAGCAAGAGCGTGCTTCTTGTTCTAAAGCAGAGTGTGATCCATGGATGATTACACTGCTGTGTGTTTTACTTCAGAAATGGAGTTAAATCCCAGGCTCTGAGTCTTCCTACAAGCAAGACTTCAATTCCGGTAAGGGCAGTCACTTTTCTGCTCAAACGAACTACATCGTTCATGAAGCTCACACGTTTCCCATGTTAACTGAACACCATTGGATGTTAGAGGGTCAGTGCTTTGTATCTGTTTTAGAAGCAGATTTGGACTACATATGGTCCTTATGTGTAGGAAACACCTTTCTTTTATTCTGGGCACACTCACGTTTCCTGCTGTCTTAGAGACTCTAGAAAGCAAGAGCGTGCTTCTTGTTCTAAAGCAGTGTGTGATTAATGGATGAGAACACTGCTGTGTGTTTCACTTCAGAAATGGAGTTAAATCCCAGGCTGTGAGTCTTCCTACAAGCAAGACTTCGTTTCAGGTAAGGGCAGTCACTTTTCAGCTCAAATGAACTACATCGTTCACGAAACTCACACGTTTCTCATCTTAATTGACAAGCATTGGAATGTTAGTGGACCAGTGCTTTGTAACAGTTTAAGAAGCAGATTTGGACTAGATATGGTCAGTATGTGTAGGAATCACCGTTCTTTTGTTCTCAGCACACTCACATTTCCTGCTGTCTTAGAGACTCTGGAAAGCAAGAGCGTGCTTCTCGTTCTAAAGCAGAGTGTGATCCATGAATGAAAACTATGCTGTGAGTTTCACTTCAGAAAAGGACTTAAATCCCAGGCTCTGAGTCTCCCTCTAAGCAAGACTTCGTTTCAGGTAAGGGCAGTCACTTTTCTGCTCTAACGAACTACATCTTTGACGAAGCTCACACGTTTCTCCTCTTAACTGAGAAGCATTGGATGTTAGAGGACCAGTGCATTCTATCAGTTTCAGAAGAAATTTTGGACTACATATAGTCCGTATGTGTAGGAAACACCATTCTTTTGTTCTGGGCACACTCAGATTTCCTGCTGTCTTAGAGACTCTAGAAAGCAAGAGTGTGCTTCTTGCTCTAAAGCAGAGTGTGATCCATGGATGAGAACTATGCTGTGTGTTTCCCTTCAGAAATGGACTTAAATCCCAGGCTCTGTGTCTTCCTACAAGCAAGACTTCTTTTCAGGTAAGAGCAGTCACTTTTCAGTTCAAAGGAACTATATCGTTCACAAAGCTCACTCGTTTCTCATCTTAACAGACAAGCATTGGATGTTAGAGGACCAGTGCTTTGTATCAGTTTAAGAAGCAGATTTGGACTAGATATGGTCCGTATGTGTAGGAAACACTGTTCTTTTGTTCTCAGCACACTCACGTTTCCTGCTGTCTTAGAGACTCTAGAAAGCAAGAGCGTGCTTCTCGTTCTAAAGCAGAGTGTGATCCATGGATGAAAACTATGCTGTGTGTTTCACTTCAGAAAAGGAGTTAAATCCCAGGCTCTGAGTCTCCCTTCAAGCAAGACTTCGTTTCAGGTGAGGGCAGTCACTTTTCTGCTCAAAAAAACTACATCATTCGCGAAGCTCACACGTTTCTCATCTTAACTGACAAGCATTGGATGTTAGAAGACCAGTGCATTCAATCAATTTCAGAAGAAGTTTTGGACTACATATAGTCCGTATGTGTAGGAAACACAGTTCTTTTGTTCTGGGCACACACAGATATCCTGCTGTCTTAGAGACTCTAGAAAGCAAGAGCATGCTTCTCGCTCTAAAGCAGAGTGTGATCCATGGATGAGAACTATTCTGTGTGTTTGCCTTCAGAAATGGAGTTAAATCCCAGGCTCCGAGTCTTCCAACAAGCAAGCCTTCGTTTCAGGTAAGTGCAGTCACTTTTCTGCTCAAAAGAACTACATCGTTCACGAAGCTCACACGTTTCTCATCTTAACTGACAAGCATTGGATGTTAGAGGACCAGTGCTTTGTATCAGTTTCAGAAGCAGAGTTGGACTAGATATGGTCCGTATGTGTAGGAAACACCGTTCTTTTGTTCTCAGCACACTAACGTTTCTTGCTGTCTTAGAGATTTTAGAAAGCAAGAGCGTGCTTCTGGCTCTAAAGCAGAGTGTGATCCATGGATGAAAACAATGCTGTGTGTTTCCCTTCAGAAAAGGAGTTAAATCGCAGGCTCTATGTCTTCCAACAAGCAAGACTTCGTTTCAGGTAAGGGCAGTCACTTTTCAGCTCAAACGAACTACATCTTTCACAGAGCTCACACCTTTCTCATCTTAACAGACAAGCATTGGATGTTAGAGGACCAGTGCTTTGTATCAGTTTCAGAAGCAGAGTTGGACTAGATATGGTCTGTATGTGTAGGAAACACCGTTCTTTTGTTCTCAGCAAACTCAGGTTTCCTGCTGTCTTAGAGACTCTAGAAAGCAAGAGCATGCTTCTTGTTCTAAAGCAGAGTGTGATTAATGGATGAGAACACTGCTGTGTGTTTCACTTCAGAAATGGAGTTAAATCCCAGGCTCTGAGTCTTCCTACAAGCAAGACTTCGTTTCAGGTAAGGGCAATCAGTTTTCCGCTCAAACGAACTACATCGTTCACGAAGCTCACACGTTTCTCATCTTAATTGATAAGCATTGGATGTTAGAGGACCAGTGCTTTGTATCAGTTTCAGAAGAAGAATTGGACTAGATATGGTCCGTATGTGTAGGAAACACCGTTCTTTTGTTCTCAGCACACTCACGTTTCCTACTCTCTTGGAGACTGTAGAAAGCAAGAGTGTGCTTCTCGCTCTAAAGCAGTGTGATCCATGGATGAGAACTATGCTGTGTGTTTACCTTCAGAAATTGAGTTAAATCCCATGCTCTGAGTCTCCCTACAAGCAAGGCTTCGTTTCAGGTACAGGCAGTCACATTTCTGCTCAAAGGAACTACATCTTTCACGAAGCTCACACGTTTCTCATCTTAACTGACAAGCATTGGATGTTAGAGGACCAGTGCATTGTATCAGTTTCAAAAGAAGATTTGGACTACATATAGTCAGTATGTGTAGGAAACACCGTTCTTTTGTTCTGGGCACACTCAGATTTCGTGCTCTCTTAGAGACTCTAGAAATCAAGAGTGTGCTTCTTGCTCTAAAGCAGAGTGTGATCCATGGATGAGAACTATGCTGTGTGTTTCACTTCAGAAATGGAGTAAATCCCAGGTTCTGAGTCTTCCTACAAGCAAGACTTCGTTTCAGGTAAGGGCAGTCACTGTTCTGCTCAAACGAACTACATCGTTCACGAAGCTCACGCGTTTCTCATCTTAACTGACAAGCATTGGATGTTAGAGGACCAGTGCTTTCTATCAGTTTCAGAAGCAGAGTTCGAATAGATATGGTCCGTATATGTAGGAAACACCGTTCTTTTTTTCTCAGCACACTCACGTTTCCTGCTGTCTTAGAGACTTTTGAAAGCAAGAGCGTGCTTCTCGCTCTAAAGCAGAGTGTGATCCATGGATGAGAACTATGCTGTGTGTTTCCCTTCAGAAATGGAGTTAAATCCCTTGCTCTGTGTCTTCCTACAGGCAAGACTTCGTTTCAGGTAATGGCAGTCACTTTTCTGCTCAAACGAACTACATCTTTCACAAAGCTCACACGTTACTCATCTTAACTGACAAGCATTGGATGTTAGAGGACCAGTGCTTTGTATCAGTTTCAGAAGAAGAGTTGGACTAGATATGGTCCGTATGTGTAGGAAACACCGTTCTTTTGTTCTCAGCACACTCTAGTTTCCTGATGTCTTAGAGACTCCAGAAAACAAGAGCATGCTTCTTGTTCTAAAGCAGAGTGTGATCAATGGATGATTACACTGCTGTGTGTTTTACTTCAGAAATGGAGTTAAATCCCAGGCTCTGTGTCTTCCTACAAGCAAGACTTCAATTCCAGTAAGGGCAGTCACTTTTCTGCTCAAACGAACTACATCGTTCATGAAGCTCACACGTATCCCATCTTAACTGACCACCATTGGATGTCAGAGGGGCAGTGCTTTGTATCAGTTTTAGAAGCAGATTTGGACTACATATGGTCCTTATGTGTAGGAAACCGTTCTTTTATTCTGGGCACACTCAGATTTCCTGCTATATTAGAGACTCTAGAAAGCAAGAGTGTGCTTCTCGCTCTAAAGTAGAGTGTGATCCATGGATGAGAACTATGCTGTGTGTTTCACTTCAGAAATGGAGTTAAATCCCATGCTCTGTGTCTCCCAACAAGCAAGACTTCGTTTCAGGTAAGTGTAGTCACTATTCTGCTCAAAGGAACTACATCGTTCAGGAAGCTCACACGTTTCTCATCTTACTGAAAAGCATTGGATGTTGTAGGACCAGAGCTTTGTATCAGTTTCAGAAGCAGATTCGGACTAGATATGTTCCGTATGTGTAGGAAACTCCGTTCTTTTGTTCTCAGCACACTCACGTTTCGTGCTGTCTTAGAGACTTTAGAAATCAAGAGCGTGCTTCTCGCTCTAAAGCAGAGTGTGATCCATGGATGAAAACTATGCTGTGTGTTTCCCTTCAGAAAAGGAGTTAAATCCCAGCTCTATGTCTTCCAACAAGCAAGACTTCCTTTCAGGTAAGGGCAGTCACTTTTCAGCTCAAACGAACTACATCTTTCACGGAGCTCACACGTTTCTCATCTTAACAGACAAGCATTGAATGTTAGAGGACCAGTGCTTTGTATCAGTTTCAGAAGCAGAGTTGGACTAGATAAGGACTGTATGTGTAGGAAACACCGTTCTTTTGTTCTCAGCAAACTCACGTTTCCTGCTGTCTTAGAGACTCTAGAAAGCAAGAGCGTGCTTCTTGTTCTAAAGCAGAGTGTGATTAATGGATGAGAACACTGCTGTGTGTTTCACTTCAGAAATGGAGTTAAATCCCAAGCTCTGAGTCTTCCTACAACCAAGACTTCGTTTCAGGTAAGGGCAGTCACTGTTCTGCTCAAACGAACTACATCATTCACTGAGCTCACACGTTTCTCATCTTAACTGACAAGCATTGGATGTTAGAGGACCAGTACTTTTTATCAGTTTCAGAAGCAGAGTTGGACTAGATATGGTCCGTATGTGTAGGAAACACCATTCTTTTTTTCTCAGCACACTCACGTTTCGTGCTCTCTTGGAGACTCTAGAAAGCAAGAGCGTGCTTCTCGCTCTAAAGCAGTGTGATCCATGGATGAGAACTATGCTGTGTGTTTACCTTCAGAAATTGAGTTAAATCCCATGCTCTGAGTCTCCCTACAAGCAAGACTTCTTTTCAGGTACAGACAGTCACATTTCTGCTCAAAGGAACTACATCGTTCACGAAGCTCACACGTTTCTCATCTTAACTGACAAGCATTGGGTGTTAGAGGACCAGTGCATTGTATCAGTTTCAAAAGAAGATTTGGACTACATATAGTCAGTATGTGTAGGAAACACCGTTCTTTTGTTCTGGGCACACTCAGATTTCGTGCTCTCTTAGAGACTCTAGAAATCAAGAGTGTGCTTCTTGCTCTAAAGCAGAGTGTGATCCATGGATGAGAACTATGCTGTGTGTTTCACTTCAGAAATGGAGTAAATCCCAGGTTCTGAGTCTTCCTACAAGCAAGACTTCGTTTCAGGTAAGGGCAGTCACTTTTCTGCTCAAACGAACTACATCGTTCTCGAAGCTCACACGTTTCTCATCTTAACTGACAAGCATTGGATGTTAGAGGACCAGTGCTTTCTATCAGTTTCAGAAGCAGAGTTCGACTAGATATGGTTCGTATGTGTAGGAAACACCGTTCTTTTTTTCTCAGCACACTCACGTTTCCTGCTGTCTTAGAGATTTTAGAAAGCAAGAGCGTGCTTCTCGCTCTAAAGCAGAGTGTGACCATGGATGAGAACTATGCTGTGTGTTTACCTTCAGAAATGGAGTTAAATCCCAGGCTCTGAGTCTTCCTACAAGCAAGACTTCAATTCAGGTAAGCCAGTAACTTTTCTGCTCAAACCTACTACATCGTTAACGAAGATCAAACAATTCTCACCTTAACTGACAAGCATTGGATGTTAGAGGGTCAGTGCATTGTATCAGTATCAGAAGCAGATTTGGACTACATATGGTCCGTATATGTAGGAAACACCGTTCTTTTGTTCTGGGCACACTCAGATTTCCTGCTATATTAGAGACTCTAATAGCAAGAGCGTGCTTCTCGCTCTAAAGCAGAGTGTGATCCATGGATGAGAACGTTGCTGTGTGTTTCTCTTAAGAAATGGAGTTAAATCCCAGGCTCTGTGTCTTACTACAAGCAAGACTTCCTTTCAGGTAAGGGCACTCACTTTTCAGTTCAAAGGAACTACATCATTCACAATGCTCACAGGTTTCTCATCTTAACTGACAAGCATTGGATGTTAGAGGAACAGTGCTTTGTATCAGTTTCAGAAGCAGAGTTGAACTAGATATGGTCCGTATGTGTAGGAAACACTGTTCTTTTGTTCTCAGCACACACACGTTTCCTGCTGTCTTAGAGACTCTAGAAAGCAAGAGCGTGCTTCTCGCTCTAAAGCAGTGTGTGATCCATGGATGAGAACTATGCTGTGTGTTTGGCTTCAGAAATGGAGTTAAATCCCAGGCTCTGAGTCTTCCTACACGCAAGACTTCAATTCAGGTAAGGCAGTCACTTTTCTGCTCAAACGAACTACATCGTTCATGAAGCTCACACGTTTCCCGTCTTAACTGACAAGCATTGGATGTTAGAGGGTCAGTGCTTTGTATCAGTTTCAGAAACAGAGTTGAACTAGATATGGTCCGTATGTGTAGGAAACACAGTTCTTTTGTTCTCAGCACACACACGTTTCCTGCTGTCTTAGAGACTCTAGAAAGCAAGAGCGTGCTTCTTGTTCTAAAGCAGAGTGTGATCAATGGATGATTACATTGCTGTGTGTTTCACTCCAGAAATGGAGTTAAATCCCAGGCTCTGAGTCTTCCTTCAATCAAGACTTCGATTCAGGTAAGGGCAGTCACTTTTCTGCTCAAACGAACTACATCGTTCACGAAGCTCACACGTTTCTCATCTTAACTGACAAGCATTGGATGTTAGAGGGTCATTGCTTTGTATCAGTTTCAGAAGCAGATTTGGACTACATATGGTCTGTATGTGTAGGAAACACCGTTGTTTTGTTCTGGGCACACTCAGATTACCTGCTATATTAGAGACTCTAAAAGTAAGAGCGTGCTTCTCGCTCTAAAGCAGAGTGTGATCCATGGATGAGAAAAATGCTGTGTGTTTCCCTTCAGAAATGGAGTTAAATCCCAGGCTCTGTGTCTTCCTACAAGCAAGACTTCGTTTCAGGTAAGGGCAGTCACATTTCAGCTCAAACGAACTACATCATTCACTGAGCTCACACGTTTCTCATCTTAACTGACAAGCATTGGATGTTAGAGGACCAGTACTTTTTATCAGTTTCAGAAGCAGAGTTGGACTAGATATGGTCCGTATGTGTAGGAAACACCGTTCTTTTGTTCTCAGCACACTCACGTTTCGTGCTGTCTTGGAGACTCTAGAAAGCAAGAGCGTGCTTCTCGCTCTAATGCAGTGTGATCCATGGATGAGAACTATGCTGTGTGTTTACCTTCAGAAATTGAGTTAAATCCCATGCTCTGAGTCTCCCTACAAGCAAGACTTCTTTTCAGGTACAGACAGTCACATTTCTGCTCAAAGGAACTACATCGTTCACGAAGCTCACACGTTTCTCATCTTAACTGACAAGCATTGGATGTTAGAGGACCAGTGCATTGTATCAGTTTCAAAAGAAGATTTGGACTACATATAGTCAGTATGTGTAGGAAACACCGTTCTTTTGTTCTGGGCACACTCAGATTTCGTGCTCTCTTAGAGACTCTAGAAATCAAGAGTGTGCTTCTTGCTCTAAAGCAGAGTGTGATCCATGGATGAGAACTATGCTGTGTGTTTCACTTCAGAAATGGAGTAAATCCCAGGTTCTGAGTCTTCCTACAAGCAAGACTTCGTTTCAGGTAAGGGCAGTCACTTTTCTGCTCAAACGAACTACATCGTTCTCGAAGCTCACACGTTTCTCATCTTAACTGACAAGCATTGGATGTTAGAGGACCAGTGCTTTCTATCAGTTTCAGAAGCAGAGTTCGACTAGATATGGTTCGTATGTGTAGGAAACACCGTTCTTTTTTTCTCAGCACACTCACGTTTCCTGCTGTCTTAGAGATTTTAGAAAGCAAGAGCGTGCTTCTCGCTCTAAAGCAGAGTGTGATCCATGGATGAGAACTATGCTGTGTGTTTACCTTCAGAAATGGAGTTAAATCCCAGGCTCTGAGTCTTCCTACAAGCAAGACTTCAATTCAGGTAAGCCAGTAACTTTTCTGCTCAAACGAACTACATCGTTAACGAAGATCAAACAATTTTCACCTTAACTGACAAGCATTGGATGTTAGATGGTCAGTGCATTGTATCAGTATCAGAAGCAGATTTGGACTACATATGGTCCGTATATGTAGGAAACACCGTTCTTTTGTTCTGGGCACACTCAGACTTCCTGCTATATTAGAGACTCTAATAGCAAGAGCGTGCTTCTCGCTCTAAAGCAGAGTGTGATCCATGGATGAGAACGTTGCTGTGTGTTTCTCTTAAGAAATGGAGTTAAATCCCAGGCTCTGTGTCTTACTACAAGCAAGACTTCCTTTCAGGTAAGGGCACTCACTTTTCAGTTCAAAGGAACTACATCATTCACAATGCTCACAGGTTTCTCATCTTAACTGACAAGCATTGGATGTTAGAGGAACAGTGCTTTGTATCAGTTTCAGAAGCAGAGTTGAACTAGATATGGTCCGTATGTGTAGGAAACACTGTTCTTTTGTTCTCAGCACACACACGTTTCCTGCTGTCTTAGAGACTCTAGAAAGCAAGAGCGTGCTTCTTGCTCTAAAGCAGTGTGTGATCCATGGATGAGAACTATGCTGTGTGTTTGGCTTCAGAAATGGAGTTAAATCCCAGGCTCTGAGTCTTCCTACACGCAAGACTTCAATTCAGGTAAGGCAGTCACTTTTCTGCTCAAACGAACTACATCGTTCATGAAGCTCACACGTTTCCCGTCTTAACTGACAAGCATTGGATGTTAGAGGGTCAGTGCTTTGTATCAGTTTCAGAAACAGAGTTGAACTAGATATGGTCCGCATGTGTAGGAAACACAGTTCTTTTGTTCTCAGCACACACACGTTTCCTGCTGTCTTAGAGACTCTAGAAAGCAAGAGCGTGCTTCTTGTTCTAAAGCAGAGTGTGATCAATGGATGATTACATTGCTGTGTGTTTCACTCCAGAAATGGAGTTAAATCCCAGGCTCTGAGTCTTCCTACAATCAAGACTTCGATTCAGGTAAGGGCAGTCACTTTTCTGCTCAAACGAACTACATCGTTCACGAAGCTCACACGTTTCTCATCTTAACTGACAAGCATTGGATGTTAGAGGGTCAGTGCTTTGTATCAGTTTCAGAAGCAGATTTGGACTACATATGGTCTGTATGTGTAGGAAACACCGTTGTTTTGTTCTGGGCACACTCAGATTACCTGCTATATTAGAGACTCTAAAAGTAAGAGCATGCTTCTCGCTCTAAAGCAGAGTGTGATCCATGGATGAGAAAAATGCTGTGTGTTTCCCTTCAGAAATGGAGTTAAATCCCAGGCTCTGTGTCTTCCTACAAGCAAGACTTCGTTTCAGGTAAGGGCAGTCACATTTCAGCTCAAACGAACTACATCGTTCACGAAGCTCACACGTTTCTCATCTTAACAGACAAGCATTGGATGTTAGAGGACCAGTGCTTTGTATCAGTTTCAGAAGCAGAGTTGAACTAGATATGGTCCATATGTGTAGGAAACACCGTTCTTTTGTTCTCAGCACACACACGTTTCCTGCTGTCTTAGAGACTCTAGAAAGCAAGAGCGTGCTTCTTGTGCTAAAGCAGAGTATGATCAATGGATGAGAAAAATGCTGTGTGTTTCACTTTAGAATTGGAGTTAAATCCCAGGCTCTGAGTCTTCCTACAAGCAAGACTTCGTTTAAGGTAAGGGCAGTCACTTTTCTGCTCAAACTATCTACATCGTTCATGAAGCTCACACGTTTCCCATCTTAACTGACAAGCATTGGATGTTAGAGGACCAGTGATTTGTATCAGTTTCAGAAGCAGAGTTGGACTAGATATGGTCCGTATGTGTAGGAAACTCCGTTCTTTTGTTCTCAGCACACTCATGTTTCCTGCTGTCTTGGAGACTCTAGAAAGCAAGAGCGTGCTTCTCGCTCTAAAGCAGTGTGATCCATGGATGAGAACTATGCTGTGTGTTTACCTTCAGAAATTGAGTTAAATCCAATGCTCTGAGTCTCCCTACAAGCAAGACTTCGTTTCAGGTACAGACAGTCACATTTCTGCTCAAAGGAACTACATCGTTCACGAAGCTCACACGTTTCTCATCTTAACTGACAAGCATTGGATGTTAGAGGACCAGTGCATTGTATCAGTTTCAAAAGAAGATTTGGACTACATATAGTCAGTATGTGTAGGAAACACCGTTCTTTTGTTCTGGGCACACTCAGATTTCGTGCTCTCTTAGAGACTCTAGAAATCAAGAGTGTGCTTCTTGCTCTAAAGCAGAGTGTGATCCATGGATGAGAACTATGCTGTGTGTTTCACTTCAGAAATGGAGTAAATCCCAGGTTCTGAGTCTTCCTACAAGCAAGACTTCGTTTCAGGTAAGGGCAGTCACTTTTCTGCTCAAACGAACTACATCGTTCTCGAAGCTCTCACGTTTCTCATCTTAACTGACAAGCATTGGATGTTAGAGGACCAGTGCATTGTATCAGTTTCAAAAGAAGATTTGGACTACATATAGTCAGTATGTGTAGGAAACACCGTTCTTTTTTTCTCAGCACACTCACGTTTCCTGCTGTCTTAGAGATTTTAGAAAGCAAGAGCGTGCTTCTCGCTCTAAAGCAGAGTGTGATCCATGGATGAGAACTATGCTGTGTGTTTACCTTCAGAAATGGAGTTAAATCCCAGGCTCTGAGTCTTCCTACAAGCAAGACTTCAATTCAGGGAAGCCAGTAACTTTTCTGCTCAAACGAACTACATCGTTAACGAAGATCAAACGATTCTCACCTTAACTGACAAGCATTGGATGTTAGAGGGTCAGTGCATTGTATCAGTATCAGAAGCAGATTTGGACTACATATGGTCCGTATATGTAGGAAACACCGTTCTTTTGTTCTGGGCACACTCAGATTTCCTGATATATTAGAGACTCTAAAAGCTAGAGCGTGCTTCTCGCTCTAAAGCAGAGTGTGTTCCATGGATGAAAACTATGCTGTGTGTTTCTCTTAAGAAATGGAGTTAAATCCCAGGCTCTGTGTCTTACTACAAGCAAGACTTCATTTCAGGTAAGGGCAGTCACATTTCAGTTCAAAGGAACTACATCATTCACAAAGCGCACACGTTTCTCATCTTAACTGACAAGCATTGGATGATAGAGGACCAGTGCTTTGTATCAATTTCAAAGCAGAGTTGAATTAGATATGGTCCGTATGTGTAGGAAACACCGTTCTTTTGTTCTGGGCACACTCACGATTCCTGCTGTGTTAGAGACTCTAGAAAGCAAGAGCGTGCTTCTCGCTCTAAAGCAGAGTGTGATCCATGGATGAGAAAAATGCTGTGTGTTTCCCTTCAGAAATGGAGTTAAATCCCAGGCTCTGTGTCTTCCTACAAGCAAGACTTCGTTACAGGTAAGCGCAGTCACATTTCAGCTCAAACGAACTACATCGTTCACGAAGCTCACACGTTTCTCATCTTAACAGTCAAGCATTGGATGTTAGAGGACCAGTGCTTTGTATCAGTTTCAGAAGCAGAGTTGAACTAGATATGGTCCATATGTGTAGGAAATACTGTTCTTTTGTTCTCAGCACACACACGTTTCCTGCTGTCTTAGAGACTCTAGAAAGCAAGAGCGTGCTTCTTGTTCTAAAGCAGAGTATGATCAATGGATGAGAAAAATGCTGTGTGTTTCACTTTAGAAATGGAGTTAAATCCCAGGCTCTGAGTCTTCCTACAAGCAAGACTTCGTTTAAGGTAAGGGCAGTCACTTTTCTGCTCAAACGATCTACATCGTTCATGAAGCTCACACGTTTCCAATCTTAACTGACAAGCATTGGATGTTAGAGGACCAGTGATTTGTATCAGTTTTAGAAGAAGAGTTGGACTAGATATGGTCTGTATGTGTAGGAAACACCGTTCTTTTGTTCTCAGCACACTCACGTTTCCTGCTGTGTTGGAGACTCCAGAAAGCAAGAGCGTGCTTCTCGCTCTAAAGTAGAGTGTGATCCATGGATGAGAACTATGCTGTGTGTTTCCCTTCATAAATGGAGTTAAAACTCAATCTCTGTGTCTTCCTACAAGCAAGACTTCCTTTCAGGTAACGGCAGTCACTTTTCAGCTCAAACGAACTACATCGTTCACTGAGCTCACACATTTCTCTTCTTAACAGACAAGCATTGGATGTTAGAGGACCAGTGCTCTGTATCAGTTTCAGAAGCAGAGTTGAACTAGATATGGTCCGTATGTTTAGGAAACACCGTTCTTTGTTCTCAGCACACACACATTTTATCCTATCTTAGAGACTCTAGAAAGCAAGAGCGTGCTTCTTGTTCTAAAGCAGAGTGTGATCAATGGATGATTACACTGCTGTGTGTTTCACTTCAGAAATGGAGTTAAATCCCAGGCTCTGAGTCTTCCTACAAGCAAGACTTCGATTCAGGTAAAGGCGGTCACTTTTCTTCTCAAACAAACTACATCATTCACGGAGCTCACACGTTTCTCATCTTAACAGACAAGCATTGGATGTTAGAGGACCAGTGCTTTGTGTCAGTTTAAGAAGCAGAGTTGGACTTGTTATGGTCCATATGTGTAGGAAACACCGTTCTTTTGTTCTCAGCAAAATCACATTTCCTGCTGTCTTAGAGACTCTAGCAAGCAAGAGCGTGCTTCTTGTTCTAAAGCAGAGTATGATCAATGGATGAGAACACTGCTGTGTGTTTCACTTCAGAAGTGGAGTTAAATCCCAGGCTCTGTGTCTTCCTACAAGCAAGACTTCGTTTTAGGTATGGGCAGTCACCCTTCAGGACAAACGAACTACATCGTTCACGGAGCTCACACGTTTCTCATCTTAACAGACAAGCATTGGATGTTAGAGGACCAGTGATTTGTATCAGTTTCAGAGGAAGAGTTGAACTAGATATGGTCCGTATGTGGAGGAAACACTGTTCTTTTGTTCTCAGCGCACTCACGTTTCCTGCTGTGTTAGAGACTCCAGAAAGCAAGAGCGTGCTTCTCGCTCTAAAGCAGAGTGTGATCCATGGGTGAGAACTATGCTGTGTGTTTCCCTTCATAAATGGAGTTAAATCTCAATCTCTGTGTCTTCCTAGAAGCAAGACTTCGTTTCAGGTAACGGCAGTCACTTTTCAGCTCAAACGAACTACATCGTTCACTGAGCTCACACATTTCTCTTCTTTACATACAAGCATTGGATGTTAGAGGACCAGTGCTTTATATCAGTTTCAGAAACAGAGTTGAACTAGATATGGTCCGTATGTGTAGGAAACACCGTTCTTTTGTTCTCAGCACACACACGTTTCCTGCTGTCTTAGAGACTCTAGAAAGCAAGAGCGTGCTTCTTGTTCTAAAGCAGAGTGTGATCAATGGATGATTACACTGCTGTGTGTTTCACTCCAGAAATGGAGTTAAATCCCAGGCTCTGAGTCTTCCTACAAGCAAGACTTCGATTCAGGTAAGGGCAGTCACTTTTCTGCTCAAACGATCTACATCGTTCACGAAGCTCACACGTTTCCCATCTTAACTGACAAGCATTGGATGTTAGAGGACTACTGCTTTGTATCAGTTTCAGAAGAAGAGTTGGACTACATATGGTCCGTATGTGTAGGAAACTCCGTTCTTTTGTTCTGGGCACACTCAGATTGCCTGCTGTATTAGAGACTCTAGAAAGCAAGAGCGTGCTTCTCGCTCTAAAGCAGAGTGTGATCCATGGATGAGAACTCTGCTGTGTGTTTCCATTCAGAGATGGAGTAAAAAACCCAGGATCTGTGTCTTACTACAAGCAAGACTTCGTTACAGGTAAGGGCAGTCACTTTTCAGTTCAAAGGAACTACATCATTTTCAAAGCTCACACGTTTCTCATCTTAACTGACAAACATGGGATGTTAGAGGACCAGTGCTTTGTGTCAGTTTCAGAAACAGAGTTGGACTAGATATGGTCCGTATGTGTAGGAAACACCGTTCTTTTGTTCTCAGCGCACTCACGTTTCCTGCTCTCTTAGAGACTTTAGAAAGCAAGAGCGTGCTTCTCGCTCTAAAGCAGAGTGTGATCCATGGATGAGAACTATGCTGTGTGTTTCCCTTCAGAAGTGGAGTTAAATCCGGCTCTGAGTCTTCCTACAAGCAAGAATTCGTTTCAGGTAAGGGCAGTCACTTTTCTGCTCAAACGAACTACATCGTTCATGAAGCTCACACATTTCCCATCGTAACTGACAAGCATTGGATGTTAGAGGACCAGTGATTTGTATCAGTTTCAGAAGAAGAGTTGGACTACATATGGTCCGTATGTGTAGGAAACACCATTCTATGGTTCTCAGCGCACTCACGTTTCCTGCTGTGTTAGAGACTCCAGAAAGCAAGAGCGTGCTTTTCGCTCTAAAGCAGAGTGTGATCCATGGATGAGAACTATGCTGTGTGTTTCCCTTCATAAATGGAGGTAAATCTCAATCTCTGTGTCTTCCTAGAAGCAAGACTTCGTTTCAGGTAACGGCAGTCACTTTTCAGCTCAAACGAACTACATCGTTCACTGAGCTCACACATTTCTCTTCTTTACATACAAGCATTGGATGTTAGAGGACCAGTGCTTTGTATCAGTTTCAGAAGCAGAGTTGAACTAGATATGGTCCGTATGTTTAGGAAACACCGTTCTTTTGTTCTCAGCACACACACGTTTCCTGCTGTCTTAGAGACTCTAGAATGCAAGAGCGTGCTTCTTGTTCTAAAGCAGAGTGTGATCAATGGATGATTACACTGCTGTGTGTTTCACTTCAGAAATTGAGTTAAATCCCAGGCTCTGAGTCTTCCTACAAGCAAGAATTCGTTTCAGGTAAGGGCAGTCACTTTTCTGCTCAAACGAACTACATCGTTCATGAAGCTCACACGTTTCCCATCTTAACTGACAAGCATTGGATGTTAGAGGACCAGTGATTTGTATCAGTTTCAGAAGAAGAGTTGGACTAGATATGGTCTGTATGTGTAGGAACAACCGTTCTTTTGTTCTCAGCGCACTCAAGTTTCCTGCTGTCTTAGAAACTCTAGCAAGCAAGAGCGTGCTTCTTGTTCTAAAGCAGAGTATGACCAATGGATGAGAACACTGCTGTGTGTTTCATTTCAGAAGTGGAGTTAAATCCCAGGCTCTGAGTCTTCCTACAAGCAAGAATTCGTTTCAGGTAAGGGCAGTCACTTTTCTGCTCAAACGAACTACATCTTTCATGAAGCTCACACATTTCCCATCTTAACTGACAAGCATTGGATGTTAGAGGACCAGTGATTTGTATCAGTTTCAGAGGAAGAGTTGGACTAGATATGGTCCGTATGTGTAGGAAACACTGTTCTTTTGTTCTCAGCGCACTCACTTTTCCTGCTGTGTTAGAGACTCCAGAAGGCAAGAGCGTGCTTCTCGCTCTAAAGCAGAGTGTGATCCATGGGTGAGAACTATGCTGTGTGTTTCCCTTCATAAATGGAGTTAAATCTCAATCTCTGTGTCTTCCTAGAAGCAAGACTTCGTTTCAGGTAACGGCAGTCACTTTTCAGCTCAAACGAACTACATCGTTCACTGAGCTCACACATTTCTCTTCTTTACATACAAGCATTGGATGGTAGAGGACCAGTGCTTTATATCAGTTTCAGAAACAGAGTTGAACTAGATATGGTCCGTATGTGTAGGAAACACCGTTCTTTTGTTCTCAGCACACACACGTTTCCTGCTGTCTTAGAGACTCTAGAAAGCAAGAGCGTGCTTCTTGTTCTAAAGCAGAGTGTGATCAATGGATGATTACACTGCTGTGTGTTTCACTCCAGAAATGGAGTTAAATCCCAGGCTCTGAGTCTTCCTACAAGCAAGACTTCGATTCAGGTAAGGGCAGTCACTTTTCTGCTCAAACGATCTACATCGTTCACGAAGCTCACACGTTTCCCATCTTAACTGACAAGCATTGGATGTTAGAGGACTACTGCTTTGAATCAGTTTCAGAAGAAGAGTGGGACTACATATGGTCCGTATGTGTAGGAAACTCCGTTCTTTTGTTCTGGGCACACTCAGATTGCCTGCTGTATTAGAGATTCTAGAAAGCAAGAGCGTGCTTCTCGCTCTAAAGCAGAGTGTGATCCATGGATGAGAACTCTGCTGTGTGTTTCCCTTCAGAGATGGAGTTAAATCCCAGCTCTGAGTCTTCCTACAAGCAAGAATTCGTTTCAGGTAAGGGCAGTCACTTTTCTGCTCAAACGAACTACATCGTTCATGAAGCTCACACATTTCCCATCGTAACTGACAAGCATTGGATGTTAGAGGACCAGTGATTTGTATCAGTTTCAGAAGAAGAGTTGGACTAGATATGGTCCGTATGTGTAGGAAACACCGTTCTTTTGTTCTCAGCAAAATCACATTTCCTGCTGTCTTAGAGACTCTAGCAAGCAAGAGCGTGCTTCTTGTTCTAAAGCAGAGTATGATCAATGGATGAGAACACTGCTGTGTGTTTCACTTCAGAAGTGGAGTTAAATCCCAGGCTCTGAGTCTTCCTACAAGCAAGAATTCGTTTCAGGTAAGGGCAGTCACTTTTCTGCTCAAACGAACTACAGCGTTCATGAAGCTCACACGTTTCCCATCTTAACTGACAAGCATTGGATGTTAGAGGACCAGTGATTTGTATCAGTCTCAGAAGAAGAGTTGGACTAGATATGGTCCCTATGTGTAGGAAACACCGTTCTTTTGTTCTTAGCCCCCTCGTTTCCTGCTGTGTTAGAGAATCCAGAAAGCAAGAGCGTGCTTCTCGCTCTAAAGCAGAGTGTGATCCATGGGGGAGAACTATGCTGTGTGTTTCCCTTCATAAATGGAGTTAAATCTCAATCTCTGTGTCTTCCTAGAAGCAAGATTTCGTTTCAGGTAACGAAAGTCACTTTTCAGCTCAAACGAACTACATCGTTCACTGAGCTCACACATTTCTCTTCTTTACATACAAGCATTGGATGTTAGAGGACCAGTGCTTTATATCAGTTTCAGAAACAGAGTTGAACTAGATATGGTCCGTATGTGTAGGAAACACCGTTCTTTTGTTCTCAGCACACACACGTTTCCTGCTGTCTTAGAGACTCTAGAAAGCAAGAGCGTGCTTCTTGTTCTAAAGCAGAGTGTGATCAATGGATGATTACACTGCTGTGTGTTTCACTCCAGAAATGGAGTTAAATCCCAGGCTCTGAGTCTTCCTACAAGCAAGACTTCGATTCAGGTAAGGGCAGTCACTTTTCTGCTCAAACGATCTACATCGTTCACGAAGCTCACACGTTTCTCATCTTAACTGACAAGCATTGGATGTTAGAGGGTCAGTGGTTTGTATCAGTTTCAGAAGCAGATTTGGACTACATATGGTCTGTATGTGTAGGAAACACAGTTCTTTTGTTCTGGGCACACTCATATTACCTGCTATATTAGAGACTCTAAAAGCAAGAGTGTGCTTCTCGCTCTAAAGCAGAGTGTGATCCATGGATGAGAAAAATGCTGTGTGTTTCCCTTCAGAAATGGAGTTAAATCCCAGGCTCTGTGTCTTCCTACAAGCAAGACTTCATTTCAGGGAAGGGCAGTCACTTTTCATTTCAAAGGAACTACATCATTCACAAAGCTCACAGGTTTCTCATCTTAAGTGACAAGCATACGATGTTAGATGACCAGTGCTTTGTATCAGTTTCAGAAGCAGAGTTGGACTAGATATGGTCCGTATGTGTAGGAAACACTGTTCTTTTGTTCTCAGCACACTCACATTTCCTGCTGTCTTAGAGACTTTAGAAAGCAAGAGCGTGCTTCTCGCTCTAAAGCAGAGTGTGATCCATGGATGAGAACTATGCTGTGTGTTTCCCTTCAGAAATGGAGTTAAATTCCAGGCTCTGTGTCTTCCTACAAGCAAGACTTCGTTTTAGGTATGGGCAGTCACTTTTCAGCTCAAACGAACTACATCGTTCACGGAGCTCACACGTTTCTCATCTTAACAGACAAGCATTGGATGTTAGAGGACCAGTGCTTTGTGTCAGTTTCAGAAACAGAGTTGGACTAGATATGGTACATATGTGTAGGAAACACCGTTCTTTTGTTCTCAGCGCACTCACATTTCCTGCTGTCTTAGAGACTTTAGAAAGCAAGAGCGTGCTTCTCGCTCTAAAGCAGAGTGTGATCCATGGATGAGAACTATGCTGTGTGTTTCCCTTCAGAAGTGGAGTTAAATCCCGCCTCTGAGTCTTCCTACAAGCAAGAATTCGTTTCAGGTAAGGGCAGTCACTTTTCTGCTCAAACGAACTACATCGTTCATGAAGCTCACACATTTCCCATCGTAACTGACAAGCATTGGATGTTAGAGGACCAGTGATTTGTATCAGTTTCAGAAGAAGAGTTGGACTAGATATGGTCCGTATGTGTAGGAAACACCATTCTATGGTTCTCAGCGCACTCACGTTTCCTGCTGTGTTAGAGAATCCAGAAAGCAAGAGCGTGCTTCTCGCTCTAAAGCAGAGTGTGATCCATGGATGAGAACTATGCTGTGTGTTTCCCTTCATAAATGGAGTTAAATCTCAATCTCTGTGTCTTCCTAGAAGCAAGACTTCGTTTCAGGTAACGGCAGTCACTTTTCAGCTCAAACGAACTACATCGTTCACTGAGCTCACACATTTCTCTTCTTTACATACAAGCATTGGATGTTAGAGGACCAGTGCTTTGTATCAGTTTCAGAAGCAGAGTTGAACTAGATATGGTCCGTATGTTTAGGAAACACCGTTCTTTTGTTCTCAGCACACACACGTTTCCTGCTGTCTTAGAGACTCTAGAAAGCAAGAGCGTGCTTCTTGTTCTAAAGCAGAGTGTGATCAATGGATGATTACACTGCTGTGTGTTTCACTTCAGAAATGGAGTTAAATCCCAGGCTCTGAGTCTTCCTACAAGCAAGAATTCGTTTCAGGTAAGGGCAGTCACTTTTCTGCTCAAACGAACTACATCGTTCATGAAGCTCACACGTTTCCCATCTTAACTGACAAGCATTGGATGTTAGAGGACCAGTGATTTGTATCAGTTTCAGAAGAAGAGTTGGACTAGATATGGTCCGTATGTGTAGGAAACACCGTTCTTTTGTTCTCAGCGCACTCAAGTTTCCTGCTCTCTTAGAGACTCTAGCAAGCAAGAGCGTGCTTCTTGTTCTAAAGCAGAGTATGACCAATGGATGAGAACACTGCTGTGTGTTTCATTTCAGAAGTGGAGTTAAATCCCAGGCTCTGAGTCTTCCTACAAGCAAGAATTCGTTTCAGGTAAGGGCAGTCACTTTTCTGCTCAAACGAACTACATCGTTCATGAAGCTCACACATTTCCCATCTTAACTGACAAGCATTGGATGTTAGAGGACCAGTGATTTGTATCAGTTTCAGAGGAAGAGTTGGACTAGATATGGTCCGTATGTGTAGGAAACACTGTTCTTTTGTTCTCAGCGCACTCACGTTTCCTGCTGTGTTAGAGACTCCAGAAAGGAAGAGCGTGCTTCTCGCTCTAAAGCAGAGTGTGATCCATGGGTGAGAACTATGCTGTGTGTTTCCCTTCATAAATGGAGTTAAATCTCAATCTCTGTGTCTTCCTAGAAGCAAGACTTCGTTTCAGGTAACGGCAGTCACTTTTCAGCTCAAACGAACTACATCGTTCACTGAGCTCACACATTTCTCTTCTTTACATACAAGCATTGGATGTTAGAGGACCAGTGCTTTATATCAGTTTCAGAAACAGAGTTGAACTAGATATGGTCCATATGTGTAGGAAACACCGTTCTTTTGTTCTCAGCACACACACGTTTCCTGCTGTCTTAGAGACTCTAGAAAGCAAGAGCGTGCTTCTTGTTCTAAAGCAGAATGTGATCAATGGATGATTACACTGCTGTGTGTTTCACTCCAGAAATGGAGTTAAATCCCAGGCTCTGAGACTTCCTACAAGCAAGACTTCGATTCAGGTAAGGGCAGTCACTTTTCTGCTCAAACGATCTACATCGTTCACGAAGCTCACACGTTTCCCATCTTAACTGACAAGCATTGGATGTTAGAGGACTACTGCTTTGTATCAGTTTCAGAAGAAGAGTTGGACTACATATCGTCCGTATGTGTAGGAAACTCCGTTCTTTTGTTCTGGGCACACTCAGATTGCCTGCTGTATTAGAGACTCTAGAAAGCAAGAGCGTGCTTCTCGCTCTAAAGCAGAGTGTGATCCATGGATGAGAACTCTGCTGTGTGTTTCCCTTCAGAGATGGAGTTAAATCCCAGGCTCTGTGTCTTACTACAAGCAAGACTTCGTTACAGGTAAGGGCAGTCACTTTTCAGTTCAAAGGAACTACATCATTCTCAAAGCTCACACGTTTCTCATCTTAACTGACAAACATGGGATGTTAGAGGACCAGGGCTTTGTATCAGTTTCAGAAGAAGAGTTGGACTAGATATGGTCCGTATGTGTAGGAAACACCATTCTATGGTTCTCAGCGCACTCACGTTTCCTGCTGTGTTAGAGAATCCAGAAAGCAAGAGCGTGCTTCTTGCTCTAAAGCAGAGTGTGATCCATGGATGAGAACTATGCTGTGTGTTTCCCTTCATAAATGGAGTTAAATCTCAATCTCTGTGTCTTCCTAGAAGCAAGACTTCGTTTCAGGTAACGGCAGTCACTTTTCAGCTCAAACGAACTACATCGTTCACTGAGCTCACACATTTCTCTTCTTTACATACAAGCATTGGATGTTAGAGGACCAGTGCTTTGTATCAGTTTCAGAAGCAGAGTTGAACTAGATATGGTCCGTATGTTTAGGAAACACCGTTCTTTTGTTCTCAGCACACACACGTTTCCTGCTGTCTTAGAGACTCTAGAAAGCAAGAGCGTGCTTCTTGTTCTAAAGCAGAGTGTGATCAATGGATGATTACACTGCTGTGTGTTTCACTTCAGAAATGGAGTTAAATCCCAGGCTCTGAGTCTTCCTACAAGCAAGAATTCGTTTCAGGTAAGGGCAGTCACTTTTCTGCTCAAACGAACTACATCGTTCATGAAGCTCACACGTTTCCCATCTTAACTGACAAGCATTGGATGTTAGAGGACCAGTGATTTGTATCAGTTTCAGAAGAAGAGTTGGACTAGATATGGTCCGTATGTGTAGGAAACACCGTTCTTTTGTTCTCAGCGCACTCAAGTTTCCTGCTCTCTTAGAGACTCTAGCAAGCAAGAGCGTGCTTCTTGTTCTAAAGCAGAGTATGACCAATGGATGAGAACACTGCTGTGTGTTTCATTTCAGAAGTGGAGTTAAATCCCAGGCTCTGAGTCTTCCTACAAGCAAGAATTCGTTTCAGGTAAGGGCAGTCACTTTTCTGCTCAAACGAACTACATCGTTCATGAAGCTCACACATTTCCCATCTTAACTGACAAGCATTGGATGTTAGAGGACCAGTGATTTGTATCAGTTTCAGAGGAAGAGTTGGACTAGATATGGTCCGTATGTGTAGGAAACACTGTTCTTTTGTTCTCAGCGCACTCACGTTTCCTGCTGTGTTAGAGACTCCAGAAAGCAAGAGCGTGCTTCTCGCTCTAAAGCAGAGTGTGATCCATGGGTGAGAACTATGCTGTGTGTTTCCCTTCATAAATGGAGTTAAATCTCAATCTCTGTGTCTTCCTAGAAGCAAGACTTCGTTTCAGGTAACGGCAGTCACTTTTCAGCTCAAACGAACTACATCGTTCACTGAGCTCACACATTTCTCTTCTTTACATACAAGCATTGGATGTTAGAGGACCAGTGCTTTATATCAGTTTCAGAAACAGAGTTGAACTAGATATGGTCCATATGTGTAGGAAACACCGTTCTTTTGTTCTCAGCACACACACGTTTCCTGCTGTCTTAGAGACTCTAGAAAGCAAGAGCGTGCTTCTTGTTCTAAAGCAGAATGTGATCAATGGATGATTACACTGCTGTGTGTTTCACTCCAGAAATGGAGTTAAATCCCAGGCTCTGAGTCTTCCTACAAGCAAGACTTCGATTCAGGTAAGGGCAGTCACTTTTCTGCTCAAACGATCTACATCGTTCACGAAGCTCACACGTTTCCCATCTTAACTGACAAGCATTGGATGTTAGAGGACTACTGCTTTGTATCAGTTTCAGAAGAAGAGTTGGACTACATATCGTCCGTATGTGTAGGAAACTCCGTTCTTTTGTTCTGGGCACACTCAGATTGCCTGCTGTATTAGAGACTCTAGAAAGCAAGAGCGTGCTTCTCGCTCTAAAGCAGAGTGTGATCCATGGATGAGAACTCTGCTGTGTGTTTCCCTTCAGAGATGGAGTTAAATCCCAGGCTCTGTGTCTTACTACAAGCAAGACTTCGTTACAGGTAAGGGCAGTCACTTTTCAGTTCAAAGGAACTACATCATTCTCAAAGCTCACACGTTTCTCATCTTAACTGACAAACATGGGATGTTAGAGGACCAGGGCTTTGTGTCAGTTTCAGAAACAGTGTTGGACTAGATATGGTCCGTATGTGTAGGAAACACCGTTCTTTTGTTCTCAGCGCATTCACGTTTCCTGCTGTCTTAGAGACTTTAGAAAGCAAGAGCGTGCTTCTCGCTCTAAAGCAGAGTGTGATCCATGGATGAGAACTATGCTGTGTGTTTCCCTTCAGAAGTGGAGTTAAATCCCGGCTCTGAGTCTTCCTACAAGCAAGAATTCGTTTCAGGTAAGGGCAGTCACTTTTCTGCTCAAACGAACTACATCGTTCATGAAGCTCACACGTTTCCCATCTTAACTGACAAGCATTGGATGTTAGAGGACCAGTGATTTGTATCAGTTTCAGAAGAAGAGTTGGACTAGATATGGTCCGTATGTGTAGGAAACACGGTTTTTTTGTTCTCAGCGCACTCAGGTTTCCTGCTGTCTTAGAGACTCTAGCAAGCAAGAGCGTGCTTCTTGTTCTAAAGCAGAGTATGACCAATGGATGAGAACACTGCTGTGTGTTTCATTTCAAAAGTGGAGTTAAATCCCAGGCTCTGAGTCTTCCTACAAGCAAGAATTCGTTTCAGGTAAGGGCAGTCACTTTTCTGCTCAAACGAACTACATCGTTCATGAAGCTCACACATTTCTCATCTTAACTGACAAGCATTGGATGTTAGAGGAACAGTGATTTGTATCAGTTTCAGAAGAAGAGTTGGACTAGATATGGTCCGTATGTGTAGGAAACACCGTTCTTTTGTTCTCAGCGCACTCACGTTTCCTGCTGTGTTAGAGACTCCAGAAAGCAAGAGCGTGCTTCTCGCTCTAAAGCAGAGTGTGATCCATGGGTGAGAACTATGCTGTGTGTTTCCCTTCATAAATGGAGTTAAATCTCAATCTCTGTGTCTTCCTAGAAGCAAGACTTCGTTTCAGGTAACGGCAGTCACTTTTCAGCTCAAACGAACTACATCGTTCACTGAGCTCACACATTTCTCTTCTTTACATACAAGCATTGGATGTTAGAGGACCAGTGCTTTATATCAGTTTCAGAAACAGAGTTGAACTAGATATGGTCCGTATGTGTAGGAAACACCTTTCTTTTGTTCTCAGCACACACACGTTTCCTGCTGTCTTAGAGACTCTAGAAAGCAAGAGCGTGCTTCTTGTTCTAAAGCAGAGTGTGATCAATGGATGATTACACTGCTGTGTGTTTCACTCCAGAAATGGAGTTAAATCCCAGGCTCTGAGTCTTCCTACAAGCAAGACTTCGATTCAGGTAAGGGCAGTCACTTTTCTGCTCAAACGATCTACATCGTTCACGAAGCTCACACGTTTCCCATCTTAACTGACAAGCATTGGATGTTAGAGGACTACTGCTTTCTATCAGTTTCAGAAGAAGAGTTGGACTACATATGGTCCGTATGTGTAGGAAACTCCGTTCTTTTGTTCTGGGCACACTCAGATTGCCTGCTGTATTAGAGACTCTAGAAAGCAAGAGCGTGCTCCTTGTTCTAAAGCAGAGTATGACCAATGGATGAGAACACTGCTGTGTGTTTCATTTCAGAAGTGGAGTTAAATCCCAGGCTCTGAGTCTTCCTAAAAGCAAGACTTCGTTTCAGGTAAGGGCAGTCACTTTTCTGCTCAAACTAACTACATCGTTCATGAAGCTCACACGTTTCCCATCTTAACTGACAAGCAGTGGATGTTAGAGGCCTACTGCTTTGTATCAGTTTCAGAAGAAGAGTTGGACTACATATGGTCCGTATGTGTAGGAAACTCCGTTCTTTTGTTCTGGGCACACTCAGATTGCCTGCTGTATTAGAGACTCTAGAAAGCAAGAGCGTGCTTCTCGCTCTAAAGCAGAGTGTGATCCATGGATGAGAACTCTGCTGTGTGTTTCCCTTCAGAGATGGAGTTAAATCCCAGGCTCTGTGTCTTACTACAAGCAAGACTTCGTTACAGGTAAGGGCAGTCACTTTTCTGTTCAAAGGAACTACATCATTCTCAAAGCTCACACGTTTCTCATCTTAACTGACAAACATGGGATGTTAGAGGACCAGTGCTTTGTGTCAGTTTCAGAAACAGAGTTGGACTAGATATGGTCCATATGTGTAGGAAACACCGTTCTTTTGTTCTCAGCGCACTCACATTTCCTGCTGTCTTAGAGACTTTAGAAAGCAAGAGCGTGCTTCTCGCTCTAAAGCAGAGTGTGATCCATGGATGAGAACTATGCTGTGTGTTTCCCTTCAGAAGTGGAGTTAAATCCCGGCTCTGAGTCTTCCTACAAGCAAGAATTCGTTTCAGGTAAGGGCAGTCACTTTTCTGCTCAAACGAACTACATCGTTCATGAAGCTCACACATTTCCCATCGTAACTGACAAGCATTGGATGTTAGAGGACCAGTGATTTGTATCAGTTTCAGAAGAAGAGTTGGACTAGATATGGTCCGTATGTGTAGGAAACACCATTCTATGGTTCTCAGCGCACTCACGTTTCCTGCTGTGTTAGAGAATCCAGAAAGCAAGAGCGTGCTTCTCGCTCTAAAGCAGAGTGTGATCCATGGATGAGAACTATGCTGTGTGTTTCCCTTCATAAATGGAGTTAAATCTCAATCTCTGTGTCTTCCTAGAAGCAAGACTTCGTTTCAGGTAACGGCAGTCACTTTTCAGCTCAAACGAACTACATCGTTCCCTGAGCTCACACATTTCTCTTCTTTACATACAAGCATTGGATGTTAGAGGACCAGTGCTTTGTATCAGTTTCAGAAGCAGAGTTGAACTAGATATGGTCCGTATGTTTAGGAAACACCGTTCTTTTGTTCTCAGCACACACACGTTTCCTGCTGTCTTAGAGACTCTAGAAAGCAAGAGCGTGCTTCTTGTTCTAAAGCAGAGTGTGATCAATGGATGATTACACTGCTGTGTGTTTCACTCCAGAAATGGAGTTAAATCCCAGGCTCTGAGTCTTCCTACAAGCAAGACTTCGATTCAGGTAAGGGCAGTCACTTTTCTGCTCAAACGATCTACATCGTTCACGAAGCTCACACGTTTCCCATCTTAACTGACAAGCATTGGATGTTAGAGGACTACTGCTTTCTATCAGTTTCAGAAGAAGAGTTGGACTACATATGGTCCGTATGTGTAGGAAACTCCGTTCTTTTGTTCTGGGCACACTCAGATTGCCTGCTGTATTAGAGACTCTAGAAAGCAAGAGCGTGCTCCTTGTTCTAAAGCAGAGTATGACCAATGGATGAGAACACTGCTGTGTGTTTCATTTCAGAAGTGGAGTTAAATCCCAGGCTCTGAGTCTTCCTAAAAGCAAGACTTCGTTTCAGGTAAGGGCAGTCACTTTTCTGCTCAAACTAACTACATCGTTCATGAAGCTCACACGTTTCCCATCTTAACTGACAAGCAGTGGATGTTAGAGGCCTACTGCTTTGTATCAGTTTCAGAAGAAGAGTTGGACTACATATGGTCCGTATGTGTAGGAAACTCCGTTCTTTTGTTCTGGGCACACTCAGATTGCCTGCTGTATTAGAGACTCTAGAAAGCAAGAGCGTGCTTCTCGCTCTAAAGCAGAGTGTGATCCATGGATGAGAACTCTGCTGTGTGTTTCCCTTCAGAGATGGAGTTAAATCCCAGGCTCTGTGTCTTACTACAAGCAAGACTTCGTTACAGGTAAGGGCAGTCACTTTTCTGTTCAAAGGAACTACATCATTCTCAAAGCTCACACGTTTCTCATCTTAACTGACAAACATGGGATGTTAGAGGACCAGTGCTTTGTGTCAGTTTCAGAAACAGAGTTGGACTAGATATGGTCCATATGTGTAGGAAACACCGTTCTTTTGTTCTCAGCGCACTCACATTTCCTGCTGTCTTAGAGACTTTAGAAAGCAAGAGCGTGCTTCTCGCTCTAAAGCAGAGTGTGATCCATGGATGAGAACTATGCTGTGTGTTTCCCTTCAGAAGTGGAGTTAAATCCCGGCTCTGAGTCTTCCTACAAGCAAGAATTCGTTTCAGGTAAGGGCAGTCACTTTTCTGCTCAAACGAACTACATCGTTCATGAAGCTCACACATTTCCCATCGTAACTGACAAGCATTGGATGTTAGAGGACCAGTGATTTGTATCAGTTTCAGAAGAAGAGTTGGACTAGATATGGTCCGTATGTGTAGGAAACACCATTCTATGGTTCTCAGCGCACTCACGTTTCCTGCTGTGTTAGAGAATCCAGAAAGCAAGAGCGTGCTTCTCGCTCTAAAGCAGAGTGTGATCCATGGATGAGAACTATGCTGTGTGTTTCCCTTCATAAATGGAGTTAAATCTCAATCTCTGTGTCTTCCTAGAAGCAAGACTTCGTTTCAGGTAACGGCAGTCACTTTTCAGCTCAAACGAACTACATCGTTCCCTGAGCTCACACATTTCTCTTCTTTACATACAAGCATTGGATGTTAGAGGACCAGTGCTTTGTATCAGTTTCAGAAGCAGAGTTGAACTAGATATGGTCCGTATGTTTAGGAAACACCGTTCTTTTGTTCTCAGCACACACACGTTTCCTGCTGTCTTAGAGACTCTAGAAAGCAAGAGCGTGCTTCTTGTTCTAAAGCAGAGTGTGATCAATGGATGATTACACTGCTGTGTGTTTCACTTCAGAAATGGAGTTAAATCCCAGGCTCTGAGTCTTCCTACAAGCAAGAATTCGTTTCAGGTAAGGGCAGTCACTTTTCTGCTCAAACGAACTACATCGTTCATGAAGCTCACACATTTCCCATCTTAACTGACAAGCATTGGATGTTAGAGGACCAGTGATTTGTATCAGTTTCAGAGGAAGAGTTGGACTAGATATGGTCCGTATGTGTAGGAAACACTGTTCTTTTGTTCTCAGCGCACTCACGTTTCCTGCTGTGTTAGAGACTCCAGAAAGCAAGAGCGTGCTTCTCGCTCTAAAGCAGAGTGTGATCCATGGGTGAGAACTATGCTGTGTGTTTCCCTTCATAAATGGAGTTAAATCTCAATCTCTGTGTCTTCCTAGAAGCAAGACTTCGTTTCAGGTAACGGCAGTCACTTTTCAGCTCAAACGAACTACATCGTTCACTGAGCTCACACATTTCTCTTCTTTACATACAAGCATTGGATGTTAGAGGACCAGTGCTTTATATCAGTTTCAGAAACAGAGTTGAACTAGATATGGTCCATATGTGTAGGAAACACCGTTCTTTTGTTCTCAGCACACACACGTTTCCTGCTGTCTTAGAGACTCTAGAAAGCAAGAGCGTGCTTCTTGTTCTAAAGCAGAATGTGATCAATGGATGATTACACTGCTGTGTGTTTCACTCCAGAAATGGAGTTAAATCCCAGGCTCTGAGTCTTCCTACAAGCAAGACTTCGATTCAGGTAAGGGCAGTCACTTTTCTGCTCAAACGATCTACATCGTTCACGAAGCTCACACGTTTCCCATCTTAACTGACAAGCATTGGATGTTAGAGGACTACTGCTTTGTATCAGTTTCAGAAGAAGAGTTGGACTACATATCGTCCGTATGTGTAGGAAACTCCGTTCTTTTGTTCTGGGCACACTCAGATTGCCTGCTGTATTAGAGACTCTAGAAAGCAAGAGCGTGCTTCTCGCTCTAAAGCAGAGTGTGATCCATGGATGAGAACTCTGCTGTGTGTTTCCCTTCAGAGATGGAGTTAAATCCCAGGCTCTGTGTCTTACTACAAGCAAGACTTCGTTACAGGTAAGGGCAGTCACTTTTCAGTTCAAAGGAACTACATCATTCTCAAAGCTCACACGTTTCTCATCTTAACTGACAAACATGGGATGTTAGAGGACCAGGGCTTTGTGTCAGTTTCAGAAACAGTGTTGGACTAGATATGGTCCGTATGTGTAGGAAACACCGTTCTTTTGTTCTCAGCGCATTCACGTTTCCTGCTGTCTTAGAGACTTTAGAAAGCAAGAGCGTGCTTCTCGCTCTAAAGCAGAGTGTGATCCATGGATGAGAACTATGCTGTGTGTTTCCCTTCAGAAGTGGAGTTAAATCCCGGATCTGAGTCTTCCTACAAGCAAGAATTCGTTTCAGGTAAGGGCAGTCACTTTTCTGCTCAAACGAACTACATCGTTCATGAAGCTCACACGTTTCCCATCTTAACTGACAAGCATTGGATGTTAGAGGACCAGTGATTTGTATCAGTTTCAGAAGAAGAGTTGGACTAGATATGGTCCGTATGTGTAGGAAACACGGTTTTTTTGTTCTCAGCGCACTCAGGTTTCCTGCTGTCTTAGAGACTCTAGCAAGCAAGAGCGTGCTTCTTGTTCTAAAGCAGAGTATGACCAATGGATGAGAACACTGCTGTGTGTTTCATTTCAAAAGTGGAGTTAAATCCCAGGCTCTGAGTCTTCCTACAAGCAAGAATTCGTTTCAGGTAAGGGCAGTCACTTTTCTGCTCAAACGAACTACATCGTTCATGAAGCTCACACATTTCTCATCTTAACTGACAAGCATTGGATGTTAGAGGAACAGTGATTTGTATCAGTTTCAGAAGAAGAGTTGGACTAGATATGGTCCGTATGTGTAGGAAACACCGTTCTTTTGTTCTCAGCGCACTCACGTTTCCTGCTGTGTTAGAGACTCCAGAAAGCAAGAGCGTGCTTCTCGCTCTAAAGCAGAGTGTGATCCATGGGTGAGAACTATGCTGTGTGTTTCCCTTCATAAATGGAGTTAAATCTCAATCTCTGTGTCTTCCTAGAAGCAAGACTTCGTTTCAGGTAACGGCAGTCACTTTTCAGCTCAAACGAACTACATCGTTCACTGAGCTCACACATTTCTCTTCTTTACATACAAGCATTGGATGTTAGAGGACCAGTGCTTTATATCAGTTTCAGAAACAGAGTTGAACTAGATATGGTCCGTATGTGTAGGAAACACCTTTCTTTTGTTCTCAGCACACACACGTTTCCTGCTGTCTTAGAGACTCTAGAAAGCAAGAGCGTGCTTCTTGTTCTAAAGCAGAGTGTGATCAATGGATGATTACACTGCTGTGTGTTTCACTCCAGAAATGGAGTTAAATCCCAGGCTCTGAGTCTTCCTACAAGCAAGACTTCGATTCAGGTAAGGGCAGTCACTTTTCTGCTCAAACGATCTACATCGTTCACGAAGCTCACACGTTTCCCATCTTAACTGACAAGCATTGGATGTTAGAGGACTACTGCTTTCTATCAGTTTCAGAAGAAAAGTTGGACTACATATGGTCCGTATGTGTAGGAAACTCCGTTCTTTTGTTCTGGGCACACTCAGATTGCCTGCTGTATTAGAGACTCTAGAAAGCAAGAGCGTGCTCCTTGTTCTAAAGCAGAGTATGACCAATGGATGAGAACACTGCTGTGTGTTTCATTTCAGAAGTGGAGTTAAATCCCAGGCTCTGAGTCTTCCTAAAAGCAAGACTTCGTTTCAGGTAAGGGCAGTCACTTTTCTGCTCAAACTAACTACATCGTTCATGAAGCTCACACGTTTCCCATCTTAACTGACAAGCAGTGGATGTTAGAGGCCTACTGCTTTGTATCAGTTTCAGAAGAAGAGTTGGACTACATATGGTCCGTATGTGTAGGAAACTCCGTTCTTTTGTTCTGGGCACACTCAGATTGCCTGCTGTATTAGAGACTCTAGAAAGCAAGAGCGTGCTTCTCGCTCTAAAGCAGAGTGTGATCCATGGATGAGAACTCTGCTGTGTGTTTCCCTTCAGAGATGGAGTTAAATCCCAGGCTCTGTGTCTTACTACAAGCAAGACTTCGTTACAGGTAAGGGCAGTCACTTTTCTGTTCAAAGGAACTACATCATTCTCAAAGCTCACACGTTTCTCATCTTAACTGACAAACATGGGATGTTAGAGGACCAGTGCTTTGTGTCAGTTTCAGAAACAGAGTTGGACTAGATATGGTCCATATGTGTAGGAAACACCGTTCTTTTGTTCTCAGCGCACTCACATTTCCTGCTGTCTTAGAGACTTTAGAAAGCAAGAGCGTGCTTCTCGCTCTAAAGCAGAGTGTGATCCATGGATGAGAACTATGCTGTGTGTTTCCCTTCAGAAGTGGAGTTAAATCCCGGCTCTGAGTCTTCCTACAAGCAAGAATTCGTTTCAGGTAAGGGCAGTCACTTTTCTGCTCAAACGAACTACATCGTTCATGAAGCTCACACATTTCCCATCGTAACTGACAAGCATTGGATGTTAGAGGACCAGTGATTTGTATCAGTTTCAGAAGAAGAGTTGGACTAGATATGGTCCGTATGTGTAGGAAACACCATTCTATGGTTCTCAGCGCACTCACGTTTCCTGCTGTGTTAGAGACTCCAGAAAGCAAGAGCGTGCTTCTCGCTCTAAAGCAGAGTGTGATCCATGGATGAGAACTATGCTGTGTGTTTCCCTTCATAAATGGAGTTAAATCTCAATCTCTGTGTCTTCCTAGAAGCAAGACTTCGTTTCAGGTAACGGCAGTCACTTTTCAGCTCAAACGAACTACATCGTTCCCTGAGCTCACACATTTCTCGTCTTTACATACAAGCATTGGATGTTAGAGGACCAGTGCTTTGTATCAGTTTCAGAAGCAGAGTTGAACTAGATATGGTCCGTATGTTTAGGAAACACCGTTCTTTTGTTCTCAGCACACACACGTTTCCTGCTGTCTTAGAGACTCTAGAAAGCAAGAGCGTGCTTCTTGTTCTAAAGCAGAGTGTGATCAATGGATGATTACACTGCTGTGTGTTTCACTTCAGAAATGGAGTTAAATCCCAGGCTCTGAGTCTTCCTACAAGCAAGAATTCGTTTCAGGTAAGGGCAGTCACTTTTCTGCTCAAACGAACTACATCGTTCATGAAGCTCACACGTTTCCCATCTTAACTGACAAGCATTGGATGTTAGAGGACCAGTGCTTTGTATCAGTTTCAGAAGAAGTGTTGGACTAGATATCGTCCGTATGTGTAGGAAACACCGTTCTTTTGTTCTCAGCGCACTCAAGTTTCCTGCTCTCTTAGAGACTCTAGCAAGCAAGAGCGTGCTTCTTGTTCTAAAGCAGAGTATGACCAATGGATGAGAACACTGCTGTGTGTTTCATTTCAGAAATGGAGTTAAATCCCAGGCTCTGAGTCTTCCTACAAGAAAGACTTCGATTCAGGTAAGGGCAGTCACTTTTCTGCTCAAACGATCTACATCGTTCACGAAGCTCACACGTTTCCCATCTTAACTGACAAGCATTGGATGTTAGAGGACTACTGCTTTGTATCAGTTTCAGAAGAAGAGTTGGACTACATATGGTCCGTATGTGTAGGAAACTCCGTTCTTTTGTTCTGGGCACACTCAGGTTGCCTGCTGTATTAGAGACTCTAGAAAGCAAGAGCGTGCTTCTCGCTCTAAAGCAGAGTGTGATCCATGGATGAGAACTCTGCTGTGTGTTTCCCTTCAGAGATGGAGTTAAATCCCAGGCTCTGTGTCTTACTACAAGCAAGACTTCGTTACAGGTAAGGGCAGTCACTTTTCAGTTCAAAGGAACTACATCATTCTCAAAGCTCACACGTTTCTCATCTTAACTGACAAACATGGGATCTTAGAGGACCAGGGCTTTGTGTCAGTTTCAGAAACAGTGTTGGACTAGATATGGTCCATATGTGTAGGAAACACCGTTCTTTTGTTCTCAGCGCACTCACGTTTCCTGCTGTCTTAGAGAATTTAGAAAGCAAGAGCGTGCTTCTCGCTCTAAAGCAGAGTGTGATCCATGGATGAGAACTATGCTGTGTGTTTCCCTTCAGAAGTGGAGTTAAATCCCGGCTCTGAGTCTTCCTACAAGCAAGAATTCGTTTCAGGTAAGGGCAGTCACTTTTCTGCTCAAACGAACTACATCGTTCATGAAGCTCACACATTTCTCATCTTAACTGACAAGCATTGGATGTTAGAGGAACAGTGATTTGTATCAGTTTCAGAAGAAGAGTTGGACTAGATATGGTCCGTATGTGTAGGAAACACCGTTCTTTTGTTCTCAGCGCACTCACGTTTCCTGCTGTGTTAGAGACTCCAGAAAGCAAGAGCGTGCTTCTCGCTCTAAAGCAGAGTGTGATCCATGGGTGAGAACTATGCTGTGTGTTTCCCTTCATAAATGGAGTTAAATCTCAATCTCTGTGTCTTCCTAGAAGCAAGACTTCGTTTCAGGTAACGGCAGTCACTTTTCAGCTCAAACGAACTACATCGTTCACTGAGCTCACACATTTCTCTTCTTTACATACAAGCATTGGATGTTAGAGGACCAGTGCTTTATATCAGTTTCAGAAACAGAGTTGAACTAGATATGGTCCGTATGTGTAGGAAACACCTTTCTTTTGTTCTCAGCACACACACGTTTCCTGCTGCCTTAGAGACTCTAGAAAGCAAGAGCGTGCTTCTTGTTCTAAAGCAGAGTGTGATCAATGGATGATTACACTGCTGTGTGTTTCACTCCAGAAATGGAGTTAAATCCCAGGCTCTGAGTCTTCCTACAAGCAAGACTTCGATTCAGGTAAGGGCAGTCACTTTTCTGCTCAAACGATCTACATCGTTCACGAAGCTCACACGTTTCCCATCTTAACTGACAAGCATTGGATGTTAGAGGACTACTGCTTTCTATCAGTTTCAGAAGAAGAGTTGGACTACATATGGTCCGTATGTGTAGGAAACTCCGTTCTTTTGTTCTGGGCACACTCAGATTGCCTGCTGTATTAGAGACTCTAGAAAGCAAGAGCGTGCTTCTTGTTCTAAATCAGAGTATGACCAATGGATGAGAACACTGCTGTGTGTTTCATTTCAGAAGTGGAGTTAAATCCCAGGCTCTGAGTCTTCCTACAAGCAAGAATTCGTTTCAGGTAAGGGCAGTCACTTTTCTGCTCAAACGAACTACATCGTTCATGAAGCTCACACATTTCCCATCTTAACTGACAAGCATTGGATGTTAGAGGACCAGTGATTTGTATCAGTTTCAGAGGAAGAGTTGGACTAGATATGGTCCGTATGTGTAGGAAACACTGTTCTTTTGTTCTCAGCGCACTCACGTTTCCTGCTCTGTTAGAGACTCCAGAAAGCAAGAGCGTGCTTCTCGCTCTAAAGCAGAGTGTGATCCATGGGTGAGAACTATGCTGTGTGTTTCCCTTCATAAATGGAGTTAAATCTCAATCTCTGTGTCTTCCTAGAAGCAAGACTTCGTTTCAGGTAACGGCAGTCACTTTTCAGCTCAAACGAACTACATCGTTCACTGAGCTCACACATTTCTCTTCTTTACATACAAGCATTGGATGTTAGAGGACCAGTGCTTTATATCAGTTTCAGAAACAGAGTTGAACTAGATATGGTCCGTATGTGTAGGAAACACCGTTCTTTTGTTCTCAGCACACACACGTTTCCTGCTGTCTTAGAGACTCTAGAAAGCAAGAGCGTGCTTCTTGTTCTAAAGCAGAGTGTGATCAATGGATGATTACACTGCTGTGTGTTTCACTTCAGAAATGGAGTTAAATCCCAGGCTCTGAGTCTTCCTACAAGCAAGACTTCGTTTCAGGTAAGGGCAGTCACTTTTCTGCTCAAACGAACTACATCGTTCATGAAGCTCACACGTTTCCCATCTTAACTGACAAGCATTGGATGTTAGAGGACCAGTGATTTGTATCAGTTTCAGAAGAAGAGTTGGACTAGATATGGTCCGTATGTGTAGGAAACACCGTTCTTTTGTTGTCAGCGCACTCACGTTTCCTGCTGTCTTAGAGACTCTAGCAAGCAAGAGCGTGCTTCTTGTTCTAAAGCAGAGTATGACCAATGGATGAGAACACTGCTGTGTGTTTCATTTCAGAAGTGGAGTTAAATCCCAGGCTCTGAGTCTTCCTACAAGCAAGAATTCGTTTCAGGTAAGGGCAGTCACTTTTCTGCTCAAACGAACTACATCGTTCATGAAGCTCACACATTTCCCATCTTAACTGACAAGCATTGGATGTTAGAGGACCAGTGATTTGTATCAGTTTCAGAAGAAGAGTTGGACTAGATATGGTCCGTATGTGTAGGAAACACCGTTCTTTTGTTCTCAGCGCACTCACGTTTCCTGCTGTGTTAGAGACTCCCGAAAGCAAGAGCGTGCTTCTCGCACTAAAGCAGAGTGTGATCCATGGGTGAGAACTATGCTGTGTGTTTCCCTTCATAAATGGAGTTAAATATCAATCTCTGTGTCTTCCTAGAAGCAAGACATCGTTTCAGGTAATGGCAGTCACTTTTCAGCTCAAACGAACTACATCGTTCACTGAGCTCACACTTTTCTCTTCTTTACATACAAGCATTGGATGTTAGAGGACCAGTGCTTTATATCAGTTTCAGAAACAGAGTTGAACTAGATATGGTCCGTATGTGTAGGAAACACCTTTCTTTTGTTCTCAGCACACACACGTTTCCTGCTGCCTTAGAGACTCTAGAAAGCAAGAGCGTGCTTCTTGTTCTAAAGCAGAGTGTGATCAATGGATGATTACACTGCTGTGTGTTTCACTCCAGAAATGGAGTTAAATCCCAGGCTCTGAGTCTTCCTACAAGCAAGACTTCGATTCAGGTAAGGGCAGTCACTTTTCTGCTCAAACGATCTACATCGTTCACGAAGCTCACACGTTTCCCATCTTAACTGACAAGCATTGGATGTTAGAGGACTACTGCTTTCTATCAGTTTCAGAAGAAGAGTTGGACTACATATGGTCCGTATGTGTAGGAAACTCCGTTCTTTTGTTCTGGGCACACTCAGATTGCCTGCTGTATTAGAGACTCTAGAAAGCAAGAGCGTGTTTCTTGTTCTAAATCAGAGTATGACCAATGGATGAGAACACTGCTGTGTGTTTCATTTCAGAAGTGGAGTTAAATCCCAGGCTCTGAGTCTTCCTACAAGCAAGAATTCGTTTCAGGTAAAGGCAGTCACTTTTCTGCTCAAACGAACTACATCGTTCATGAAGCTCACACATTTCCCATCTTAACTGACAAGCATTGGATGTTAGAGGACCAGTGATTTGTATCAGTTTCAGAGGAAGATTTGGACTAGATATGGTCCGTATGTGTAGGAAACACTGTTCTTTTGTTCTCAGCGCACTCACGTTTCCTGCTCTGTTAGAGACTCCAGAAAGCAAGAGCGTGCTTCTCGCTCTAAAGCAGAGTGTGATCCATGGGTGAGAACTATGCTGTGTGTTTCCCTTCATAAATGGAGTTAAATCTCAATCTCTGTGTCTTCCTAGAAGCAAGACTTCGTTTCAGGTAACGGCAGTCACTTTTCAGCTCAAACGAACTACATCGTTCACTGAGCTCACACATTTCTCTTCTTTACATACAAGCATTGGATGTTAGAGGACCAGTGCTTTATATCAGTTTCAGAAACAGAGTTGAACTAGATATGGTCCGTATGTGTAGGAAACACCGTTCTTTTGTTCTCAGCACACACACGTTTCCTGCTGTCTTAGAGACTCTAGAAAGCAAGAGCGTGCTTCTTGTTCTAAAGCAGAGTGTGATCAATGGATGATTACACTGCTGTGTGTTTCACTTCAGAAATGGAGTTAAATCCCAGGCTCTGAGTCTTCCTACAAGCAAGACTTCGTTTCAGGTAAGGGCAGTCACTTTTCTGCTCAAACGAACTACATCGTTCATGAAGCTCACACGTTTCCCATCTTAACTGACAAGCATTGGATGTTAGAGGACCAGTGATTTGTATCAGTTTCAGAAGAAGAGTTGGACTAGATATGGTCCGTATGTGTAGGAAACACCGTTCTTTTGTTGTCAGCGCACTCACGTTTCCTGCTGTCTTAGAGACTCTAGCAAGCAAGAGCGTGCTTCTTGTTCTAAAGCAGAGTATGACCAATGGATGAGAACACTGCTGTGTGTTTCATTTCAGAAGTGGAGTTAAATCCCAGGCTCTGAGTCTTCCTACAAGCAAGAATTCGTTTCAGGTAAGGGCAGTCACTTTTCTGCTCAAACGAACTACATCGTTCATGAAGCTCACACATTTCCCATCTTAACTGACAAGCATTGGATGTTAGAGGACCAGTGATTTGTATCAGTTTCAGAAGAAGAGTTGGACTAGATATGGTCCGTATGTGTAGGAAACACCGTTCTTTTGTTCTCAGCGCACTCACGTTTCCTGCTGTGTTAGAGACTCCCGAAAGCAAGAGCGTGCTTCTCGCACTAAAGCAGAGTGTGATCCATGGGTGAGAACTATGCTGTGTGTTTCCCTTCATAAATGGAGTTAAATATCAATCTCTGTGTCTTCCTAGAAGCAAGACATCGTTTCAGGTAATGGCAGTCACTTTTCAGCTCAAACGAACTACATCGTTCACTGAGCTCACACATTTCTCTTCTTTACATACAAGCATTGGATGTTAGAGGACCAGTGCTTTATATCAGTTTCAGAAACAGAGTTGAACTAGATATGGTCCGTATGTGTAGGAAACACCTTTCTTTTGTTCTCAGCACACACACGTTTCCTGCTGTCTTAGAGACTCTAGAAAGCAAGAGCGTGCTTCTTGTTCTAAAGCAGAGTGTGATCAATGGATGATTACACTGCTGTGTGTTTCACTCCAGAAATGGAGTTAAATCCCAGGCTCTGAGTCTTCCTACAAGCAAGACTTCGATTCAGGTAAGGGCAGTCACTTTTCTGCTCAAACGATCTACATCGTTCACGAAGCTCACACGTTTCCCATCTTAACTGACAAGCATTGGATGTTAGAGGACTACTGCTTTCTATCAGTTTCAGAAGAAGAGTTGGACTACATATGGTCCGTATGTGTAGGAAACTCCGTTCTTTTGTTCTGGGCACACTCAGATTGCCTGCTGTATTAGAGACTCTAGAAAGCAAGAGCGTGCTCCTTGTTCTAAAGCAGAGTATGACCAATGGATGAGAACACTGCTGTGTGTTTCATTTCAGAAGTGGAGTTAAATCCCAGGCTCTGAGTCTTCCTAAAAGCAAGACTTCGTTTCAGGTAAGGGCAGTCACTTTTCTGCTCAAACTAACTACATCGTTCATGAAGCTCACACGTTTCCCATCTTAACTGACAAGCAGTGGATGTTAGAGGCCTACTGCTTTGTATCAGTTTCAGAAGAAGAGTTGGACTACATATGGTCCGTATGTGTAGGAAACTCCGTTCTTTTGTTCTGGGCACACTCAGATTGCCTGCTGTATTAGAGACTCTAGAAAGCAAGAGCGTGCTTCTCGCTCTAAAGCAGAGTGTGATCCATGGATGAGAACTCTGCTGTGTGTTTCCCTTCAGAGATGGAGTTAAATCCCAGGCTCTGTGTCTTACTACAAGCAAGACTTCGTTACAGGTAAGGGCAGTCACTTTTCTGTTCAAAGGAACTACATCATTCTCAAAGCTCACACGTTTCTCATCTTAACTGACAAACATGGGATGTTAGAGGACCAGTGCTTTGTGTCAGTTTCAGAAACAGAGTTGGACTAGATATGGTCCATATGTGTAGGAAACACCGTTCTTTTGTTCTCAGCGCACTCACATTTCCTGCTGTCTTAGAGACTTTAGAAAGCAAGAGCGTGCTTCTCGCTCTAAAGCAGAGTGTGATCCATGGATGAGAACTATGCTGTGTGTTTCCCTTCAGAAGTGGAGTTAAATCCCGGCTCTGAGTCTTCCTACAAGCAAGAATTCGTTTCAGGTAAGGGCAGTCACTTTTCTGCTCAAACGAACTACATCGTTCATGAAGCTCACACATTTCCCATCGTAACTGACAAGCATTGGATGTTAGAGGACCAGTGATTTGTATCAGTTTCAGAAGAAGAGTTGGACTAGATATGGTCCGTATGTGTAGGAAACACCATTCTATGGTTCTCAGCGCACTCACGTTTCCTGCTGTGTTAGAGACTCCAGAAAGCAAGAGCGTGCTTCTCGCTCTAAAGCAGAGTGTGATCCATGGATGAGAACTATGCTGTGTGTTTCCCTTCATAAATGGAGTTAAATCTCAATCTCTGTGTCTTCCTAGAAGCAAGACTTCGTTTCAGGTAACGGCAGTCACTTTTCAGCTCAAACGAACTACATCGTTCCCTGAGCTCACACATTTCTCTTCTTTACATACAAGCATTGGATGTTAGAGGACCAGTGCTTTGTATCAGTTTCAGAAGCAGAGTTGAACTAGATATGGTCCGTATGTTTAGGAAACACCGTTCTTTTGTTCTCAGCACACACACGTTTCCTGCTGTCTTAGAGACTCTAGAAAGCAAGAGCGTGCTTCTTGTTCTAAAGCAGAGTGTGATCAATGGATGATTACACTGCTGTGTGTTTCACTTCAGAAATGGAGTTAAATCCCAGGCTCTGAGTCTTCCTACAAGCAAGAATTCGTTTCAGGTAAGGGCAGTCACTTTTCTGCTCAAACGAACTACATCGTTCATGAAGCTCACACGTTTCCCATCTTAACTGACAAGCATTGGATGTTAGAGGACCAGTGCTTTGTATCAGTTTCAGAAGAAGTGTTGGACTAGATATCGTCCGTATGTGTAGGAAACACCGTTCTTTTGTTCTCAGCGCACTCAAGTTTCCTGCTCTCTTAGAGACTCTAGCAAGCAAGAGCGTGCTTCTTGTTCTAAAGCAGAGTATGACCAATGGATGAGAACACTGCTGTGTGTTTCATTTCAGAAATGGAGTTAAATCCCAGGCTCTGAGTCTTCCTACAAGAAAGACTTCGATTCAGGTAAGGGCAGTCACTTTTCTGCTCAAACGATCTACATCGTTCACGAAGCTCACACGTTTCCCATCTTAACTGACAAGCATTGGATGTTAGAGGACTACTGCTTTGTATCAGTTTCAGAAGAAGAGTTGGACTACATATGGTCCGTATGTGTAGGAAACTCCGTTCTTTTGTTCTGGGCACACTCAGGTTGCCTGCTGTATTAGAGACTCTAGAAAGCAAGAGCGTGCTTCTCGCTCTAAAGCAGAGTGTGATCCATGGATGAGAACTCTGCTGTGTGTTTCCCTTCAGAGATGGAGTTAAATCCCAGGCTCTGTGTCTTACTACAAGCAAGACTTCGTTACAGGTAAGGGCAGTCACTTTTCAGTTCAAAGGAACTACATCATTCTCAAAGCTCACACGTTTCTCATCTTAACTGACAAACATGGGATCTTAGAGGACCAGGGCTTTGTGTCAGTTTCAGAAACAGTGTTGGACTAGATATGGTCCATATGTGTAGGAAACACCGTTCTTTTGTTCTCAGCGCACTCACGTTTCCTGCTGTCTTAGAGAATTTAGAAAGCAAGAGCGTGCTTCTCGCTCTAAAGCAGAGTGTGATCCATGGATGAGAACTATGCTGTGTGTTTCCCTTCAGAAGTGGAGTTAAATCCCGGCTCTGAGTCTTCCTACAAGCAAGAATTCGTTTCAGGTAAGGGCAGTCACTTTTCTGCTCAAACGAACTACATCGTTCATGAAGCTCACACGTTTCCCATCTTAACTGACAAGCATTGGATGTTAGAGGACCAGTGATTTGTATCAGTTTCAGAAGAAGAGTTGGACTAGATATGGTCCGTATGTGTAGGAAACACCGTTTTTTTGTTCTCAGCGCACTCAGGTTTCCTGCTGTCTTAGAGACTCTAGCAAGCAAGAGCGTGCTTCTTGTTCTAAAGCAGAGTATGACCAATGGATGAGAACACTGCTGTGTGTTTCATTTCAAAAGTGGAGTTAAATCCCAGGCTCTGAGTCTTCCTACAAGCAAGAATTCGTTTCAGGTAAGGGCAGTCAATTTTCTGCTCAAACGAACTACATCGTTCATGAAGCTCACACATTTCTCATCTTAACTGACAAGCATTGGATGTTAGAGGAACAGTGATTTGTATCAGTTTCAGAAGAAGAGTTGGACTAGATATGGTCCGTATGTGTAGGAAACACCGTTCTTTTGTTCTCAGCGCACTCACGTTTCCTGCTGTGTTAGAGACTCCAGTAAGCAAGAGCGTGCTTCTCGCTCTAAAGCAGAGTGTGATCCATGGGTGAGAACTATGCTGTGTGTTTCCCTTCATAAATGGAGTTAAATCTCAATCTCTGTGTCTTCCTAGAAGCAAGACTTCGTTTCAGGTAACGGCAGTCACTTTTCAGCTCAAACGAACTACATCGTTCACTGAGCTCACACATTTCTCTTCTTTACATACAAGCATTGGATGTTAGAGGACCAGTGCTTTATATCAGTTTCAGAAACAGAGTTGAACTAGATATGGTCCGTATGTGTAGGAAACACCTTTCTTTTGTTCTCAGCACACACACGTTTCCTGCTGCCTTAGAGACTCTAGAAAGCAAGAGCGTGCTTCTTGTTCTAAAGCAGAGTGTGATCAATGGATGATTACACTGCTGTGTGTTTCACTCCAGAAATGGAGTTAAATCCCAGGCTCTGAGTCTTCCTACAAGCAAGACTTCGATTCAGGTAAGGGCAGTCACTTTTCTGCTCAAACGATCTACATCGTTCACGAAGCTCACACGTTTCCCATCTTAACTGACAAGCATTGGATGTTAGAGGACTACTGCTTTCTATCAGTTTCAGAAGAAGAGTTGGACTACATATGGTCCGTATGTGTAGGAAACTCCGTTCTTTTGTTCTGGGCACACTCAGATTGCCTGCTGTATTAGAGACTCTAGAAAGCAAGAGCGTGCTTCTTGTTCTAAATCAGAGTATGACCAATGGATGAGAACACTGCTGTGTGTTTCATTTCAGAAGTGGAGTTAAATCCCAGGCTCTGAGTCTTCCTACAAGCAAGAATTCGTTTCAGGTAAGGGCAGTCACTTTTCTGCTCAAACGAACTACATCGTTCATGAAGCTCACACATTTCCCATCTTAACTGACAAGCATTGGATGTTAGAGGACCAGTGATTTGTATCAGTTTCAGAGGAAGAGTTGGACTAGATATGGTCCGTATGTGTAGGAAACACTGTTCTTTTGTTCTCAGCGCACTCACGTTTCCTGCTCTGTTAGAGACTCCAGAAAGCAAGAGCGTGCTTCTCGCTCTAAAGCAGAGTGTGATCCATGGGTGAGAACTATGCTGTGTGTTTCCCTTCATAAATGGAGTTAAATCTCAATCTCTGTGTCTTCCTAGAAGCAAGACTTCGTTTCAGGTAACGGCAGTCACTTTTCAGCTCAAACGAACTACATCGTTCACTGAGCTCACACATTTCTCTTCTTTACATACAAGCATTGGATGTTAGAGGACCAGTGCTTTATATCAGTTTCAGAAACAGAGTTGAACTAGATATGGTCCGTATGTGTAGGAAACACCGTTCTTTTGTTCTCAGCACACACACGTTTCCTGCTGTCTTAGAGACTCTAGAAAGCAAGAGCGTGCTTCTTGTTCTAAAGCAGAGTGTGATCAATGGATGATTACACTGCTGTGTGTTTCACTTCAGAAATGGAGTTAAATCCCAGGCTCTGAGTCTTCCTACAAGCAAGACTTCGTTTCAGGTAAGGGCAGTCACTTTTCTGCTCAAACGAACTACATCGTTCATGAAGCTCACACGTTTCCCATCTTAACTGACAAGCATTGGATGTTAGAGGACCAGTGATTTGTATCAGTTTCAGAAGAAGAGTTGGACTAGATATGGTCCGTATGTGTAGGAAACACCGTTCTTTTGTTGTCAGCGCACTCACGTTTCCTGCTGTCTTAGAGACTCTAGCAAGCAAGAGCGTGCTTCTTGTTCTAAAGCAGAGTATGACCAATGGATGAGAACACTGCTGTGTGTTTCATTTCAGAAGTGGAGTTAAATCCCAGGCTCTGAGTCTTCCTACAAGCAAGAATTCGTTTCAGGTAAGGGCAGTCACTTTTCTGCTCAAACGAACTACATCGTTCATGAAGCTCACACATTTCCCATCTTAACTGACAAGCATTGGATGTTAGAGGACCAGTGATTTGTATCAGTTTCAGAAGAAGAGTTGGACTAGATATGGTCCGTATGTGTAGGAAACACCGTTCTTTTGTTCTCAGCGCACTCACGTTTCCTGCTGTGTTAGAGACTCCCGAAAGCAAGAGCGTGCTTCTCGCACTAAAGCAGAGTGTGATCCATGGGTGAGAACTATGCTGTGTGTTTCCCTTCATAAATGGAGTTAAATATCAATCTCTGTGTCTTCCTAGAAGCAAGACATCGTTTCAGGTAATGGCAGTCACTTTTCAGCTCAAACGAACTACATCGTTCACTGAGCTCACACTTTTCTCTTCTTTACATACAAGCATTGGATGTTAGAGGACCAGTGCTTTATATCAGTTTCAGAAACAGAGTTGAACTAGATATGGTCCGTATGTGTAGGAAACACCTTTCTTTTGTTCTCAGCACACACACGTTTCCTGCTGCCTTAGAGACTCTAGAAAGCAAGAGCGTGCTTCTTGTTCTAAAGCAGAGTGTGATCAATGGATGATTACACTGCTGTGTGTTTCACTCCAGAAATGGAGTTAAATCCCAGGCTCTGAGTCTTCCTACAAGCAAGACTTCGATTCAGGTAAGGGCAGTCACTTTTCTGCTCAAACGATCTACATCGTTCACGAAGCTCACACGTTTCCCATCTTAACTGACAAGCATTGGATGTTAGAGGACTACTGCTTTCTATCAGTTTCAGAAGAAGAGTTGGACTACATATGGTCCGTATGTGTAGGAAACTCCGTTCTTTTGTTCTGGGCACACTCAGATTGCCTGCTGTATTAGAGACTCTAGAAAGCAAGAGCGTGTTTCTTGTTCTAAATCAGAGTATGACCAATGGATGAGAACACTGCTGTGTGTTTCATTTCAGAAGTGGAGTTAAATCCCAGGCTCTGAGTCTTCCTACAAGCAAGAATTCGTTTCAGGTAAAGGCAGTCACTTTTCTGCTCAAACGAACTACATCGTTCATGAAGCTCACACATTTCCCATCTTAACTGACAAGCATTGGATGTTAGAGGACCAGTGATTTGTATCAGTTTCAGAGGAAGATTTGGACTAGATATGGTCCGTATGTGTAGGAAACACTGTTCTTTTGTTCTCAGCGCACTCACGTTTCCTGCTCTGTTAGAGACTCCAGAAAGCAAGAGCGTGCTTCTCGCTCTAAAGCAGAGTGTGATCCATGGGTGAGAACTATGCTGTGTGTTTCCCTTCATAAATGGAGTTAAATCTCAATCTCTGTGTCTTCCTAGAAGCAAGACTTCGTTTCAGGTAACGGCAGTCACTTTTCAGCTCAAACGAACTACATCGTTCACTGAGCTCACACATTTCTCTTCTTTACATACAAGCATTGGATGTTAGAGGACCAGTGCTTTATATCAGTTTCAGAAACAGAGTTGAACTAGATATGGTCCGTATGTGTAGGAAACACCGTTCTTTTGTTCTCAGCACACACACGTTTCCTGCTGTCTTAGAGACTCTAGAAAGCAAGAGCGTGCTTCTTGTTCTAAAGCAGAGTGTGATCAATGGATGATTACACTGCTGTGTGTTTCACTTCAGAAATGGAGTTAAATCCCAGGCTCTGAGTCTTCCTACAAGCAAGACTTCGTTTCAGGTAAGGGCAGTCACTTTTCTGCTCAAACGAACTACATCGTTCATGAAGCTCACACGTTTCCCATCTTAACTGACAAGCATTGGATGTTAGAGGACCAGTGATTTGTATCAGTTTCAGAAGAAGAGTTGGACTAGATATGGTCCGTATGTGTAGGAAACACCGTTCTTTTGTTGTCAGCGCACTCACGTTTCCTGCTGTCTTAGAGACTCTAGCAAGCAAGAGCGTGCTTCTTGTTCTAAAGCAGAGTATGACCAATGGATGAGAACACTGCTGTGTGTTTCATTTCAGAAGTGGAGTTAAATCCCAGGCTCTGAGTCTTCCTACAAGCAAGAATTCGTTTCAGGTAAGGGCAGTCACTTTTCTGCTCAAACGAACTACATCGTTCATGAAGCTCACACATTTCCCATCTTAACTGACAAGCATTGGATGTTAGAGGACCAGTGATTTGTATCAGTTTCAGAAGAAGAGTTGGACTAGATATGGTCCGTATGTGTAGGAAACACCGTTCTTTTGTTCTCAGCGCACTCACGTTTCCTGCTGTGTTAGAGACTCCCGAAAGCAAGAGCGTGCTTCTCGCACTAAAGCAGAGTGTGATCCATGGGTGAGAACTATGCTGTGTGTTTCCCTTCATAAATGGAGTTAAATATCAATCTCTGTGTCTTCCTAGAAGCAAGACATCGTTTCAGGTAATGGCAGTCACTTTTCAGCTCAAACGAACTACATCGTTCACTGAGCTCACACATTTCTCTTCTTTACATACAAGCATTGGATGTTAGAGGACCAGTGCTTTATATCAGTTTCAGAAACAGAGTTGAACTAGATATGGTCCGTATGTGTAGGAAACACCTTTCTTTTGTTCTCAGCACACACACGTTTCCTGCTGTCTTAGAGACTCTAGAAAGCAAGAGCGTGCTTCTTGTTCTAAAGCAGAGTGTGATCAATGGATGATTACACTGCTGTGTGTTTCACTCCAGAAATGGAGTTAAATCCCAGGCTCTGAGTCTTCCTACAAGCAAGACTTCGATTCAGGTAAGGGCAGTCACTTTTCTGCTCAAACGATCTACATCGTTCACGAAGCTCACACGTTTCCCATCTTAACTGACAAGCATTGGATGTTAGAGGACTACTGCTTTCTATCAGTTTCAGAAGAAGAGTTGGACTACATATGGTCCGTATGTGTAGGAAACTCCGTTCTTTTGTTCTGGGCACACTCAGATTGCCTGCTGTATTAGAGACTCTAGAAAGCAAGAGCGTGCTCCTTGTTCTAAAGCAGAGTATGACCAATGGATGAGAACACTGCTGTGTGTTTCATTTCAGAAGTGGAGTTAAATCCCAGGCTCTGAGTCTTCCTAAAAGCAAGACTTCGTTTCAGGTAAGGGCAGTCACTTTTCTGCTCAAACTAACTACATCGTTCATGAAGCTCACACGTTTCCCATCTTAACTGACAAGCAGTGGATGTTAGAGGCCTACTGCTTTGTATCAGTTTCAGAAGAAGAGTTGGACTACATATGGTCCGTATGTGTAGGAAACTCCGTTCTTTTGTTCTGGGCACACTCAGATTGCCTGCTGTATTAGAGACTCTAGAAAGCAAGAGCGTGCTTCTCGCTCTAAAGCAGAGTGTGATCCATGGATGAGAACTCTGCTGTGTGTTTCCCTTCAGAGATGGAGTTAAATCCCAGGCTCTGTGTCTTACTACAAGCAAGACTTCGTTACAGGTAAGGGCAGTCACTTTTCTGTTCAAAGGAACTACATCATTCTCAAAGCTCACACGTTTCTCATCTTAACTGACAAACATGGGATGTTAGAGGACCAGTGCTTTGTGTCAGTTTCAGAAACAGAGTTGGACTAGATATGGTCCATATGTGTAGGAAACACCGTTCTTTTGTTCTCAGCGCACTCACATTTCCTGCTGTCTTAGAGACTTTAGAAAGCAAGAGCGTGCTTCTCGCTCTAAAGCAGAGTGTGATCCATGGATGAGAACTATGCTGTGTGTTTCCCTTCAGAAGTGGAGTTAAATCCCGGCTCTGAGTCTTCCTACAAGCAAGAATTCGTTTCAGGTAAGGGCAGTCACTTTTCTGCTCAAACGAACTACATCGTTCATGAAGCTCACACATTTCCCATCGTAACTGACAAGCATTGGATGTTAGAGGACCAGTGATTTGTATCAGTTTCAGAAGAAGAGTTGGACTAGATATGGTCCGTATGTGTAGGAAACACCATTCTATGGTTCTCAGCGCACTCACGTTTCCTGCTGTGTTAGAGAATCCAGAAAGCAAGAGCGTGCTTCTCGCTCTAAAGCAGAGTGTGATCCATGGATGAGAACTATGCTGTGTGTTTCCCTTCATAAATGGAGTTAAATCTCAATCTCTGTGTCTTCCTAGAAGCAAGACTTCGTTTCAGGTAACGGCAGTCACTTTTCAGCTCAAACGAACTACATCGTTCACTGAGCTCACACATTTCTCTTCTTTACATACAAGCATTGGATGTTAGAGGACCAGTGCTTTGTATCAGTTTCAGAAGCAGAGTTGAACTAGATATGGTCCGTATGTTTAGGAAACACCGTTCTTTTGTTCTCAGCACACACACGTTTCCTGCTGTCTTAGAGACTCTAGAAAGCAAGAGCGTGCTTCTTGTTCTAAAGCAGAGTGTGATCAATGGATGATTACACTGCTGTGTTTTCACTTCAGAAATGGAGTTAAATCCCAGGCTCTGAGTCTTCCTACAAGCAAGAATTCGTTTCAGGTAAGGGCAGTCACTTTTCTGCTCAAACGAACTACATCGTTCATGAAGCTCACACGTTTCCCATCTTAACTGACAAGCATTGGATGTTAGAGGACCAGTGATTTGTATCAGTTTCAGAAGAAGAGTTGGACTAGATATGGTCCTTATGTGTAGGAAACACCGTTCTTTTGTTCTCAGCGCACTCAAGTTTCCTGCTCTCTTAGAGACTCTAGCAAGCAAGAGCGTGCTTCTTGTTCTAAAGCAGAGTATGACCAATGGATGAGAACACTGCTGTGTGTTTCATTTCAGAAGTGGAGTTAAATCCCAGGCTCTGAGTCTTCCTACAAGCAAGAATTCGTTTCAGGTAAGGGCAGTCACTTTTCTGCTCAAACGAACTACATCGTTCATGAAGCTCACACATTTCCCATCTTAACTGACAAGCATTGGATGTTAGAGGACCAGTGATTTGTATCAGTTTCAGAGGAAGAGTTGGACTAGATATGGTCCGTATGTGTAGGAAACACTGTTCTTTTGTTCTCAGCGCACTCACGTTTCCTGCTGTGTTAGAGACTCCAGAAAGCAAGAGCGTGCTTCTCGCTCTAAAGCAGAGTGTGATCCATGGGTGAGAACTATGCTGTGTGTTTCCCTTCATAAATGGAGTTAAATCTCAATCTCTGTGTCTTCCTAGAAGCAAGACTTCGTTTCAGGTAACGGCAGTCACTTTTCAGCTCAAACGAACTACATCGTTCACTGAGCTCACACATTTCTCTTCTTTACATACAAGCATTGGATGTTAGAGGACCAGTGCTTTATATCAGTTTCAGAAACAGAGTTGAACTAGATATGGTCCATATGTGTAGGAAACACCGTTCTTTTGTTCTCAGCACACACACGTTTCCTGCTGTCTTAGAGACTCTAGAAAGCAAGAGCGTGCTTCTTGTTCTAAAGCAGAATGTGATCAATGGATGATTACACTGCTGTGTGTTTCACTCCAGAAATGGAGTTAAATCCCAGGCTCTGAGTCTTCCTACAAGCAAGACTTCGATTCAGGTAAGGGCAGTCACTTTTCTGCTCAAACGATCTACATCGTTCACGAAGCTCACACGTTTCCCATCTTAACTGACAAGCATTGGATGTTAGAGGACTACTGCTTTGTATCAGTTTCAGAAGAAGAGTTGGACTACATATGGTCCGTATGTGTAGGAAACTCCGTTCTTTTGTTCTGGGCACACTCAGGTTGCCTGCTGTATTAGAGACTCTAGAAAGCAAGAGCGTGCTTCTCGCTCTAAAGCAGAGTGTGATCCATGGATGAGAACTCTGCTGTGTGTTTCCCTTCAGAGATGGAGTTAAATCCCAGGCTCTGTGTCTTACTACAAGCAAGACTTCGTTACAGGTAAGGGCAGTCACTTTTCAGTTCAAAGGAACTACATCATTCTCAAAGCTCACACGTTTCTCATCTTAACTGACAAACATGGGATCTTAGAGGACCAGGGCTTTGTGTCAGTTTCAGAAACAGTGTTGGACTAGATATGGTCCATATGTGTAGGAAACACCGTTCTTTTGTTCTCAGCGCACTCACGTTTCCTGCTGTCTTAGAGACTTTAGAAAGCAAGAGCGTGCTTCTCGCTCTAAAGCAGAGTGTGATCCATGGATGAGAACTATGCTGTGTGTTTCCCTTCAGAAGTGGAGTTAAATCCCGGCTCTGAGTCTTCCTACAAGCAAGAATTCGTTTCAGGTAAGGGCAGTCACTTTTCTGCTCAAACGAACTACATCGTTCATGAAGCTCACACGTTTCCCATCTTAACTGACAAGCATTGGATGTTAGAGGACCAGTGATTTGTATCAGTTTCAGAAGAAGAGTTGGACTAGATATGGTCCGTATGTGTAGGAAACACCGTTTTTTTGTTCTCAGCGCACTCAGGTTTCCTGCTGTCTTAGAGACTCTAGCAAGCAAGAGCGTGCTTCTTGTTCTAAAGCAGAGTATGACCAATGGATGAGAACACTGCTGTGTGTTTCATTTCAAAAGTGGAGTTAAATCCCAGGCTCTGAGTCTTCCTACAAGCAAGAATTCGTTTCAGGTAAGGGCTGTCACTTTTCTGCTCAAACGAACTACATCGTTCATGAAGCTCACACATTTCTCATCTTAACTGACAAGCATTGGATGTTAGAGGAACAGTGATTTGTATCAGTTTCAGAAGAAGATTTGGACTAGATATGGTCCGTATGTGTAGGAAACACCGTTCTTTTGTTCTCAGCGCACTCACGTTTCCTGCTGTGTTAGAGACTCCAGAAAGCAAGAGCGTGCTTCTCGCTCTAAAGCAGAGTGTGATCCATGGGTGAGAACTATGCTGTGTGTTTCCCTTCATAAATGGAGTTAAATCTCAATCTCTGTGTCTTCCTAGAAGCAAGACTTCGTTTCAGGTAACGGCAGTCACTTTTCAGCTCAAACGAACTACATCGTGCACTGAGCTCACACATTTCTCTTCTTTACATACAAGCATTGGATGTTAGAGGACCAGTGCTTTATATCAGTTTCAGAAACAGAGTTGAACTAGATATGGTCCGTATGTGTAGGAAACACCTTTCTTTTGTTCTCAGCACACACACGTTTCCTGCTGCCTTAGAGACTCTAGAAAGCAAGAGCGTGCTTCTTGTTCTAAAGCAGAGTGTGATCAATGGATGATTACACTGCTGTGTGTTTCACTCCAGAAATGGAGTTAAATCCCAGGCTCTGAGTCTTCCTACAAGCAAGACTTCGATTCAGGTAAGGGCAGTCACTTTTCTGCTCAAACGATCTACATCGTTCACGAAGCTCACACGTTTCCCATCTTAACTGACAAGCATTGGATGTTAGAGGACTACTGCTTTCTATCAGTTTCAGAAGAAGAGTTGGACTACATATGGTCCGTATGTGTAGGAAACTCCGTTCTTTTGTTCTGGGCACACTCAGATTGCCTGCTGTATTAGAGACTCTAGAAAGCAAGAGCGTGCTTCTTGTTCTAAAGCAGAGTATGACCAATGGATGAGAACACTGCTGTGTGTTTCATTTCAGAAGTGGAGTTAAATCCCAGGCTCTGAGTCTTCCTACAAGCAAGAATTCGTTTCAGGTAAGGGCAGTCACTTTTCTGCTCAAACGAACTACATCGTTCATGAAGCTCACACATTTCCCATCTTAACTGACAAGCATTGGATGTTAGAGGACCAGTGATTTGTATCAGTTTCAGAGGAAGAGTTGGACTAGATATGGTCCGTATGTGTAGGAAACACTGTTCTTTTGTTCTCAGCGCACTCACGTTTCCTGCTCTGTTAGAGACTCCAGAAAGCAAGAGCGTGCTTCTCGCTCTAAAGCAGAGTGTGATCCATGGGTGAGAACTATGCTGTGTGTTTCCCTTCATAAATGGAGTTAAATCTCAATCTCTGTGTCTTCCTAGAAGCAAGACTTCGTTTCAGGTAACGGCAGTCACTTTTCAGCTCAAACGAACTACATCGTTCACTGAGCTCACACATTTCTCTTCTTTACATACAAGCATTGGATGTTAGAGGACCAGTGCTTTATATCAGTTTCAGAAACAGAGTTGAACTAGATATGGTCCGTATGTGTAGGAAACACCGTTCTTTTGTTCTCAGCACACACACGTTTCCTGCTGTCTTAGAGACTCTAGAAAGCAAGAGCGTGCTTCTTGTTCTAAAGCAGAGTGTGATCAATGGATGATTACACTGCTGTGTGTTTCACTTCAGAAATGGAGTTAAATCCCAGGCTCTGAGTCTTCCTACAAGCAAGAATTCGTTTCAGGTAAGGGCAGTCACTTTTCTGCTCAAACGAACTACATCGTTCATGAAGCTCACACGTTTCCCATCTTAACTGACAAGCATTGGATGTTAGAGGACCAGTGATTTGTATCAGTTTCAGAAGAAGAGTTGGACTAGATATGGTCCGTATGTGTAGGAAACACCGTTCTTTTGTTCTCAGCGCACTCAAGTTTCCTGCTCTCTTAGAGACTCTAGCAAGCAAGAGCGTGCTTCTTGTTCTAAAGCAGAGTATGACCAATGGATGAGAACACTGCTGTGTGTTTCATTTCAGAAGTGGAGTTAAATCCCAGGCTCTGAGTCTTCCTACAAGCAAGAATTCGTTTCAGGTAAGGGCAGTCACTTTTCTGCTCAAACGAACTACATCGTTCATGAAGCTCACACATTTCCCATCTTAACTGACAAGCATTGGATGTTAGAGGACCAGTGATTTGTATCAGTTTCAGAGGAAGAGTTGGACTAGATATGGTCCGTATGTGTAGGAAACACTGTTCTTTTGTTCTCAGCGCACTCACGTTTCCTGCTGTGTTAGAGACTCCAGAAAGCAAGAGCGTGCTTCTCGCTCTAAAGCAGAGTGTGATCCATGGGTGAGAACTATGCTGTGTGTTTCCCTTCATAAATGGAGTTAAATCTCAATCTCTGTGTCTTCCTAGAAGCAAGACTTCGTTTCAGGTAACGGCAGTCACTTTTCAGTTCAAACGAACTACATCGTTCACTGAGCTCACACATTTCTCTTCTTTACATACAAGCATTGGATGTTAGAGGACCAGTGCTTTATATCAGTTTCAGAAACAGAGTTGAACTAGATATGGTCCATATGTGTAGGAAACACCGTTCTTTTGTTCTCAGCACACACACGTTTCCTGCTGTCTTAGAGACTCTAGAAAGCAAGAGCGTGCTTCTTGTTCTAAAGCAGAATGTGATCAATGGATGATTACACTGCTGTGTGTTTCACTCCAGAAATGGAGTTAAATCCCAGGCTCTGAGTCTTCCTACAAGCAAGACTTCGATTCAGGTAAGGGCAGTCACTTTTCTGCTCAAACGATCTACATCGTTCACGAAGCTCACACGTTTCCCATCTTAACTGACAAGCATTGGATGTTAGAGGACTACTGCTTTGTATCAGTTTCAGAAGAAGAGTTGGACTACATATCGTCCGTATGTGTAGGAAACTCCGTTCTTTTGTTCTGGGCACACTCAGGTTGCCTGCTGTATTAGAGACTCTAGAAAGCAAGAGCGTGCTTCTCGCTCTAAAGCAGAGTGTGATCCATGGATGAGAACTCTGCTGTGTGTTTCCCTTCAGAGATGGAGTTAAATCCCAGGCTCTGTGTCTTACTACAAGCAAGACTTCGTTACAGGTAAGGGCAGTCACTTTTCAGTTCAAAGGAACTACATCATTCTCAAAGCTCACACGTTTCTCATCTTAACTGACAAACATGGGATGTTAGAGGACCAGGGCTTTGTGTCAGTTTCAGAAACAGTGTTGGACTAGATATGGTCCGTATGTGTAGGAAACACCGTTCTTTTGTTCTCAGCGCATTCACGTTTCCTGCTGTCTTAGAGACTTTAGAAAGCAAGAGCGTGCTTCTCGCTCTAAAGCAGAGTGTGATCCATGGATGAGAACTATGCTGTGTGTTTCCCTTCAGAAGTGGAGTTAAATCCCGGATCTGAGTCTTCCTACAAGCAAGAATTCGTTTCAGGTAAGGGCAGTCACTTTTCTGCTCAAACGAACTACATCGTTCATGAAGCTCACACGTTTCCCATCTTAACTGACAAGCATTGGATGTTAGAGGACCAGTGATTTGTATCAGTTTCAGAAGAAGAGTTGGACTAGATATGGTCCGTATGTGTAGGAAACACGGTTTTTTTGTTCTCAGCGCACTCAGGTTTCCTGCTGTCTTAGAGACTCTAGCAAGCAAGAGCGTGCTTCTTGTTCTAAAGCAGAGTATGACCAATGGATGAGAACACTGCTGTGTGTTTCATTTCAAAAGTGGAGTTAAATCCCAGGCTCTGAGTCTTCCTACAAGCAAGAATTCGTTTCAGGTAAGGGCAGTCACTTTTCTGCTCAAACGAACTACATCGTTCATGAAGCTCACACATTTCTCATCTTAACTGACAAGCATTGGATGTTAGAGGAACAGTGATTTGTATCAGTTTCAGAAGAAGAGTTGGACTAGATATGGTCCGTATGTGTAGGAAACACCGTTCTTTTGTTCTCAGCGCACTCACGTTTCCTGCTGTGTTAGAGACTCCAGAAAGCAAGAGCGTGCTTCTCGCTCTAAAGCAGAGTGTGATCCATGGGTGAGAACTATGCTGTGTGTTTCCCTTCATAAATGGAGTTAAATCTCAATCTCTGTGTCTTCCTAGAAGCAAGACTTCGTTTCAGGTAACGGCAGTCACTTTTCAGCTCAAACGAACTACATCGTTCACTGAGCTCACACATTTCTCTTCTTTACATACAAGCATTGGATGTTAGAGGACCAGTGCTTTATATCAGTTTCAGAAACAGAGTTGAACTAGATATGGTCCGTATGTGTAGGAAACACCTTTCTTTTGTTCTCAGCACACACACGTTTCCTGCTGTCTTAGAGACTCTAGAAAGCAAGAGCGTGCTTCTTGTTCTAAAGCAGAGTGTGATCAATGGATGATTACACTGCTGTGTGTTTCACTCCAGAAATGGAGTTAAATCCCAGGCTCTGAGTCTTCCTACAAGCAAGACTTCGATTCAGGTAAGGGCAGTCACTTTTCTGCTCAAACGATCTACATCGTTCACGAAGCTCACACGTTTCCCATCTTAACTGACAAGCATTGGATGTTAGAGGACTACTGCTTTCTATCAGTTTCAGAAGAAAAGTTGGACTACATATGGTCCGTATGTGTAGGAAACTCCGTTCTTTTGTTCTGGGCACACTCAGATTGCCTGCTGTATTAGAGACTCTAGAAAGCAAGAGCGTGCTCCTTGTTCTAAAGCAGAGTATGACCAATGGATGAGAACACTGCTGTGTGTTTCATTTCAGAAGTGGAGTTAAATCCCAGGCTCTGAGTCTTCCTAAAAGCAAGACTTCGTTTCAGGTAAGGGCAGTCACTTTTCTGCTCAAACTAACTACATCGTTCATGAAGCTCACACGTTTCCCATCTTAACTGACAAGCAGTGGATGTTAGAGGCCTACTGCTTTGTATCAGTTTCAGAAGAAGAGTTGGACTACATATGGTCCGTATGTGTAGGAAACTCCGTTCTTTTGTTCTGGGCACACTCAGATTGCCTGCTGTATTAGAGACTCTAGAAAGCAAGAGCGTGCTTCTCGCTCTAAAGCAGAGTGTGATCCATGGATGAGAACTCTGCTGTGTGTTTCCCTTCAGAGATGGAGTTAAATCCCAGGCTCTGTGTCTTACTACAAGCAAGACTTCGTTACAGGTAAGGGCAGTCACTTTTCTGTTCAAAGGAACTACATCATTCTCAAAGCTCACACGTTTCTCATCTTAACTGACAAACATGGGATGTTAGAGGACCAGTGCTTTGTGTCAGTTTCAGAAACAGAGTTGGACTAGATATGGTCCATATGTGTAGGAAACACCGTTCTTTTGTTCTCAGCGCACTCACATTTCCTGCTGTCTTAGAGACTTTAGAAAGCAAGAGCGTGCTTCTCGCTCTAAAGCAGAGTGTGATCCATGGATGAGAACTATGCTGTGTGTTTCCCTTCAGAAGTGGAGTTAAATCCCGGCTCTGAGTCTTCCTACAAGCAAGAATTCGTTTCAGGTAAGGGCAGTCACTTTTCTGCTCAAACGAACTACATCGTTCATGAAGCTCACACATTTCCCATCGTAACTGACAAGCATTGGATGTTAGAGGACCAGTGATTTGTATCAGTTTCAGAAGAAGAGTTGGACTAGATATGGTCCGTATGTGTAGGAAACACCATTCTATGGTTCTCAGCGCACTCACGTTTCCTGCTGTGTTAGAGACTCCAGAAAGCAAGAGCGTGCTTCTCGCTCTAAAGCAGAGTGTGATCCATGGATGAGAACTATGCTGTGTGTTTCCCTTCATAAATGGAGTTAAATCTCAATCTCTGTGTCTTCCTAGAAGCAAGACTTCGTTTCAGGTAACGGCAGTCACTTTTCAGCTCAAACGAACTACATCGTTCCCTGAGCTCACACATTTCTCTTCTTTACAAACAAGCATTGGATGTTAGAGGACCAGTGCTTTGTATCAGTTTCAGAAGCAGAGTTGAACTAGATATGGTCCGTATGTTTAGGAAACACCGTTCTTTTGTTCTCAGCACACACACGTTTCCTGCTGTCTTAGAGACTCTAGAAAGCAAGAGCGTGCTTCTTGTTCTAAAGCAGAGTGTGATCAATGGATGATTACACTGCTGTGTGTTTCACTTCAGAAATGGAGTTAAATCCCAGGCTCTGAGTCTTCCTACAAGCAAGAATTCGTTTCAGGTAAGGGCAGTCACTTTTCTGCTCAAACGAACTACAGCGTTCATGAAGCTCACACGTTTCCCATCTTAACTGACAAGCATTGGATGTTAGAGGACCAGTGCTTTGTATCAGTTTCAGAAGAAGAGTTGGACTAGATATCGTCCGTATGTGTAGGAAACACCGTTCTTTTGTTCTCAGCGCACTCAAGTTTCCTGCTCTCTTAGAGACTCTAGCAAGCAAGAGCGTGCTTCTTGTTCTAAAGCAGAGTATGACCAATGGATGAGAACACTGCTGTGTGTTTCATTTCAGAAATGGAGTTAAATCCCAGGCTCTGAGTCTTCCTAGAAGAAAGACTTCGATTCAGGTAAGGGCAGTCACTTTTCTGCTCAAACGATCTACATCGTTCACGAAGCTCACACGTTTCCCATCTTAACTGACAAGCATTGGATGTTAGAGGACTACTGCTTTGTATCAGTTTCAGAAGAAGAGTTGGACTACATATGGTCCGTATGTGTAGGAAACTCCGTTCTTTTGTTCTGGGCACACTCAGGTTGCCTGCTGTATTAGAGACTCTAGAAAGCAAGAGCGTGCTTCTCGCTCTAAAGCAGAGTGTGATCCATGGATGAGAACTCTGCTGTGTGTTTCCCTTCAGAGATGGAGTTAAATCCCAGGCTCTGTGTCTTACTACAAGCAAGACTTAGTTACAGGTAAGGGCAGTCACTTTTCAGTTCAAAGGAACTACATCATTCTCAAAGCTCACACGTTTCTCATCTTAACTGACAAACATGGGATCTTAGAGGACCAGGGCTTTGTGTCAGTTTCAGAAACAGTGTTGGACTAGATATGGTCCATATGTGTAGGAAACACCGTTCTTTTGTTCTCAGCGCACTCACGTTTCCTGCTGTCTTAGAGAATTTAGAAAGCAAGAGCGTGCTTCTCGCTCTAAAGCAGAGTGTGATCCATGGATGAGAACTATGCTGTGTGTTTCCCTTCAGAAGTGGAGTTAAATCCCGGCTCTGAGTCTTCCTACAAGCAAGAATTCGTTTCAGGTAAGGGCAGTCACTTTTCTGCTCAAACGAACTACATCGTTCATGAAGCTCACACGTTTCCCATCTTAACTGACAAGCATTGGATGTTAGGGGACCAGTGATTTGTATCAGTTTCAGAAGAAGAGTTGGACTAGATATGGTCCGTATGTGTAGGAAACACCGTTTTTTTGTTCTCAGCGCACTCAGGTTTCCTGCTGTCTTAGAGACTCTAGCAAGCAAGAGCGTGCTTCTTGTTCTAAAGCAGAGTATGACCAATGGATGAGAACACTGCTGTGTGTTTCATTTCAAAAGTGGAGTTAAATCCCAGGCTCTGAGTCTTCCTACAAGCAAGAATTCGTTTCAGGTAAGGGCAGTCACTTTTCTGCTCAAACGAACTACATCGTTCATGAAGCTCACACATTTCTCATCTTAACTGACAAGCATTGGATGTTAGAGGAACAGTGATTTGTATCAGTTTCAGAAGAAGAGTTGGACTAGATATGGTCCGTATGTGTAGGAAACACCGTTCTTTTGTTCTCAGCGCACTCACGTTTCCTGCTGTGTTAGAGACTCCAGAAAGCAAGAGCGTGCTTCTCGCTCTAAAGCAGAGTGTGATCCATGGGTGAGAACTATGCTGTGTGTTTCCCTTCATAAATGGAGTTAAATCTCAATCTCTGTGTCTTCCTAGAAGCAAGACTTCGTTTCAGGTAACGGCAGTCACTTTTCAGCTCAAACGAACTACATCGTTCACTGAGCTCACACATTTCTCTTCTTTACATACAAGCATTGGATGTTAGAGGACCAGTGCTTTATATCAGTTTCAGAAACAGAGTTGAACTAGATATGGTCCGTATGTGTAGGAAACACCTTTCTTTTGTTCTCAGCACACACACGTTTCCTGCTGCCTTAGAGACTCTAGAAAGCAAGAGCGTGCTTCTTGTTCTAAAGCAGAGTGTGATCAATGGATGATTACACTGCTGTGTGTTTCACTCCAGAAATGGAGTTAAATCCCAGGCTCTGAGTCTTCCTACAAGCAAGACTTCGATTCAGGTAAGGGCAGTCACTTTTCTGCTCAAACGATCTACATCGTTCACGAAGCTCACACGTTTCCCATCTTAACTGACAAGCATTGGATGTTAGAGGACTACTGCTTTCTATCAGTTTCAGAAGAAGAGTTGGACTACATATGGTCCGTATGTGTAGGAAACTCCGTTCTTTTGTTCTGGGCACACTCAGATTGCCTGCTGTATTAGAGACTCTAGAAAGCAAGAGCGTGCTTCTTGTTCTAAATCAGAGTATGACCAATGGATGAGAACACTGCTGTGTGTTTCATTTCAGAAGTGGAGTTAAATCCCAGGCTCTGAGTCTTCCTACAAGCAAGAATTCGTTTCAGGTAAGGGCAGTCACTTTTCTGCTCAAACGAACTACATCGTTCATGAAGCTCACACATTTCCCATCTTAACTGACAAGCATTGGATGTTAGAGGACCAGTGATTTGTATCAGTTTCAGAGGAAGAGTTGGACTAGATATGGTCCGTATGTGTAGGAAACACTGTTCTTTTGTTCTCAGCGCACTCACGTTTCCTGCTGTGTTAGAGACTCCAGAAAGCAAGAGCGTGCTTCTCGCTCTAAAGCAGAGTGTGATCCATGGGTGAGAACTATGCTGTGTGTTTCCCTTCATAAATGGAGTTAAATCTCAATCTCTGTGTCTTCCTAGAAGCAAGACTTCGTTTCAGGTAACGGCAGTCACTTTTCAGCTCAAACGAACTACATCGTTCACTGAGCTCACACATTTCTCTTCTTTACATACAAGCATTGGATGTTAGAGGACCAGTGCTTTATATCAGTTTCAGAAACAGAGTTGAACTAGATATGGTCCGTATGTGTAGGAAACACCGTTCTTTTGTTCTCAGCACACACACGTTTCCTGCTGTCTTAGAGACTCTAGAAAGCAAGAGCGTGCTTCTTGTTCTAAAGCAGAGTGTGATCAATGGATGATTACACTGCTGTGTGTTTCACTTCAGAAATGGAGTTAAATCCCAGGCTCTGAGTCTTCCTACAAGCAAGACTTCGTTTCAGGTAAGGGCAGTCACTTTTCTGCTCAAACGAACTACATCGTTCATGAAGCTCACACGTTTCCCATCTTAACTGACAAGCATTGGATGTTAGAGGACCAGTGATTTGTATCAGTTTCAGAAGAAGAGTTGGACTAGATATGGTCCGTATGTGTAGGAAACACCGTTCTTTTGTTGTCAGCGCACTCACGTTTCCTGCTGTCTTAGAGAATCTAGCAAGCAAGAGCGTGCTTCTTGTTCTAAAGCAGAGTATGACCAATGGATGAGAACACTGCTGTGTGTTTCATTTCAGAAGTGGAGTTAAATCCCAGGCTCTGAGTCTTCCTACAAGCAAGAATTCGTTTCAGGTAAGGGCAGTCACTTTTCTGCTCAAACGAACTACATCGTTCATGAAGCTCACACATTTCCCATCTTAACTGACAAGCATTGGATGTTAGAGGACCAGTGATTTGTATCAGTTTCAGAAGAAGAGTTGGACTAGATATGGTCCGTATGTGTAGGAAACACCGTTCTTTTGTTCTCAGCGCACTCACGTTTCCTGCTGTGTTAGAGACTCCCGAAAGCAAGAGCGTGCTTCTCGCACTAAAGCAGAGTGTGATCCATGGGTGAGAACTATGCTGTGTGTTTCCCTTCATAAATGGAGTTAAATATCAATCTCTGTGTCTTCCTAGAAGCAAGACTTCGTTTCAGGTAACGGCAGTCACTTTTCAGCTCAAACGAACTACATCGTTCACTGAGCTCACACATTTCTCTTCTTTACATACAAGCATTGGATGTTAGAGGACCAGTGCTTTATATCAGTTTCAGAAACAGAGTTGAACTAGATATGGTCCGTATGTGTAGGAAACACCTTTCTTTTGTTCTCAGCACACACACGTTTCCTGCTGCCTTAGAGACTCTAGAAAGCAAGAGCGTGCTTCTTGTTCTAAAGCAGAGTGTGATCAATGGATGATTACACTGCTGTGTGTTTCACTCCAGAAATGGAGTTAAATCCCAGGCTCTGAGTCTTCCTACAAGCAAGACTTCGATTCAGGTAAGGGCAGTCACTTTTCTGCTCAAACGATCTACATCGTTCACGAAGCTCACACGTTTCCCATCTTAACTGACAAGCATTGGATGTTAGAGGACTACTGCTTTCTATCAGTTTCAGAAGAAGAGTTGGACTACATATGGTCCGTATGTGTAGGAAACTCCGTTCTTTTGTTCTGGGCACACTCAGATTGCCTGCTGTATTAGAGACTCTAGAAAGCAAGAGCGTGCTTCTTGTTCTAAATCAGAGTATGACCAATGGATGAGAACACTGCTGTGTGTTTCATTTCAGAAGTGGAGTTAAATCCCAGGCTCTGAGTCTTCCTACAAGCAAGAATTCGTTTCAGGTAAAGGCAGTCACTTTTCTGCTCAAACGAACTACATCGTTCATGAAGCTCACACATTTCCCATCTTAACTGACAAGCATTGGATGTTAGAGGACCAGTGATTTGTATCAGTTTCAGAGGAAGAGTTGGACTAGATATGGTCCGTATGTGTAGGAAACACTGTTCTTTTGTTCTCAGCGCACTCACGTTTCCTGCTCTGTTAGAGACTCCAGAAAGCAAGAGCGTGCTTCTCGCTCTAAAGCAGAGTGTGATCCATGGGTGAGAACTATGCTGTGTGTTTCCCTTCATAAATGGAGTTAAATCTCAATCTCTGTGTCTTCCTAGAAGCAAGACTTCGTTTCAGGTAACGGCAGTCACTTTTCAGCTCAAACGAACTACATCGTTCACTGAGCTCACACATTTCTCTTCTTTACATACAAGCATTGGATGTTAGAGGACCAGTGCTTTATATCAGTTTCAGAAACAGAGTTGAACTAGATATGGTCCGTATGTGTAGGAAACACCGTTCTTTTGTTCTCAGCACACACACGTTTCCTGCTGTCTTAGAGACTCTAGAAAGCAAGAGCGTGCTTCTTGTTCTAAAGCAGAGTGTGATCAATGGATGATTACACTGCTGTGTGTTTCACTTCAGAAATGGAGTTAAATCCCAGGCTCTGAGTCTTCCTACAAGCAAGACTTCGTTTCAGGTAAGGGCAGTCACTTTTCTGCTCAAACGAACTACATCGTTCATGAAGCTCACACGTTTCCCATCTTAACTGACAAGCATTGGATGTTAGAGGACCAGTGATTTGTATCAGTTTCAGAAGAAGAGTTGGACTAGATATGGTCCGTATGTGTAGGAAACACCGTTCTTTTGTTGTCAGCGCACTCACGTTTCCTGCTGTCTTAGAGACTCTAGCAAGCAAGAGCGTGCTTCTTGTTCTAAAGCAGAGTATGACCAATGGATGAGAACACTGCTGTGTGTTTCATTTCAAAAGTGGAGTTAAATCCCAGGCTCTGAGTCTTCCTACAAGCAAGAATTCGTTTCAGGTAAGGGCAGTCACTTTTCTGCTCAAACGAACTACATCGTTCATGAAGCTCACACATTTCCCATCTTAACTGACAAGCATTGGATGTTAGAGGACCAGTGATTTGTATCAGTTTCAGAAGAAGAGTTGGACTAGATATGGTCCGTATGTGTAGGAAACACCGTTCTTTTGTTCTCAGCGCACTCACGTTTCCTGCTGTGTTAGAGACTCCCGAAAGCAAGAGCGTGCTTCTCGCACTAAAGCAGAGTGTGATCCATGGGTGAGAACTATGCTGTGTGTTTCCCTTCATAAATGGAGTTAAATATCAATCTCTGTGTCTTCCTAGAAGCAAGACATCGTTTCAGGTAATGGCAGTCACTTTTCAGCTCAAACGAACTACATCGTTCACTGAGCTCACACATTTCTCTTCTTTACATACAAGCATTGGATGTTAGAGGACCAGTGCTTTATATCAGTTTCAGAAACAGAGTTGAACTAGATATGGTCCGTATGTGTAGGAAACACCTTTCTTTTGTTCTCAGCACACACACGTTTCCTGCTGTCTTAGAGACTCTAGAAAGCAAGAGCGTGCTTCTTGTTCTAAAGCAGAGTGTGATCAATGGATGATTACACTGCTGTGTGTTTCACTCCAGAAATGGAGTTAAATCCCAGGCTCTGAGTCTTCCTACAAGCAAGACTTCGATTCAGGTAAGGGCAGTCACTTTTCTGCTCAAACGATCTACATCGTTCACGAAGCTCACACGTTTCCCATCTTAACTGACAAGCATTGGATGTTAGAGGACTACTGCTTTCTATCAGTTTCAGAAGAAGAGTTGGACTACATATGGTCCGTATGTGTAGGAAACTCCGTTCTTTTGTTCTGGGCACACTCAGATTGCCTGCTGTATTAGAGACTCTAGAAAGCAAGAGCGTGCTCCTTGTTCTAAAGCAGAGTATGACCAATGGATGAGAACACTGCTGTGTGTTTCATTTCAGAAGTGGAGTTAAATCCCAGGCTCTGAGTCTTCCTAAAAGCAAGACTTCGTTTCAGGTAAGGGCAGTCACTTTTCTGCTCAAACTAACTACATCGTTCATGAAGCTCACACGTTTCCCATCTTAACTGACAAGCAGTGGATGTTAGAGGCCTACTGCTTTGTATCAGTTTCAGAAGAAGAGTTGGACTACATATGGTCCGTATGTGTAGGAAACTCCGTTCTTTTGTTCTGGGCACACTCAGATTGCCTGCTGTATTAGAGACTCTAGAAAGCAAGAGCGTGCTTCTCGCTCTAAAGCAGAGTGTGATCCATGGATGAGAACTCTGCTGTGTGTTTCCCTTCAGAGATGGAGTTAAATCCCAGGCTCTGTGTCTTACTACAAGCAAGACTTCGTTACAGGTAAGGGCAGTCACTTTTCTGTTCAAAGGAACTACATCATTCTCAAAGCTCACACGTTTCTCATCTTAACTGACAAACATGGGATGTTAGAGGACCAGTGCTTTGTGTCAGTTTCAGAAACAGAGTTGGACTAGATATGGTCCATATGTGTAGGAAACACCGTTCTTTTGTTCTCAGCGCACTCACATTTCCTGCTGTCTTAGAGACTTTAGAAAGCAAGAGCGTGCTTCTCGCTCTAAAGCAGAGTGTGATCCATGGATGAGAACTATGCTGTGTGTTTCCCTTCAGAAGTGGAGTTAAATCCCGGCTCTGAGTCTTCCTACAAGCAAGAATTCGTTTCAGGTAAGGGCAGTCACTTTTCTGCTCAAACGAACTACATCGTTCATGAAGCTCACACATTTCCCATCGTAACTGACAAGCATTGGATGTTAGAGGACCAGTGATTTGTATCAGTTTCAGAAGAAGAGTTGGACTAGATATGGTCCGTATGTGTAGGAAACACCATTCTATGGTTCTCAGCGCACTCACGTTTCCTGCTGTGTTAGAGAATCCAGAAAGCAAGAGCGTGCTTCTCGCTCTAAAGCAGAGTGTGATCCATGGATGAGAACTATGCTGTGTGTTTCCCTTCATAAATGGAGTTAAATCTCAATCTCTGTGTCTTCCTAGAAGCAAGACTTCGTTTCAGGTAACGGCAGTCACTTTTCAGCTCAAACGAACTACATCGTTCACTGAGCTCACACATTTCTCTTCTTTACATACAAGCATTGGATGTTAGAGGACCAGTGCTTTGTATCAGTTTCAGAAGCAGAGTTGAACTAGATATGGTCCGTATGTTTAGGAAACACCGTTCTTTTGTTCTCAGCACACACACGTTTCCTGCTGTCTTAGAGACTCTAGAAAGCAAGAGCGTGCTTCTTGTTCTAAAGCAGAGTGTGATCAATGGATGATTACACTGCTGTGTTTTCACTTCAGAAATGGAGTTAAATCCCAGGCTCTGAGTCTTCCTACAAGCAAGAATTCGTTTCAGGTAAGGGCAGTCACTTTTCTGCTCAAACGAACTACATCGTTCATGAAGCTCACACGTTTCCCATCTTAACTGACAAGCATTGGATGTTAGAGGACCAGTGATTTGTATCAGTTTCAGAAGAAGAGTTGGACTAGATATGGTCCTTATGTGTAGGAAACACCGTTCTTTTGTTCTCAGCGCACTCAAGTTTCCTGCTCTCTTAGAGACTCTAGCAAGCAAGAGCGTGCTTCTTGTTCTAAAGCAGAGTATGACCAATGGATGAGAACACTGCTGTGTGTTTCATTTCAGAAGTGGAGTTAAATCCCAGGCTCTGAGTCTTCCTACAAGCAAGAATTCGTTTCAGGTAAGGGCAGTCACTTTTCTGCTCAAACGAACTACATCGTTCATGAAGCTCACACATTTCCCATCTTAACTGACAAGCATTGGATGTTAGAGGACCAGTGATTTGTATCAGTTTCAGAGGAAGAGTTGGACTAGATATGGTCCGTATGTGTAGGAAACACTGTTCTTTTGTTCTCAGCGCACTCACGTTTCCTGCTGTGTTAGAGACTCCAGAAAGCAAGAGCGTGCTTCTCGCTCTAAAGCAGAGTGTGATCCATGGGTGAGAACTATGCTGTGTGTTTCCCTTCATAAATGGAGTTAAATCTCAATCTCTGTGTCTTCCTAGAAGCAAGACTTCGTTTCAGGTAACGGCAGTCACTTTTCAGCTCAAACGAACTACATCGTTCACTGAGCTCACACATTTCTCTTCTCTACATACAAGCATTGGATGTTAGAGGACCAGTGCTTTATATCAGTTTCAGAACCAGAGTTGAACTAGATATGGTCCATATGTGTAGGAAACACCGTTCTTTTGTTCTCAGCACACACACGTTTCCTGCTGTCTTAGAGACTCTAGAAAGCAAGAGCGTGCTTCTTGTTCTAAAGCAGAATGTGATCAATGGATGATTACACTGCTGTGTGTTTCACTCCAGAAATGGAGTTAAATCCCAGGCTCTGAGTCTTCCTACAAGCAAGACTTCGATTCAGGTAAGGGCAGTCACTTTTCTGCTCAAACGATCTACATCGTTCACGAAGCTCACACGTTTCCCATCTTAACTGACAAGCATTGGATGTTAGAGGACTACTGCTTTGTATCAGTTTCAGAAGAAGAGTTGGACTACATATCGTCCGTATGTGTAGGAAACTCCGTTCTTTTGTTCTGGGCACACTCAGATTGCCTGCTGTATTAGAGACTCTAGAAAGCAAGAGCGTGCTTCTCGCTCTAAAGCAGAGTGTGATCCATGGATGAGAACTCTGCTGTGTGTTTCCCTTCAGAGATGGAGTTAAATCCCAGGCTCTGTGTCTTACTACAAGCAAGACTTCGTTACAGGTAAGGGCAGTCACTTTTCAGTTCAAAGGAACTACATCATTCTCAAAGCTAACACGTTTCTCATCTTAACTGACAAACATGGGATGTTAGAGGACCAGGGCTTTGTGTCAGTTTCAGAAACAGTGTTGGACTAGATATGGTCCGTATGTGTAGGAAACACCGTTCTTTTGTTCTCAGCGCATTCACGTTTCCTGCTGTCTTAGAGACTTTAGAAAGCAAGAGCGTGCTTCTCGCTCTAAAGCAGAGTGTGATCCATGGATGAGAACTATGCTGTGTGTTTCCCTTCAGAAGTGGAGTTAAATCCCGGCTCTGAGTCTTCCTACAAGCAAGAATTCGTTTCAGGTAAGGGCAGTCACTTTTCTGCTCAAACGAACTACATCGTTCATGAAGCTCACACGTTTCCCATCTTAACTGACAAGCATTGGATGTTAGAGGACCAGTGATTTGTATCAGTTTCAGAAGAAGAGTTGGACTAGATATGGTCCGTATGTGTAGGAAACACGGTTTTTTTGTTCTCAGCACACTCAGGTTTCCTGCTGTCTTAGAGACTCTAGCAAGCAAGAGCGTGCTTCTTGTTCTAAAGCAGAGTATGACCAATGGATGAGAACACTGCTGTGTGTTTCATTTCAAAAGTGGAGTTAAATCCCAGGCTCTGAGTCTTCCTACAAGCAAGAATTCGTTTCAGGTAAGGGCAGTCACTTTTCTGCTCAAACGAACTACATCGTTCATGAAGCTCACACATTTCTCATCTTAACTGACAAGCATTGGATGTTAGAGGAACAGTGATTTGTATCAGTTTCAGAAGAAGAGTTGGACTAGATATGGTCCGTATGTGTAGGAAACACCGTTCTTTTGTTCTCAGCCCACTCACGTTTCCTGCTGTGTTAGAGACTCCAGAAAGCAAGAGCGTGCTTCTCGCTCTAAAGCAGAGTGTGATCCATGGGTGAGAACTATGCTGTGTGTTTCCCTTCATAAATGGAGTTAAATCTCAATCTCTGTGTCTTCCTAGAAGCAAGACTTCGTTTCAGGTAACGGCAGTCACTTTTCAGCTCAAACGAACTACATCGTTCACTGAGCTCACACATTTCTCTTCTTTACATACAAGCATTGGATGTTAGAGGACCAGTGCTTTATATCAGTTTCAGAAACAGAGTTGAACTAGATATGGTCCGTATGTGTAGGAAACACCTTTCTTTTGTTCTCAGCACACACACGTTTCCTGCTGTCTTAGAGACTCTAGAAAGCAAGAGCGTGCTTCTTGTTCTAAAGCAGAGTGTGATCAATGGATGATTACACTGCTGTGTGTTTCACTCCAGAAATGGAGTTAAATCCCAGGCTCTGAGTCTTCCTACAAGCAAGACTTCGATTCAGGTAAGGGCAGTCACTTTTCTGCTCAAACGATCTACATCGTTCACGAAGCTCACACGTTTCCCATCTTAACTGACAAGCATTGGATGTTAGAGGACTACTGCTTTCTATCAGTTTCAGAAGAAGAGTTGGACTACATATGGTCCGTATGTGTAGGAAACTCCGTTCTTTTGTTCTGGGCACACTCAGATTGCCTGCTGTATTAGAGACTCTAGAAAGCAAGAGCGTGCTCCTTGTTCTAAATCAGAGTATGACCAATGGATGAGAACACTGCTGTGTGTTTCATTTCAGAAGTGGAGTTAAATCCCAGGCTCTGAGTCTTCCTACAAGCAAGAATTCGTTTCAGGTAAAGGCAGTCACTTTTCTGCTCAAACGAACTACATCGTTCATGAAGCTCACACATTTCCCATCTTAACTGACAAGCATTGGATGTTAGAGGACCAGTGATTTGTATCAGTTTCAGAGGAAGAGTTGGACTAGATATGGTCCGTATGTGTAGGAAACACTGTTCTTTTGTTCTCAGCGCACTCACGTTTCCTGCTCTGTTAGAGACTCCAGAAAGCAAGAGCGTGCTTCTCGCTCTAAAGCAGAGTGTGATCCATGGGTGAGAACTATGCTGTGTGTTTCCCTTCATAAATGGAGTTAAATCTCAATCTCTGTGTCTTCCTAGAAGCAAGACTTCGTTTCAGGTAACGGCAGTCACTTTTCAGCTCAAACGAACTACATCGTTCACTGAGCTCACACATTTCTCTTCTTTACATACAAGCATTGGATGTTAGAGGACCAGTGCTTTATATCAGTTTCAGAAACAGAGTTGAACTAGATATGGTCCGTATGTGTAGGAAACACCGTTCTTTTGTTCTCAGCACACACACGTTTCCTGCTGTCTTAGAGACTCTAGAAAGCAAGAGCGTGCTTCTTGTTCTAAAGCAGAGTGTGATCAATGGATGATTACACTGCTGTGTGTTTCACTTCAGAAATGGAGTTAAATCCCAGGCTCTGAGTCTTCCTACAAGCAAGACTTCATTTCAGGTAAGGGCAGTCACTTTTCTGCTCAAACGAACTACATCGTTCATGAAGCTCACACGTTTCCCATCTTAACTGACAAGCATTGGATGTTAGAGGACCAGTGATTTGTATCAGTTTCAGAAGAAGAGTTGGACTAGATATGGTCCGTATGTGTAGGAAACACCGTTCTTTTGTTGTCAGCGCACTCACGTTTCCTGCTGTCTTAGAGACTCTAGCAAGCAAGAGCGTGCTTCTTGTTCTAAAGCAGAGTATGACCAATGGATGAGAACACTGCTGTGTGTTTCATTTCAGAAGTGGAGTTAAATCCCAGGCTCTGAGTCTTCCTACAAGCAAGAATTCGTTTCAGGTAAGGGCAGTCACTTTTCTGCTCAAACGAACTACATCGTTCATGAAGCTCACACATTTCCCATCTTAACAGACAAGCATTGGATGTTAGAGGACCAGTGATTTGTATCAGTTTCAGAAGAAGAGTTGGACTAGATATGGTCCGTATGTGTAGGAAACACCGTTCTTTTGTTCTCAGCGCACTCACGTTTCCTGCTGTGTTAGAGACTCCCGAAAGCAAGAGCGTGCTTCTCGCACTAAAGCAGAGTGTGATCCATGGGTGAGAACTATGCTGTGTGTTTCCCTTCATAAATGGAGTTAAATATCAATCTCTGTGTCTTCCTAGAAGCAAGACATCGTTTCAGGTAATGGCAGTCACTTTTCAGCTCAAACGAACTACATCGTTCACTGAGCTCACACATTTCTCTTCTTTACATACAAGCATTGGATGTTAGAGGACCAGTGCTTTATATCAGTTTCAGAAACAGCGTTGAACTAGATATGGTCCGTATGTGTAGGAAACACCTTTCTTTTGTTCTCAGCACACACACGTTTCCTGCTGTCTTAGAGACTCTAGAAAGCAAGAGCGTGCTTCTTGTTCTAAAGCAGAGTGTGATCAATGGATGATTACACTGCTGTGTGTTTCACTCCAGAAATGGAGTTAAATCCCAGGCTCTGAGTCTTCCTACAAGCAAGACTTCGATTCAGGTAAGGGCAGTCACTTTTCTGCTCAAACGATCTACATCGTTCACGAAGCTCACACGTTTCCCATCTTAACTGACAAGCATTGGATGTTAGAGGACTACTGCTTTCTATCAGTTTCAGAAGAAGAGTTGGACTACATATGGTCCGTATGTGTAGGAAACTCCGTTCTTTTGTTCTGGGCACACTCAGATTGCCTGCTGTATTAGAGACTCTAGAAAGCAAGAGCGTGCTCCTTGTTCTAAAGCAGAGTATGACCAATGGATGAGAACACTGCTGTGTGTTTCATTTCAGAAGTGTAGTTAAATCCCAGGCTCTGAGTCTTCCTAAAAGCAAGACTTCGTTTCAGGTAAGGGCAGTCACTTTTCTGCTCAAACTAACTACATCGTTCATGAAGCTCACACGTTTCCCATCTTAACTGACAAGCAGTGGATGTTAGAGGCCTACTGCTTTGTATCAGTTTCAGAAGAAGAGTTGGACTACATATGGTCCGTATGTGTAGGAAACTCCGTTCTTTTGTTCTGGGCACACTCAGATTGCCTGCTGTATTAGAGACTCTAGAAAGCAAGAGCGTGCTTCTCGCTCTAAAGCAGAGTGTGATCCATGGATGAGAACTCTGCTGTGTGTTTCCCTTCAGAGATGGAGTTAAATCCCAGGCTCTGTGTCTTACTACAAGCAAGACTTCGTTACAGGTAAGGGCAGTCACTTTTCTGTTCAAAGGAACTACATCATTCTCAAAGCTCACACGTTTCTCATCTTAACTGACAAACATGGGATGTTAGAGGACCAGTGCTTTGTGTCAGTTTCAGAAACAGAGTTGGACTAGATATGGTCCATATGTGTAGGAAACACCGTTCTTTTGTTCTCAGCGCACTCACATTTCCTGCTGTCTTAGAGACTTTAGAAAGCAAGAGCGTGCTTCTCGCTCTAAAGCAGAGTGTGATCCATGGATGAGAACTATGCTGTGTGTTTCCCTTCAGAAGTGGAGTTAAATCCCGGCTCTGAGTCTTCCTACAAGCAAGAATTCGTTTCAGGTAAGGGCAGTCACTTTTCTGCTCAAACGAACTACATCGTTCATGAAGCTCACACATTTCCCATCGTAACTGACAAGCATTGGATGTTAGAGGACCAGTGATTTGTATCAGTTTCAGAAGAAGAGTTGGACTAGATATGGTCCGTATGTGTAGGAAACACCATTCTATGGTTCTCAGCGCACTCACGTTTCCTGCTGTGTTAGAGAATCCAGAAAGCAAGAGCGTGCTTCTCGCTCTAAAGCAGAGTGTGATCCATGGATGAGAACTATGCTGTGTGTTTCCCTTCATAAATGGAGTTAAATCTCAATCTCTGTGTCTTCCTAGAAGCAAGACTTCGTTTCAGGTAACGGCAGTCACTTTTCAGCTCAAACGAACTACATCGTTCACTGAGCTCACACATTTCTCTTCTTTACATACAAGCATTGGATGTTAGAGGACCAGTGCTTTGTATCAGTTTCAGAAGCAGAGTTGAACTAGATATGGTCCGTATGTTTAGGAAACACCGTTCTTTTGTTCTCAGCACACACACGTTTCCTGCTGTCTTAGAGACTCTAGAAAGCAAGAGCGTGCTTCTTGTTCTAAAGCAGAGTGTGATCAATGGATGATTACACTGCTGTGTTTTCACTTCAGAAATGGAGTTAAATCCCAGGCTCTGAGTCTTCCTACAAGCAAGAATTCGTTTCAGGTAAGGGCAGTCACTTTTCTGCTCAAACGAACTACATCGTTCATGAAGCTCACACGTTTCCCATCTTAACTGACAAGCATTGGATGTTAGAGGACCAGTGATTTGTATCAGTTTCAGAAGAAGAGTTGGACTAGATATGGTCCTTATGTGTAGGAAACACCGTTCTTTTGTTCTCAGCGCACTCAAGTTTCCTGCTCTCTTAGAGACTCTAGCAAGCAAGAGCGTGCTTCTTGTTCTAAAGCAGAGTATGACCAATGGATGAGAACACTGCTGTGTGTTTCATTTCAGAAGTGGAGTTAAATCCCAGGCTCTGAGTCTTCCTACAAGCAAGAATTCGTTTCAGGTAAGGGCAGTCACTTTTCTGCTCAAACGAACTACATCGTTCATGAAGCTCACACATTTCCCATCTTAACTGACAAGCATTGGATGTTAGAGGACCAGTGATTTGTATCAGTTTCAGAGGAAGAGTTGGACTAGATATGGTCCGTATGTGTAGGAAACACTGTTCTTTTGTTCTCAGCGCACTCACGTTTCCTGCTGTGTTAGAGACTCCAGAAAGCAAGAGCGTGCTTCTCGCTCTAAAGCAGAGTGTGATCCATGGGTGAGAACTATGCTGTGTGTTTCCCTTCATAAATGGAGTTAAATCTCAATCTCTGTGTCTTCCTAGAAGCAAGACTTCGTTTCAGGTAACGGCAGTCACTTTTCAGCTCAAACGAACTACATCGTTCACTGAGCTCACACATTTCTCTTCTTTACATACAAGCATTGGATGTTAGAGGACCAGTGCTTTATATCAGTTTCAGAACCAGAGTTGAACTAGATATGGTCCATATGTGTAGGAAACACCGTTCTTTTGTTCTCAGCACACACACGTTTCCTGCTGTCTTAGAGACTCTAGAAAGCAAGAGCGTGCTTCTTGTTCTAAAGCAGAATGTGATCAATGGATGATTACACTGCTGTGTGTTTCACTCCAGAAATGGAGTTAAATCCCAGGCTCTGAGTCTTCCTACAAGCAAGACTTCGATTCAGGTAAGGGCAGTCACTTTTCTGCTCAAACGATCTACATCGTTCACGAAGCTCACACGTTTCCCATCTTAACTGACAAGCATTGGATGTTAGAGGACTACTGCTTTGTATCAGTTTCAGAAGAAGAGTTGGACTACATATCGTCCGTATGTGTAGGAAACTCCGTTCTTTTGTTCTGGGCACACTCAGATTGCCTGCTGTATTAGAGACTCTAGAAAGCAAGAGCGTGCTTCTTGCTCTAAAGCAGAGTGTGATCCATGGATGAGAACTCTGCTGTGTGTTTCCCTTCAGAGATGGAGTTAAATCCCAGGCTCTGTGTCTTACTACAATCAAGACTTCGTTACAGGTAAGGTCAGTCACTTTTCAGTTCAAAGGAACTACATCATTCTCAAAGCTCACACGTTTCTCATCTTAACTGACAAACATGGGATGTTAGAGGACCAGGGCTTTGTGTCAGTTTCAGAAACAGTGTTGGACTAGATATGGTCCGTATGTGTAGGAAACACCGTTCTTTTGTTCTCAGCGCATTCACGTTTCCTGCTGTCTTAGAGACTTTAGAAAGCAAGAGCGTGCTTCTCGCTCTAAAGCAGAGTGTGATCCATGGATGAGAACTATGCTGTGTGTTTCCCTTCAGAAGTGGAGTTAAATCCCGGCTCTGAGTCTTCCTACAAGCAAGAATTCGTTTCAGGTAAGGGCAGTCACTTTTCTGCTCAAACGAACTACATCGTTCATGAAGCTCACACGTTTCCCATCTTAACTGACAAGCATTGGATGTTAGAGGACCAGTGATTTGTATCAGTTTCAGAAGAAGAGTTGGACTAGATATGGTCCGTATGTGTAGGAAACACGGTTTTTTTGTTCTCAGCGCACTCAGGTTTCCTGCTGTCTTAGAGACTCTAGCAAGCAAGAGCGTGCTTCTTGTTCTAAAGCAGAGTATGACCAATGGATGAGAACACTGCTGTGTGTTTCATTTCAAAAGTGGAGTTAAATCCCAGGCTCTGAGTCTTCCTACAAGCAAGAATTCGTTTCAGGTAAGGGCAGTCACTTTTCTGCTCAAACGAACTACATCGTTCATGAAGCTCACACATTTCTCATCTTAACTGACAAGCATTGGATGTTAGAGGAACAGTGATTTGTATCAGTTTCAGAAGAAGAGTTGGACTAGATATGGTCCGTATGTGTAGGAAACACCGTTCTTTTGTTCTCAGCGCACTCACGTTTCCTGCTGTGTTAGAGACTCCAGAAAGCAAGAGCGTGCTTCTCGCTCTAAAGCAGAGTGTGATCCATGGGTGAGAACTATGCTGTGTGTTTCCCTTCATAAATGGAGTTAAATCTCAATCTCTGTGTCTTCCTAGAAGCAAGACTTCGTTTCAGGTAACGGCAGTCACTTTTCAGCTCAAACGAACTACATCGTTCACTGAGCTCACACATTTCTCTTCTTTACATACAAGCATTGGATGTTAGAGGACCAGTGCTTTATATCAGTTTCAGAAACAGAGTTGAACTAGATATGGTCCGTATGTGTAGGAAACACCTTTCTTTTGTTCTCAGCACACACACGTTTCCTGCTGTCTTAGAGACTCTAGAAAGCAAGAGCGTGCTTCTTGTTCTAAAGCAGAGTGTGATCAATGGATGATTACACTGCTGTGTGTTTCACTCCAGAAATGGAGTTAAATCCCAGGCTCTGAGTCTTCCTACAAGCAAGACTTCGATTCAGGTAAGGGCAGTCACTTTTCTGCTCAAACGATCTACATCGTTCACGAAGCTCACACGTTTCCCATCTTAACTGACAAGCATTGGATGTTAGAGGACTACTGCTTTCTATCAGTTTCAGAAGAAGAGTTGGACTACATATGGTCCGTATGTGTAGGAAACTCCGTTCTTTTGTTCTGGGCACACTCAGATTGCCTGCTGTATTAGAGACTCTAGAAAGCAAGAGCGTGCTCCTTGTTCTAAAGCAGAGTATGACCAATGGATGAGAACACTGCTGTGTGTTTCATTTCAGAAGTGGAGTTAAATCCCAGGCTCTGAGTCTTCCTAAAAGCAAGACTTCGTTTCAGGTAAGGGCAGTCACTTTTCTGCTCAAACTAACTACATCGTTCATGAAGCTCACACGTTTCCCATCTTAACTGACAAGCAGTGGATGTTAGAGGCCTACTGCTTTGTATCAGTTTCAGAAGAAGAGTTGGACTACATATCGTCCGTATGTGTAGGAAACTCCGTTCTTTTGTTCTGGGCACACTCAGATTGCCTGCTGTATTAGAGACTCTAGAAAGCAAGAGCGTGCTTCTCGCTCTAAAGCAGAGTGTGATCCATGGATGAGAACTCTGCTGTGTGTTTCCCTTCAGAGATGGAGTTAAATCCCAGGCTCTGTGTCTTACTACAAGCAAGACTTCGTTACAGGTAAGGGCAGTCACTTTTCTGTTCAAAGGAACTACATCATTCTCAAAGCTCACACGTTTCTCATCTTAACTGACAAACATGGGATGTTAGAGGACCAGTGCTTTGTGTCAGTTTCAGAAACAGAGTTGGACTAGATATGGTCCATATGTGTAGGAAACACCGTTCTTTTGTTCTCAGCGCACTCACATTTCCTGCTGTCTTAGAGACTTTAGAAAGCAAGAGCGTGCTTCTCGCTCTAAAGCAGAGTGTGATCCATGGATGAGAACTATGCTGTGTGTTTCCCTTCAGAAGTGGAGTTAAATCCCGGCTCTGAGTCTTCCTACAAGCAAGAATTCGTTTCAGGTAAGGGCAGTCACTTTTCTGCTCAAACGAACTACATCGTTCATGAAGCTCACACATTTCCCATCGTAACTGACAAGCATTGGATGTTAGAGGACCAGTGATTTGTATCAGTTTCAGAAGAAGAGTTGGACTAGATATGGTCCGTATGTGTAGGAAACACCATTCTATGGTTCTCAGCGCACTCACGTTTCCTGCTGTGTTAGAGACTCCAGAAAGCAAGAGCGTGCTTCTCGCTCTAAAGCAGAGTGTGATCCATGGATGAGAACTATGCTGTGTGTTTCCCTTCATAAATGGAGTTAAATCTCAATCTCTGTGTCTTCCTAGAAGCAAGACTTCGTTTCAGGTAACGGCAGTCACTTTTCAGCTCAAACGAACTACATCGTTCCCTGAGCTCACACATTTCTCTTCTTTACATACAAGCATTGGATGTTAGAGGACCAGTGCTTTGTATCAGTTTCAGAAGCAGAGTTGAACTAGATATGGTCCGTATGTTTAGGAAACACCGTTCTTTTGTTCTCAGCACACACACGTTTCCTGCTGTCTTAGAGACTCTAGAAAGCAAGAGCGTGCTTCTTGTTCTAAAGCAGAGTGTGATCAATGGATGAGAACACTGCTGTGTGTTTCACTTCAGAAATGGAGTTAAATCCCAGGCTCTGAGTCTTCCTACAAGCAAGAATTCGTTTCAGGTAAGGGCAGTCACTTTTCTGCTCAAACGAACTACAGCGTTCATGAAGCTCACACGTTTCCCATCTTAACTGACAAGCATTGGATGTTAGAGGACCAGTGCTTTGTATCAGTTTCAGAAGAAGAGTTGGACTAGATATCGTCCGTATGTGTAGGAAACTCCGTTCTTTTGTTCTCAGCGCACTCAAGTTTCCTGCTCTCTTAGAGACTCTAGCAAGCAAGAGCGTGCTTCTTGTTCTAAAGCAGAGTATGACCAATGGATGAGAACACTGCTGTGTGTTTCATTTCAGAAATGGAGTTAAATCCCAGGCTCTGAGTCTTCCTACAAGAAAGACTTCGATTCAGGTAAGGGCAGTCACTTTTCTGCTCAAACGATCTACATCGTTCACGAAGCTCACACGTTTCCCATCTTAACTGACAAGCATTGGATGTTAGAGGACTACTGCTTTGTATCAGTTTCAGAAGAAGAGTTGGACTACATATGGTCCGTATGTGTAGGAAACTCCGTTCTTTTGTTCTGGGCACACTCAGGTTGCCTGCTGTATTAGAGACTCTAGAAAGCAAGAGCGTGCTTCTCGCTCTAAAGCAGAGTGTGATCCATGGATGAGAACTCTGCTGTGTGTTTCCCTTCAGAGATGGAGTTAAATCCCAGGCTCTGTGTCTTACTACAAGCAAGACTTCGTTACAGGTAAGGGCAGTCACTTTTCAGTTCAAAGGAACTACATCATTCTCAAAGCTCACACGTTTCTCATCTTAACTGACAAACATGGGATCTTAGAGGACCAGGGCTTTGTGTCAGTTTCAGAAACAGTGTTGGACTAGATATGGTCCATATGTGTAGGAAACACCGTTCTTTTGTTCTCAGCGCACTCACGTTTCCTGCTGTCTTAGAGACTTTAGAAAGCAAGAGCGTGCTTCTCGCTCTAAAGCAGAGTGTGATCCATGGATGAGAACTATGCTGTGTGTTTCCCTTCAGAAGTGGAGTTAAATCCCGGCTCTGAGTCTTCCTACAAGCAAGAATTCGTTTCAGGTAAGGGCAGTCACTTTTCTGCTCAAACGAACTACATCGTTCATGAAGCTCACACGTTTCCCATCTTAACTGACAAGCATTGGATGTTAGAGGACCAGTGATTTGTATCAGTTTCAGAAGAAGAGTTGGACTAGATATGGTCCGTATGTGTAGGAAACACCGTTTTTTTGTTCTCAGCGCACTCAGGTTTCCTGCTGTCTTAGAGACTCTAGCAAGCAAGAGCGTGCTTCTTGTTCTAAAGCAGAGTATGACCAATGGATGAGAACACTGCTGTGTGTTTCATTTCAAAAGTGGAGTTAAATCCCAGGCTCTGAGTCTTCCTACAAGCAAGAATTCATTTCAGGTAAGGGCAGTCACTTTTCTGCTCAAACGAACTACATCGTTCATGAAGCTCACACATTTCTCATCTTAACTGACAAGCATTGGATGTTAGAGGAACAGTGATTTGTATCAGTTTCAGAAGAAGAGTTGGACTAGATATGGTCCGTATGTGTAGGAAACACCGTTCTTTTGTTCTCAGCGCACTCACGTTTCCTGCTGTGTTAGAGACTCCAGAAAGCAAGAGCGTGCTTCTCGCTCTAAAGCAGAGTGTGATCCATGGGTGAGAACTATGCTGTGTGTTTCCCTTCATAAATGGAGTTAAATCTCAATCTCTGTGTCTTCCTAGAAGCAAGACTTCGTTTCAGGTAACGGCAGTCACTTTTCAGCTCAAACGAACTACATCGTTCACTGAGCTCACACATTTCTCTTCTTTACATACAAGCATTGGATGTTAGAGGACCAGTGCTTTATATCAGTTTCAGAAACAGAGTTGAACTAGATATGGTCCGTATGTGTAGGAAACACCTTTCTTTTGTTCTCAGCACACACACGTTTCCTGCTGCCTTAGAGACTCTAGAAAGCAAGAGCGTGCTTCTTGTTCTAAAGCAGAGTGTGATCAATGGATGATTACACTGCTGTGTGTTTCACTCCAGAAATGGAGTTAAATCCCAGGCTCTGAGTCTTCCTACAAGCAAGACTTCGATTCAGGTAAGGGCAGTCACTTTTCTGCTCAAACGATCTACATCGTTCACGAAGCTCACACGTTTCCCATCTTAACTGACAAGCATTGGATGTTAGAGGACTACTGCTTTCTATCAGTTTCAGAAGAAGAGTTGGACTACATATGGTCCGTATGTGTAGGAAACTCCGTTCTTTTGTTCTGGGCACACTCAGATTGCCTGCTGTATTAGAGACTCTAGAAAGCAAGAGCGTGCTTCTTGTTCTAAATCAGAGTATGACCAATGGATGAGAACACTGCTGTGTGTTTCATTTCAGAAGTGGAGTTAAATCCCAGGCTCTGAGTCTTCCTACAAGCAAGAATTCGTTTCAGGTAAGGGCAGTCACTTTTCTGCTCAAACGAACTACATCGTTCATGAAGCTCACACATTTCCCATCTTAACTGACAAGCATTGGATGTTAGAGGACCAGTGATTTGTATCAGTTTCAGAGGAAGAGTTGGACTAGATATGGTCCGTATGTGTAGGAAACACTGTTCTTTTGTTCTCAGCGCACTCACGTTTCCTGCTCTGTTAGAGACTCCAGAAAGCAAGAGCGTGCTTCTCGCTCTAAAGCAGAGTGTGATCCATGGGTGAGAACTATGCTGTGTGTTTCCCTTCATAAATGGAGTTAAATCTCAATCTCTGTGTCTTCCTAGAAGCAAGACTTCGTTTCAGGTAACGGCAGTCACTTTTCAGCTCAAACGAACTACATCGTTCACTGAGCTCACACATTTCTCTTCTTTACATACAAGCATTGGATGTTAGAGGACCAGTGCTTTATATCAGTTTCAGAAACAGAGTTGAACTAGATATGGTCCGTATGTGTAGGAAACACCGTTCTTTTGTTCTCAGCACACACACGTTTCCTGCTGTCTTAGAGACTCTAGAAAGCAAGAGCGTGCTTCTTGTTCTAAAGCAGAGTGTGATCAATGGATGATTACACTGCTGTGTGTTTCACTTCAGAAATGGAGTTAAATCCCAGGCTCTGAGTCTTCCTACAAGCAAGACTTCGTTTCAGGTAAGGGCAGTCACTTTTCTGCTCAAACGAACTACATCGTTCATGAAGCTCACACGTTTCCCATCTTAACTGACAAGCATTGGATGTTAGAGGAAAAGTGATTTGTATCAGTTTCAGAAGAAGAGTTGGACTAGATATGGTCCGTATGTGTAGGAAACACCGTTCTTTTGTTGTCAGCGCACTCACGTTTCCTGCTGTCTTAGAGAATCTAGCAAGCAAGAGCGTGCTTCTTGTTCTAAAGCAGAGTATGACCAATGGATGAGAACACTGCTGTGTGTTTCATTTCAGAAGTGGAGTTAAATCCCAGGCTCTGAGTCTTCCTACAAGCAAGAATTCGTTTCAGGTAAGGGCAGTCACTTTTCTGCTCAAACGAACTACATCGTTCATGAAGCTCACACATTTCCCATCTTAACTGACAAGCATTGGATGTTAGAGGACCAGTGATTTGTATCAGTTTCAGAAGAAGAGTTGGACTAGATATGGTCCGTATGTGTAGGAAACACCGTTCTTTTGTTCTCAGCGCACTCACGTTTCCTGCTGTGTTAGAGACTCCCGAAAGCAAGAGCGTGCTTCTCGCACTAAAGCAGAGTGTGATCCATGGGTGAGAACTATGCTGTGTGTTTCCCTTCATAAATGGAGTTAAATATCAATCTCTGTGTCTTCCTAGAAGCAAGACATCGTTTCAGGTAATGGCAGTCACTTTTCAGCTCAAACGAACTACATCGTTCACTGAGCTCACACATTTCTCTTCTTTACATACAAGCATTGGATGTTAGAGGACCAGTGCTTTATATCAGTTTCAGAAACAGAGTTGAACTAGATATGGTCCGTATGTGTAGGAAACACCTTTCTTTTGTTCTCAGCACACACACGTTTCCTGCTGCCTTAGAGACTCTAGAAAGCAAGAGCGTGCTTCTTGTTCTAAAGCAGAGTGTGATCAATGGATGATTACACTGCTGTGTGTTTCACTCCAGAAATGGAGTTAAATCCCAGGCTCTGAGTCTTCCTACAAGCAAGACTTCGATTCAGGTAAGGGCAGTCACTTTTCTGCTCAAACGATCTACATCGTTCACGAAGCTCACACGTTTCCCATCTTAACTGACAAGCATTGGATGTTAGAGGACTACTGCTTTCTATCAGTTTCAGAAGAAGAGTTGGACTACATATGGTCCGTATGTGTAGGAAACTCCGTTCTTTTGTTCTGGGCACACTCAGATTGCCTGCTGTATTAGAGACTCTAGAAAGCAAGAGCGTGCTTCTTGTTCTAAATCAGAGTATGACCAATGGATGAGAACACTGCTGTGTGTTTCATTTCAGAAGTGGAGTTAAATCCCAGGCTCTGAGTCTTCCTACAAGCAAGAATTCGTTTCAGGTAAAGGCAGTCACTTTTCTGCTCAAACGAACTACATCGTTCATGAAGCTCACACATTTCCCATCTTAACTGACAAGCATTGGATGTTAGAGGACCATTGATTTGTATCAGTTTCAGAGGAAGAGTTGGACTAGATATGGTCCGTATGTGTAGGAAACACTGTTCTTTTGTTCTCAGCGCACTCACGTTTCCTGCTCTGTTAGAGACTCCAGAAAGCAAGAGCGTGCTTCTCGCTCTAAAGCAGAGTGTGATCCATGGGTGAGAACTATGCTGTGTGTTTCCCTTCATAAATGGAGTTAAATCTCAATCTCTGTGTCTTCCTAGAAGCAAGACTTCGTTTCAGGTAACGGCAGTCACTTTTCAGCTCAAACGAACTACATCGTTCACTGAGCTCACACATTTCTCTTCTTTACATACAAGCATTGGATGTTAGAGGACCAGTGCTTTATATCAGTTTCAGAAACAGAGTTGAACTAGATATGGTCCGTATGTGTAGGAAACACCGTTCTTTTGTTCTCAGCACACACACGTTTCCTGCTGTCTTAGAGACTCTAGAAAGCAAGAGCGTGCTTCTTGTTCTAAAGCAGAGTGTGATCAATGGATGATTACACTGCTGTGTGTTTCACTTCAGAAATGGAGTTAAATCCCAGGCTCTGAGTCTTCCTACAAGCAAGACTTCGTTTCAGGTAAGGGCAGTCACTTTTCTGCTCAAACGAACTACATCGTTCATGAAGCTCACACGTTTCCCATCTTAACTGACAAGCATTGGATGTTAGAGGACCAGTGATTTGTATCAGTTTCAGAAGAAGAGTTGGACTAGATATGGTCCGTATGTGTAGGAAACACCGTTCTTTTGTTGTCAGCGCACTCACGTTTCCTGCTGTCTTAGAGACTCTAGCAAGCAAGAGCGTGCTTCTTGTTCTAAAGCAGAGTATGACCAATGGATGAGAACACTGCTGTGTGTTTCATTTCAGAAGTGGAGTTAAATCCCAGGCTCTGAGTCTTCCTACAAGCAAGAATTCGTTTCAGGTAAGGGCAGTCACTTTTCTGCTCAAACGAACTACATCGTTCATGAAGCTCACACATTTCCCATCTTAACTGACAAGCATTGGATGTTAGAGGACCAGTGATTTGTATCAGTTTCAGAAGAAGAGTTGGACTAGATATGGTCCGTATGTGTAGGAAACACCGTTCTTTTGTTCTCAGCGCACTCACGTTTCCTGCTGTGTTAGAGACTCCCGAAAGCAAGAGCGTGCTTCTCGCACTAAAGCAGAGTGTGATCCATGGGTGAGAACTATGCTGTGTGTTTCCCTTCATAAATGGAGTTAAATATCAATCTCTGTGTCTTCCTAGAAGCAAGACATCGTTTCAGGTAATGGCAGTCACTTTTCAGCTCAAACGAACTACATCGTTCACTGAGCTCACACATTTCTCTTCTTTACATACAAGCATTGGATGTTAGAGGACCAGTGCTTTATATCAGTTTCAGAAACAGAGTTGAACTAGATATGGTCCGTATGTGTAGGAAACACCTTTCTTTTGTTCTCAGCACACACACGTTTCCTGCTGTCTTAGAGACTCTAGAAAGCAAGAGCGTGCTTCTTGTTCTAAAGCAGAGTGTGATCAATGGATGATTACACTGCTGTGTGTTTCACTCCAGAAATGGAGTTAAATCCCAGGCTCTGAGTCTTCCTACAAGCAAGACTTCGATTCAGGTAAGGGCAGTCACTTTTCTGCTCAAACGATCTACATCGTTCACGAAGCTCACACGTTTCCCATCTTAACTGACAAGCATTGGATGTTAGAGGACTACTGCTTTGTATCAGTTTCAGAAGAAGAGTTGGACTACATATGGTCCGTATGTGTAGGAAACTCCGTTCTTTTGTTCTGGGCACACTCAGATTGCCTGCTGTATTAGAGACTCTAGAAAGCAAGAGCGTGCTTCTCGCTCTAAAGCAGAGTGTGATCCATGGATGAGAACTCTGCTGTGTGTTTCATTTCAGAAGTGGAGTTAAATCCCAGGCTCTGTGTCTTACTACAAGCAAGACTTCGTTACAGGTAAGGGCAGTCACTTTTCAGTTCAAAGGAACTACATCATTCTCAAAGCTCACACGCTCCTCATCTTAACTGACAAACATTGGATGTTAGAGGACCAGTGCTTTGTGTCAGTTTCAGAAACAGAGTTGGACAAGATATGGTCCGTATGTGTAGGAAACACAGTTCTTTTGTTCTCAGCGCACTCACGTTTCCTGCTGTCTTAGAGACTTTAGAAAGCAAGAGCGTGCTTCTTTCTCTAAAGCAGAGTGTGATCCATGGATGAGAACTATGCTGTGTGTTTCCCTTCAGAAGTGGAGTTAAATCCCGGCTCTGAGTCTTCCTGCAAGCAAGAATTCGTTTCAGGTTAGGGCAGTCACTTTTCTGCTCAAACGAACTACATCGTTCATGAAGCTCACACATTTCCCATCGTAACTGACAAGCATTGGATGTTAGAGGACCAGTGATTTGTATCAGTTTCAGAAGAAGAGTTGGACTAGATATGGTCCGTATGTGTAGGAAACACCATTCTATGGTTCTCAGCGCACTCAGGTTTCCTGCTGTGTTAGAGACTCCAGAAAGCAAGAGCGTGCTTCTCGCTCTAAAGCAGAGTGTGATCCATGGATGAGAACTATGCTGTGTGTTTCCCTTCATAAATGGAGTTAAATCTCAATCTCTGTGTCTTCCTAGAAGCAAGACTTCATTTCAGGTAACGGCAGTCACTTTTCAGCTCAAACGAACTACATCGTTCAGTGAGCTCACACATTTCTCTTCTTTACATACAAGCATTGGATGTTAGAGGACCAGTGCTTTGTATCAGTTTCAGAAGCAGAGTTGAACTAGATATGGTCCGTATGTTTAGGAAACACCGTTCTTTTGTTCTCAGCACACACACGTTTCCTGCTGTGTTAGAGACTCCAGAAAGCAAGAGCGTGCTTCTCGCTCTAAAGCAGAGTGTGATCCATGGGTGAGAACTATGCTGTGTGTTTCCCTTCATAAATGGAGTTAAATCTCAATCTCTGTGTCTTCCTAGAAGCAAGACTTCGTTTCAGGTAACGGCAGTCACTTTTCAGCTCAAACGAACTACATCGTTCACTGAGCTCACACATTTCTCTTCTTTACATACAAGCATTGGATGTTAGAGGACCAGTGCTTTATATCAGTTTCAGAAACAGAGTTGAACTAGATATGGTCCGTATGTGTAGGAAACACCGTTCTTTTGTTCTCAGCACACACACGTTTCCTGCTGTCTTAGAGACTCTAGAAAGCAAGAGCGTGCTTCTTGTTCTAAAGCAGAGTGTGATCAATGGATGATTACACTGCTGTGTGTTTCACTTCAGAAATGGAGTTAAATCCCAGGCTCTGAGTCTTCCTACAAGCAAGACTTCGTTTCAGGTAAGGGCAGTCACTTTTCTGCTCAAACGAACTACATCGTTCATGAAGCTCACACGTTTCCCATCTTAACTGACAAGCATTGGATGTTAGAGGACCAGTGATTTGTATCAGTTTCAGAAGAAGAGTTGGACTAGATATGGTCCGTATGTGTAGGAAACACCGTTCTTTTGTTGTCAGCGCACTCACGTTTCCTGCTGTCTTAGAGACTCTAGCAAGCAAGAGCGTGCTTCTTGTTCTAAAGCAGAGTATGACCAATGGATGAGAACACTGCTGTGTGTTTCATTTCAGAAGTGGAGTTAAATCCCAGGCTCTGAGTCTTCCTACAAGCAAGAATTCGTTTCAGGTAAGGGCAGTCACTTTTCTGCTCAAACGAACTACATCGTTCATGAAGCTCACACATTTCCCATCTTAACTGACAAGCATTGGATGTTAGAGGACCAGTGATTTGTATCAGTTTCAGAAGAAGAGTTGGACTAGATATGGTCCGTATGTGTAGGAAACACCGTTCTTTTGTTCTCAGCGCACTCACGTTTCCTGCTGTGTTAGAGACTCCCGAAAGCAAGAGCGTGCTTCTCGCACTAAAGCAGAGTGTGATCCATGGGTGAGAACTATGCTGTGTGTTTCCCTTCATAAATGGAGTTAAATATCAATCTCTGTGTCTTCCTAGAAGCAAGACATCGTTTCAGGTAATGGCAGTCACTTTTCAGCTCAAACGAACTACATCGTTCACTGAGCTCACACATTTCTCTTCTTTACATACAAGCATTGGATGTTAGAGGACCAGTGCTTTATATCAGTTTCAGAAACAGAGTTGAACTAGATATGGTCTGTATGTGTAGGAAACACCTTTCTTTTGTTCTCAGCACACACACTTTTCCTGCTGTCTTAGAGACTCTAGAAAGCAAGAGCGTGCTTCTTGTTCTAAAGCAGAGTGTGATCAATGGATGATTACACTGCTGTGTGTTTCACTCCAGAAATGGAGTTAAATCCCAGGCTCTGAGTCTTCCTACAAGCAAGACTTCGATTCAGGTAAGGGCAGTCACTTTTCTGCTCAAACGATCTACATCGTTCACGAAGCTCACACCTTTCCCATCTTAACTGACAAGCATTGGATGTTAGAGGACTACTGCTTTGTATCAGTTTCAGAAGAAGAGTTGGACTACATATGGTCCGTATGTGTAGGAAACTCCGTTCTTTTGTTCTGGGCACACTCAGATTGCCTGCTGTATTAGAGACTCTAGAAAGCAAGAGCGTGCTTCTCGCTCTAAAGCAGAGTGTGATCCATGGATGAGAACTCTGCTGTGTGTTTCATTTCAGAAGTGGAGTTAAATCCCAGGCTCTGTGTCTTACTACAAGCAAGACTTCGTTACAGGTAAGGGCAGTCACTTTTCAGTTCAAAGGAACTACATCATTCTCAAAGCTCACACGCTCCTCATCTTAACTGACAAACATTGGATGTTAGAGGACCAGTGCTTTGTGTCAGTTTCAGAAACAGAGTTGGACAAGATATGGTCCGTATGTGTAGGAAACACCGTTCTTTTGTTCTCAGCGCACTCACGTTTCCTGCTGTCTTAGAGACTTTAGAAAGCAAGAGCGTGCTTCTTTCTCTAAAGCAGAGTGTGATCCATGGATGAGAACTATGCTGTGTGTTTCCCTTCAGAAGTGGAGTTAAATCCCGGCTCTGAGTCTTCCTGCAAGCAAGAATTCGTTTCAGGTTAGGGCAGTCACTTTTCTGCTCAAACGAACTACATCGTTCATGAAGCTCACACATTTCCCATCGTAACTGACAAGCATTGGATGTTAGAGGACCAGTGATTTGTATCAGTTTCAGAAGAAGAGTTGGACTAGATATGGTCCGTATGTGTAGGAAACACCATTCTATGGTTCTCAGCGCACTCACGTTTCCTGCTGTGTTAGAGACTCCAGAAAGCAAGAGCGTGCTTCTCGCTCTAAAGCAGAGTGTGATCCATGGATGAGAACTATGCTGTGTGTTTCCCTTCATAAATGGAGTTAAATCTCAATCTCTGTGTCTTCCTAGAAGCAAGACTTCATTTCAGGTAACGGCAGTCACTTTTCAGCTCAAACGAACTACATCGTTCAGTGAGCTCACACATTTCTCTTCTTTACATACAAGCATTGGATGTTAGAGGACCAGTGCTTTGTATCAGTTTCAGAAGCAGAGTTGAACTAGATATGGTCCGTATGTTTAGGAAACACCGTTCTTTTGTTCTCAGCACACACACGTTTCCTGCTGTGTTAGAGACTCCAGAAAGCAAGAGCGTGCTTCTCGCTCTAAAGCAGAGTGTGATCCATGGGTGAGAACTATGCTGTGTGTTTCCCTTCATAAATGGAGTTAAATCTCAATCTCTGTGTCTTCCTAGAAGCAAGACTTCGTTTCAGGTAACGGCAGTCACTTTTCAGCTCAAACGAACTACATCGTTCACTGAGCTCACGCATTTCTCTTCTTTACATACAAGCATTGGATGTTAGAGGACCAGTGCTTTATATCACTTTCAGAAACAGAGTTGAACTAGATATGGTCCGTATGTGTAGGAAACACCGTTCTTTTGTTCTCAGCACACACACGTTTCCTGCTGTCTTAGAGACTCTAGAAAGCAAGAGCGTGCTTCTTGTTCTAAAGCAGAGTGTGATCAATGGATGATTACACTGCTGTGTGTTTCACTTCAGAAATGGAGTTAAATCCCAGGCTCTGAGTCTTCCTACAAGCAAGACTTCGTTTCAGGTAAGGGCAGTCACTTTTCTGCTCAAACGAACTACATCGTTCATGAAGCTCACACGTTTCCCATCTTAACTGACAAGCATTGGATGTTAGAGGACCAGTGATTTGTATCAGTTTCAGAAGAAGAGTTGGACTAGATATGGTCCGTATGTGTAGGAAACACCGTTCTTTTGTTGTCAGCGCACTCACGTTTCCTGCTGTCTTAGAGACTCTAGCAAGCAAGAGCGTGCTTCTTGTTCTAAAGCAGAGTATGACCAATGGATGAGAACACTGCTGTGTGTTTCATTTCAGAAGTGGAGTTAAATCCCAGGCTCTGAGTCTTCCTACAAGCAAGAATTCGTTTCAGGTAAGGGCAGTCACTTTTCTGCTCAAACGAACTACATCGTTCATGAAGCTCACACATTTCCCATCTTAACTGACAAGCATTGGATGTTAGAGGACCAGTGATTTGTATCAGTTTCAGAAGAAGAGTTGGACTAGATATGGTCCGTATGTGTAGGAAACACCGTTCTTTTGTTCTCAGCGCACTCACGTTTCCTGCTGTGTTAGAGACTCCCGAAAGCAAGAGCGTGCTTCTCGCACTAAAGCAGAGTGTGATCCATGGGTGAGAACTATGCTGTGTGTTTCCCTTCATAAATGGAGTTAAATCTCAATCTCTGTGTCTTCCTAGAAGCAAGACTTCGTTTCAGGTAACGGCAGTCACTTTTCAGCTCAAACGAACTACATCGTTCACTGAGCTCACACATTTCTCTTCTTTACATACAAGCATTGGATGTTAGAGGACCAGTGCTTTATATCAGTTTCAGAAACAGAGTTGAACTAGATATGGTCCGTATGTGTAGGAAACACCTTTCTTTTGTTCTCAGCACACACACGTTTCCTGCTGTCTTAGAGACTCTAGAAAGCAAGAGCGTGCTTCTTGTTCTAAAGCAGAGTGTGATCAATGGATGATTACACTGCTGTGTGTTTCACTCCAGAAATGGAGTTAAATCCCAGGCTCTGAGTCTTCCTACAAGCAAGACTTCGATTCAGGTAAGGGCAGTCACTTTTCTGCTCAAACGATCTACATCGTTCACGAAGCTCACACGTTTCCCATCTTAACTGACAAGCATTGGATGTTAGAGGACTACTGCTTTGTATCAGTTTCAGAAGAAGAGTTGGACTACATATGGTCCGTATGTGTAGGAAACTCCGTTCTTTTGTTCTGGGCACACTCAGATTGCCTGCTGTATTAGAGACTCTAGAAAGCAAGAGCGTGCTTCTCGCTCTAAAGCAGAGTGTGATCCATGGATGAGAACTCTGCTGTGTGTTTCATTTCAGAAGTGGAGTTAAATCCCAGGCTCTGTGTCTTACTACAAGCAAGACTTCGTTACAGGTAAGGGCAGTCACTTTTCAGTTCAAAGGAACTACATCATTCTCAAAGCTCACACGCTCCTCATCTTAACTGACAAACATTGGATGTTAGAGGACCAGTGCTTTGTGTCAGTTTCAGAAACAGAGTTGGACAAGATATGGTCCGTATGTGTAGGAAACACCGTTCTTTTGTTCTCAGCGCACTCACGTTTCCTGCTGTCTTAGAGACTTTAGAAAGCAAGAGCGTGCTTCTTTCTCTAAAGCAGAGTGTGATCCATGGATGAGAACTATGCTGTGTGTTTCCCTTCAGAAGTGGAGTTAAATCCCGGCTCTGAGTCTTCCTGCAAGCAAGAATTCGTTTCAGGTTAGGGCAGTCACTTTTCTGCTCAAACGAACTACATCGTTCATGAAGCTCACACATTTCCCATCGTAACTGACAAGCATTGGATGTTAGAGGACCAGTGATTTGTATCAGTTTCAGAAGAAGAGTTGGACTAGATATGGTCCGTATGTGTAGGAAACACCATTCTATGGTTCTCAGCGCACTCACGTTTCCTGCTGTGTTAGAGACTCCAGAAAGCAAGAGCGTGCTTCTCGCTCTAAAGCAGAGTGTGATCCATGGATGAGAACTATGCTGTGTGTTTCCCTTCATAAATGGAGTTAAATCTCAATCTCTGTGTCTTCCTAGAAGCAAGACTTCATTTCAGGTAACGGCAGTCACTTTTCAGCTCAAACGAACTACATCGTTCAGTGAGCTCACACATTTCTCTTCTTTACATACAAGCATTGGATGTTAGAGGACCAGTGCTTTGTATCAGTTTCAGAAGCAGAGTTGAACTAGATATGGTCCGTATGTTTAGGAAACACCGTTCTTTTGTTCTCAGCACACACACGTTTCCTGCTGTGTTAGAGACTCCAGAAAGCAAGAGCGTGCTTCTCGCTCTAAAGCAGAGTGTGATCCATGGGTGAGAACTATGCTGTGTGTTTCCCTTCATAAATGGAGTTAAATCTCAATCTCTGTGTCTTCCTAGAAGCAAGACTTCGTTTCAGGTAACGGCAGTCACTTTTCAGCTCAAACGAACTACATCGTTCACTGAGCTCACACATTTCTCTTCTTTACATACAAGCATTGGATGTTAGAGGACCAGTGCTTTATATCAGTTTCAGAAACAGAGTTGAACTAGATATGGTCCGTATGTGTAGGAAACACCTTTCTTTTGTTCTCAGCACACACACGTTTCCTGCTGTCTTAGAGACTCTAGAAAGCAAGAGCGTGCTTCTTGTTCTAAAGCAGAGTGTGATCAATGGATGAATATACTGCTGTGTGTTTCACTCCAGAAATGGAGTTAAATCCCAGGCTCCTAGTCTTCCTACAAGAAAGACTTCAATTCAGGTAAGGGCAGTCACTTTTCTGCTCAAACGATCTACATCGTTCACGAAGCTCACACGTTTCCCATCTTAACTGACAAGCATTGGATGTTAGAGGACTACTGCTTTGTATCAGTTTCAGAAGAAGAGTTGGACTACATATGGTCCGTATGTGTAGGAAACTCCGTTCTTTTGTTCTGGGCACACTCAGATTGCCTGCTGTATTAGAGACTCTAGAAAGCAAGAGCGTGCTTCTTGTTCTAAAGCAGAGTATGACCAATGGATGAGAACACTGCTGTGTGTTTCATTTCAGAAGTGGAGTTAAATCCCAGGCTCTGAGTCTTCCTACAAGCAAGAATTCGTTTCAGGTAAGGGCAGTCACTTTTCTGCTCAAAAGAACTACATCGTTCATGAAGCTCACACATTTCCCATCTTAACTGACAAGCATTGGATGTTAGAGGACCAGTGATTTGTATCAGTTTCAGAGGAAGAGTTGGACTAGATATGGTCCGTATGTGTAGGAAACACTGTTCTTTTGTTCTCAGCGCACTCACGTTTCCTGCTGTGTTAGAGACTCCAGAAAGCAAGAGCGTGCTTCTCGCTCTAAAGCAGAGTGTGATCCATGGGTGAGAACTATGCTGTGTGTTTCCCTTCATAAATGGAGTTAAATCTCAATCTCTGTGTCTTCCTAGAAGCAAGACTTCGTTTCAGGTAACGGCAGTCACTTTTCAGCTCAAACGAACTACATCGTTCACTGAGCTCACACATTTCTCTTCTTTACATACAAGCATTGGATGTTAGAGGACCAGTGCTTTATATCAGTTTCAGAAACAGAGTTGAACTAGATATGGTCCGTATGTGTAGGAAACACCTTTCTTTTGTTCTCAGCACACACACGTTTCCTGCTGTCTTAGAGACTCTAGAAACAAGAGCGTGCTTCGTGTTCTAAAGCAGAGTGTGATCAATGGATGATTATACTGCTGTGTGTTTCACTCCAGAAATGGAGTTAAATCCCAGGCTCTGAGTCTTCCTACAAGCAAGACTTCGATTCAGGTAAGGGCAGTCACTTTTCTGCTCAAACGATCTACATCGTTCACGAAGCTCACACGTTTCCCATCTTAACTGACAAGCATTGGATGTTAGAGGACTACTGCTTTGTATCAGTTTCAGAAGAAGAGTTGGACTACATATGGTCCGTATGTGTAGGAAACTCCGTTCTTTTGTTCTGGGCACACTCAGATTGCCTGCTGTATTAGAGACTCTAGAAAGCAAGAGCGTGCTTTTTGTTCTAAAGCAGAGTATGACCAATGGATGAGAACACTGCTGTGTGTTTCATTTCAGAAGTGGAGTTAAATCCCAGGCTCTGAGTCTTCCTACAAGCAAGAATTCGTTTCAGGTAAGGGCAGTCACTTTTCTGCTCAAACGAACTACATCGTTCATGAAGCTCACACATTTCCCATCTTAACTGACAAGCATTGGATGTTAGAGGACCAGTGATTTGTATCAGTTTCAGAAGAAGAGTTGGACTAGATATGGTCCGTATGTGTAGGAAACACCGTTCTTTTGTTCTCAGCGCACTCACGTTTCCTGCTGTGTTAGAGACTCCCGAAAGCAAGAGCGTGCTTCTCGCACTAAAGCAGAGTGTGATCCATGGGTGAGAACTATGCTGTGTGTTTCCCTTCATAAATGGAGTTAAATATCAATCTCTGTGTCTTCCTAGAAGCAAGACATCGTTTCAGGTAATGGCAGTCACTTTTCAGCTCAAACGAACTACATCGTTCACTGAGCTCACACATTTCTCTTCTTTACATACAAGCATTGGATGTTAGAGGACCAGTGCTTTATATCAGTTTCAGAAACAGAGTTGAACTAGATATGGTCCGTATGTGTAGGAAACACCTTTCTTTTGTTCTCAGCACACACACGTTTCCTGCTGTCTTAGAGACTCTAGAAAGCAAGAGCGTGCTTCTTGTTCTAAAGCAGAGTGTGATCAATGGATGATTACACTGCTGTGTGTTTCACTCCAGAAATGGAGTTAAATCCCAGGCTCTGAGTCTTCCTACAAGCAAGACTTCGATTCAGGTAAGGGCAGTCACTTTTCTGCTCAAACGATCTACATCGTTCACGAAGCTCACACGTTTCCCATCTTAACTGACAAGCATTGGATGTTAGAGGACTACTGCTTTGTATCAGTTTCAGAAGAAGAGTTGGACTACATATGGTCCGTATGTGTAGGAAACTCCGTTCTTTTGTTCTGGGCACACTCAGATTGCCTGCTGTATTAGAGACTCTAGAAAGCAAGAGCGTGCTTCTCGCTCTAAAGCAGAGTGTGATCCATGGATGAGAACTCTGCTGTGTGTTTCATTTCAGAAGTGGAGTTAAATCCCAGGCTCTGTGTCTTACTACAAGCAAGACTTCGTTACAGGTAAGGGCAGTCACTTTTCTGTTCAAAGGAACTACATCATTCTCAAAGCTCACACGCTCCTCATCTTAACTGACAAACATTGGATGTTAGAGGACCAGTGCTTTGTGTCAGTTTCAGAAACAGAGTTGGACAAGATATGGTCCGTATGTGTAGGAAACACCGTTCTTTTGTTCTCAGCGCACTCACGTTTCCTGCTGTCTTAGAGACTTTAGAAAGCAAGAGCGTGCTTCTTTCTCTAAAGCAGAGTGTGATCCATGGATGAGAACTATGCTGTGTGTTTCCCTTCAGAAGTGGAGTTAAATCCCGGCTCTGAGTCTTCCTGCAAGCAAGAATTCGTTTCAGGTTAGGGCAGTCACTTTTCTGCTCAAACGAACTACATCGTTCATGAAGCTCACACATTTCCCATCGTAACTGACAAGCATTGGATGTTAGAGGACCAGTGATTTGTATCAGTTTCAGAAGAAGAGTTGGACTAGATATGGTCCGTATGTGTAGGAAACACCATTCTATGGTTCTCAGCGCACTCACGTTTCCTGCTGTGTTAGAGACTCCAGAAAGCAAGAGCGTGCTTCTCGCTCTAAAGCAGAGTGTGATCCATGGATGAGAACTATGCTGTGTGTTTCCCTTCATAAATGGAGTTAAATCTCAATCTCTGTGTCTTCCTAGAAGCAAGACTTCATTTCAGGTAACGGCAGTCACTTTTCAGCTCAAACGAACTACATCGTTCATGAAGCTCACACATTTCTCTTCTTTACATACAAGCATTGGATGTTAGAGGACCAGTGCTTTGTATCAGTTTCAGAAGCAGAGTTGAACTAGATATGGTCCGTATGTTTAGGAAACACCGTTCTTTTGTTCTCAGCACACACACGTTTCCTGCTGTGTTAGAGACTCCAGAAAGCAAGAGCGTGCTTCTCGCTCTAAAGCAGAGTGTGATCCATGGGTGAGAACTATGCTGTGTGTTTCCCTTCATAAATGGAGTTAAATCTCAATCTCTGTGTCTTCCTAGAAGCAAGACTTCGTTTCAGGTAACGGCAGTCACTTTTCAGCTCAAACGAACTACATCGTTCACTGAGCTCACACATTTCTCTTCTTTACATACAAGCATTGGATGTTAGAGGACCAGTGCTTTATATCAGTTTCAGAAACAGAGTTGAACTAGATATGGTCCGTATGTGTAGGAAACACCTTTCTTTTGTTCTCAGCACACACACGTTTCCTGCTGTCTTAGAGACTCTAGAAAGCAAGAGCGTGCTTCTTGTTCTAAAGCAGAGTGTGATCAATGGATGAATATACTGCTGTGTGTTTCACTCCAGAAATGGAGTTAAATCCCAGGTTCCTAGTCTTCCTACAAGAAAGACTTCAATTCAGGTAAGGGCAGTCACTTTTCTGCTCAAACGATCTACATCGTTCACGAAGCTCACACGTTTCCCATCTTAACTGACAAGCATTGGATGTTAGAGGACTACTGCTTTGTATCAGTTTCAGAAGAAGAGTTGGACTACATATGGTCCGTATGTGTAGGAAACTCCGTTCTTTTGTTCTGGGCACACTCAGATTGCCTGCTGTATTAGAGACTCTAGAAAGCAAGAGCGTGCTTCTTGTTCTAAAGCAGAGTATGACCAATGGATGAGAACACTGCTGTGTGTTTCATTTCAGAAGTGGAGTTAAATCCCAGGCTCTGAGTCTTCCTACAAGCAAGAATTCGTTTCAGGTAAGGGCAGTCACTTTTCTGCTCAAAAGAACTACATCGTTCATGAAGCTCACACATTTCCCATCTTAACTGACAAGCATTGGATGTTAGAGGACCAGTGATTTGTATCAGTTTCAGAGGAAGAGTTGGACTAGATATGGTCCGTATGTGTAGGAAACACTGTTCTTTTGTTCTCAGCGCACTCACGTTTCCTGCTGTGTTAGAGACTCCAGAAAGCAAGAGCGTGCTTCTCGCTCTAAAGCAGAGTGTGATCCATGGGTGAGAACTATGCTGTGTGTTTCCCTTCATAAATGGAGTTAAATCTCAATCTCTGTGTCTTCATAGAAGCAAGACTTCGTTTCAGGTAACGGCAGTCACTTTTCAGCTCAAACGAACTACATCGTTCACTGAGCTCACACATTTCTCTTCTTTACATACAAGCATTGGATGTTAGAGGACCAGTGCTTTATATCAGTTTCAGAAACAGAGTTGAACTAGATATGGTCCGTATGTGTAGGAAACACCTTTCTTTTGTTCTCAGCACACACACGTTTCCTGCTGTCTTAGAGACTCTAGAAACAAGAGCGTGCTTCGTGTTCTAAAGCAGAGTGTGATCAATGGATGATTATACTGCTGTGTGTTTCACTCCAGAAATGGAGTTAAATCCCAGGCTCTGAGTCTTCCTACAAGCAAGACTTCGATTCAGGTAAGGGCAGTCACTTTTCTGCTCAAACGATCTACATCGTTCACGAAGCTCACACGTTTCCCATCTTAACTGACAAGCATTGGATGTTAGAGGACTACTGCTTTGTATCAGTTTCAGAAGAAGAGTTGGACTACATATGGTCCGTATGTGTAGGAAACTCCGTTCTTTTGTTCTGGGCACACTCAGATTGCCTGCTGTATTAGAGACTCTAGAAAGCAAGAGCGTGCTTCTTGTTCTAAAGCAGAGTATGACCAATGGATGAGAACACTGCTGTGTGTTTCATTTCAGAAGTGGAGTTAAATCCCAGGCTCTGAGTCTTCCTACAAGCAAGACTTCGATTCAGGTAAGGGCAGTCACTTTTCTGCTCAAACGATCTACATCGTTCACGAAGCTCACACGTTTCCCATCTTAACTGACAAGCATTGGATGTTAGAGGACTACTGCTTTGTATCAGTTTCAGAAGAAGAGTTGGACTACATATGGTCCGTATGTGTAGGAAACTCCGTTCTTTTGTTCTGGGCACACTCAGATTGCCTGCTGTATTAGAGACTCTAGAAAGCAAGAGCGTGCTTCTCGCTCTAAAGCAGAGTGTGATCCATGGATGAGAACTCTGCTGTGTGTTTCATTTCAGAAGTGGAGTTAAATCCCAGGCTCTGTGTCTTACTACAAGCAAGACTTCGTTACAGGTAAGGGCAGTCACTTTTCAGTTCAAAGGAACTACATCATTCTCAAAGCTCACACGCTCCTCATCTTAACTGACAAACATTGGATGTTAGAGGACCAGTGCTTTGTGTCAGTTTCAGAAACAGAGTTGGACAAGATATGGTCCGTATGTGTAGGAAACACCGTTCTTTTGTTCTCAGCGCACTCACGTTTCCTGCTGTCTTAGAGACTTTAGAAAGCAAGAGCGTGCTTCTTTCTCTAAAGCAGAGTGTGATCCATGGATGAGAACTATGCTGTGTGTTTCCCTTCAGAAGTGGAGTTAAATCCCGGCTCTGAGTCTTCCTGCAAGCAAGAATTCGTTTCAGGTTAGGGCAGTCACTTTTCTGCTCAAACGAACTACATCGTTCATGAAGCTCACACATTTCCCATCGTAACTGACAAGCATTGGATGTTAGAGGACCAGTGATTTGTATCAGTTTCAGAAGAAGAGTTGGACTAGATATGGTCCGTATGTGTAGGAAACACCATTCTATGGTTCTCAGCGCACTCACGTTTCCTGCTGTGTTAGAGACTCCAGAAAGCAAGAGCGTGCTTCTCGCTCTAAAGCAGAGTGTGATCCATGGATGAGAACTATGCTGTGTGTTTCCCTTCATAAATGGAGTTAAATCTCAATCTCTGTGTCTTCCTAGAAGCAAGACTTCATTTCAGGTAACGGCAGTCACTTTTCAGCTCAAACGAACTACATCGTTCACTGAGCTCACACATTTCTCTTCTTTACATACAAGCATTGGATGTTAGAGGACCAGTGCTTTATATCAGTTTCAGAAACAGAGTTGAACTAGATATGGTCCGTATGTGTAGGAAACACCTTTCTTTTGTTCTCAGCACACACACGTTTCCTGCTGTCTTAGAGACTCTAGAAAGCAAGAGCGTGCTTCTTGTTCTAAAGCAGAGTGTGATCAATGGATGAATATACTGCTCTGTGTTTCACTCCAGAAATGGAGTTAAATCCCAGGCTCCTAGTCTTCCTACAAGAAAGACTTCAATTCAGGTAAGGGCAGTCACTTTTCTGCTCAAACGATCTACATCGTTCACGAAGCTCACACGTTTCCCATCTTAACTGACAAGCATTGGATGTTAGAGGACTACTGCTTTGTATCAGTTTCAGAAGAAGAGTTGGACTACATATGGTCCGTATGTGTAGGAAACTCCGTTCTTTTGTTCTGGGCACACTCAGATTGCCTGCTGTATTAGAGACTCTAGAAAGCAAGAGCGTGCTTCTTGTTCTAAAGCAGAGTATGACCAATGGATGAGAACACTGCTGTGTGTTTCATTTCAGAAGTGGAGTTAAATCCCAGGCTCTGAGTCTTCCTACAAGCAAGAATTCGTTTCAGGTAAGGGCAGTCACTTTTCTGCTCAAAAGAACTACATCGTTCATGAAGCTCACACATTTCCCATCTTAACTGACAAGCATTGGATGTTAGAGGACCAGTGATTTGTATCAGTTTCAGAGGAAGAGTTGGACTAGATATGGTCCGTATGTGTAGGAAACACTGTTCTTTTGTTCTCAGCGCACTCACGTTTCCTGCTGTGTTAGAGACTCCAGAAAGCAAGAGCGTGCTTCTCGCTCTAAAGCAGAGTGTGATCCATGGGTGAGAACTATGCTGTGTGTTTCCCTTCATAAATGGAGTTAAATCTCAATCTCTGTGTCTTCCTAGAAGCAAGACTTCGTTTCAGGTAACGGCAGTCACTTTTCAGCTCAAACGAACTACATCGTTCACTGAGCTCACACATTTCTCTTCTTTACATACAAGCATTGGATGTTAGAGGACCAGTGCTTTATATCAGTTTCAGAAACAGAGTTGAACTAGATATGGTCCGTATGTGTAGGAAACACCTTTCTTTTGTTCTCAGCACACACACGTTTCCTGCTGTCTTAGAGACTCTAGAAACAAGAGCGTGCTTCGTGTTCTAAAGTAGAGTGTGATCAATGGATGATTATACTGCTGTGTGTTTCACTCCAGAAATGGAGTTAAATCCCAGGCTCTGAGTCTTCCTACAAGCAAGACTTCGATTCAGGTAAGGGCAGTCACTTTTCTGCTCAAACGATCTACATCGTTCACGAAGCTCACACGTTTCCCATCTTAACTGACAAGCATTGGATGTTAGAGGACTACTGCTTTGTATCAGTTTCAGAAGAAGAGTTGGACTACATATGGTCCGTATGTGTAGGAAACTCCGTTCTTTTGTTCTGGGCACACTCAGATTGCCTGCTGTATTAGAGACTCTAGAAAGCAAGAGCGTGCTTCTTGTTCTAAAGCAGAGTATGACCAATGGATGAGAACACTGCTGTGTGTTTCATTTCAGAAGTGGAGTTAAATCCCAGGCTCTGAGTCTTCCTACAAGCAAGAATTCGTTTCAGGTAAGGGCAGTCACTTTTCTGCTCAAACGAACTACATCGTTCATGAAGCTCACACATTTCCCATCTTAACTGACAAGCATTGGATGTTAGAGGACCAGTGATTTGTATCAGTTTCAGAAGAAGAGTTGGACTAGATATGGTCCGTATGTGTAGGAAACACCGTTCTTTTGTTCTCAGCGCACTCACGTTTCCTGCTGTGTTAGAGACTCCCGAAAGCAAGAGCGTGCTTCTCGCACTAAAGCAGAGTGTGATCCATGGGTGAGAACTATGCTGTGTGTTTCCCTTCATAAATGGAGTTAAATATCAATCTCTGTGTCTTCCTAGAAGCAAGACATCGTTTCAGGTAATGGCAGTCACTTTTCAGCTCAAACGAACTACATCGTTCACTGAGCTCACACATTTCTCTTCTTTACATACAAGCATTGGATGTTAGAGGACCAGTGCTTTATATCAGTTTCAGAAACAGAGTTGAACTAGATATGGTCCGTATGTGTAGGAAACACCTTTCTTTTGTTCTCAGCACACACACGTTTCCTGCTGTCTTAGAGACTCTAGAAAGCAAGAGCGTGCTTCTTGTTCTAAAGCAGAGTGTGATCAATGGATGATTACACTGCTGTGTGTTTCACTCCAGAAATGGAGTTAAATCCCAGGCTCTGAGTCTTCCTACAAGCAAGACTTCGATTCAGGTAAGGGCAGTCACTTTTCTGCTCAAACGATCTACATCGTTCACGAAGCTCACACGTTTCCCATCTTAACTGACAAGCATTGGATGTTAGAGGACTACTGCTTTGTATCAGTTTCAGAAGAAGAGTTGGACTACATATGGTCCGTATGTGTAGGAAACTCCGTTCTTTTGTTCTGGGCACACTCAGATTGCCTGCTGTATTAGAGACTCTAGAAAGCAAGAGCGTGCTTCTCGCTCTAAAGCAGAGTGTGATCCATGGATGAGAACTCTGCTGTGTGTTTCATTTCAGAAGTGGAGTTAAATCCCAGGCTCTGTGTCTTACTACAAGCAAGACTTCGTTACAGGTAAGGGCAGTCACTTTTCAGTTCAAAGGAACTACATCATTCTCAAGCTCACACGCTCCTCATCTTAACTGACAAACATTGGATGTTAGAGGACCAGTGCTTTGTGTCAGTTTCAGAAACAGAGTTGGACAAGATATGGTCCGTATGTGTAGGAAACACCGTTCTTTTGTTCTCAGCGCACTCACGTTTCCTGCTGTCTTAGAGACTTTAGAAAGCAAGAGCGTGCTTCTTTCTCTAAAGCAGAGTGTGATCCATGGATGAGAACTATGCTGTGTGTTTCCCTTCAGAAGTGGAGTTAAATCCCGGCTCTGAGTCTTCCTGCAAGCAAGAATTCGTTTCAGGTTAGGGCAGTCACTTTTCTGCTCAAACGAACTACATCGTTCATGAAGCTCACACATTTCCCATCGTAACTGACAAGCATTGGATGTTAGAGGTCCAGTGATTTGTATCAGTTTCAGAAGAAGAGTTGGACTAGATATGGTCCGTATGTGTAGGAAACACCATTCTATGGTTCTCAGCGCACTCACGTTTCCTGCTGTGTTAGAGACTCCAGAAAGCAAGAGCGTGCTTCTCGCTCTAAAGCAGAGTGTGATCCATGGATGAGAACTATGCTGTGTGTTTCCCTTCATAAATGGAGTTAAATCTCAATCTCTGTGTCTTCCTAGAAGCAAGACTTCATTTCAGGTAACGGCAGTCACTTTTCAGCTCAAACGAACTACATCGTTCAGTGAGCTCACACATTTCTCTTCTTTACATACAAGCATTGGATGTTAGAGGACCAGTGCTTTGTATCAGTTTCAGAAGCAGAGTTGAACTAGATATGGTCCGTATGTTTAGGAAACACCGTTCTTTTGTTCTCAGCACACACACGTTTCCTGCTGTGTTAGAGACTCCAGAAAGCAAGAGCGTGCTTCTCGCTCTAAAGCAGAGTGTGATCCATGGGTGAGAACTATGCTGTGTGTTTCCCTTCATAAATGGAGTTAAATCTCAATCTCTGTGTCTTCCTAGAAGCAAGACTTCGTTTCAGGTAAAGGCAGTCACTTTTCAGCTCAAACGAACTACATCGTTCACTGAGCTCACACATTTCTCTTCTTTACATACAAGCATTGGATGTTAGAGGACCAGTGCTTTATATCAGTTTCAGAAACAGAGTTGAACTAGATATGGTCCGTATGTGTAGGAAACACCTTTCTTTTGTTCTCAGCACACACACGTTTCCTGCTGTCTTAGAGACTCTAGAAAGCAAGAGCGTGCTTCTTGTTCTAAAGCAGAGTGTGATCAATGGATGAATATACTGCTGTGTGTTTCACTCCAGAAATGGAGTTAAATCCCAGGCTCCTAGTCTTCCTACAAGAAAGACTTCGATTCAGGTAAGGGCAGTCACTTTTCTGCTCAAACGATCTACATCGTTCACGAAGCTCACACGTTTCCCATCTTAACTGACAAGCATTGGATGTTAGAGGACTACTGCTTTGTATCAGTTTCAGAAGAAGAGTTGGACTACATATGGTCCGTATGTGTAGGAAACTCCGTTCTTTTGTTCTGGGCACACTCAGATTGCCTGCTGTATTAGAGACTCTAGAAAGCAAGAGCGTGCTTCTTGTTCTAAAGCAGAGTATGACCAATGGATGAGAACACTGCTGTGTGTTTCATTTCAGAAGTGGAGTTAAATCCCAGGCTCTGAGTCTTCCTACAAGCAAGAATTCGTTTCAGGTAAGGGCAGTCACTTTTCTGCTCAAAAGAACTACATCGTTCATGAAGCTCACACATTTCCCATCTTAACTGACAAGCATTGGATGTTAGAGGACCAGTGATTTGTATCAGTTTCAGAGGAAGAGTTGGACTAGATATGGTCCGTATGTGTAGGAAACACTGTTCTTTTGTTCTCAGCGCACTCACGTTTCCTGCTGTGTTAGAGACTCCAGAAAGCAAGAGCGTGCTTCTCGCTCTAAAGCAGAGTGTGATCCATGGGTGAGAACTATGCTGTGTGTTTCCCTTCATAAATGGAGTTAAATCTCAATCTCTGTGTCTTCCTAGAAGCAAGACTTCGTTTCAGGTAACGGCAGTCACTTTTCAGCTCAAACGAACTACATCGTTCACTGAGCTCACACATTTCTCTTCTTTACATACAAGCATTGGATGTTAGAGGACCAGTGCTTTATATCAGTTTCAGAAACAGAGTTGAACTAGATATGGTCCGTATGTGTAGGAAACACCTTTCTTTTGTTCTCAGCACACACACGTTTCCTGCTGTCTTAGAGACTCTAGAAACAAGAGCGTGCTTCGTGTTCTAAAGCAGAGTGTGATCAATGGATGATTATACTGCTGTGTGTTTCACTCCAGAAATGGAGTTAAATCCCAGGCTCTGAGTCTTCCTACAAGCAAGACTTCGATTCAGGTAAGGGCAGTCACTTTTCTGCTCAAACGATCTACATCGTTCACGAAGCTCACACGTTTCCCATCTTAACTGACAAGCATTGGATGTTAGAGGACTACTGCTTTGTATCAGTTTCAGAAGAAGAGTTGGACTACATATGGTCCGTATGTGTAGGAAACTCCGTTCTTTTGTTCTGGGCACACTCAGATTGCCTGCTGTATTAGAGACTCTAGAAAGCAAGAGCGTGCTTCTTGTTCTAAAGCAGAGTATGACCAATGGATGAGAACACTGCTGTGTGTTTCATTTCAGAAGTGGAGTTAAATCCCAGGCTCTGAGTCTTCCTACAAGCAAGAATTCGTTTCAGGTAAGGGCAGTCACTTTTCTGCTCAAACGAACTACATCGTTCATGAAGCTCACACATTTCCCATCTTAACTGACAAGCATTGGATGTTAGAGGACCAGTGATTTGTATCAGTTTCAGAAGAAGAGTTGGACTAGATATGGTCCGTATGTGTAGGAAACACCGTTCTTTTGTTCTCAGCGCACTCACGTTTCCTGCTGTGTTAGAGACTCCCGAAAGCAAGAGCGTGCTTCTCGCACTAAAGCAGAGTGTGATCCATGGGTGAGAACTATGCTGTGTGTTTCCCTTCATAAATGGAGTTAAATATCAATCTCTGTGTCTTCCTAGAAGCAAGACATCGTTTCAGGTAATGGCAGTCACTTTTCAGCTCAAACGAACTACATCGTTCACTGAGCTCACACATTTCTCTTCTTTACATACAAGCATTGGATGTTAGAGGACCAGTGCTTTATATCAGTTTCAGAAACAGAGTTGAACTAGATATGGTCCGTATGTGTAGGAAACACCTTTCTTTTGTTCTCAGCACACACACGTTTCCTGCTGTCTTAGAGACTCTAGAAAGCAAGAGCGTGCTTCTTGTTCTAAAGCAGAGTGTGATCAATGGATGATTACACTGCTGTGTGTTTCACTCCAGAAATGGAGTTAAATCCCAGGCTCTGAGTCTTCCTACAAGCAAGACTTCGATTCAGGTAAGGGCAGTCACTTTTCTGCTCAAACGATCTACATCGTTCACGAAGCTCACACGTTTCCCATCTTAACTGACAAGCATTGGATATTAGAGGACTACTGCTTTGTATCAGTTTCAGAAGAAGAGTTGGACTACATATGGTCCGTATGTGTAGGAAACTCCGTTCTTTTGTTCTGGGCACACTCAGATTGCCTGCTGTATTAGAGACTCTAGAAAGCAAGAGCGTGCTTCTCGCTCTAAAGCAGAGTGTGATCCATGGATGAGAACTCTGCTGTGTGTTTCATTTCAGAAGTGGAGTTAAATCCCAGGCTCTGTGTCTTACTACAAGCAAGACTTCGTTACAGGTAAGGGCAGTCACTTTTCAGTTCAAAGGAACTACATCATTCTCAAAGCTCACACGCTCCTCATCTTAACTGACAAACATTGGATGTTAGAGGACCAGTGCTTTGTGTCAGTTTCAGAAACAGAGTTGGACAAGATATGGTCCGTATGTGTAGGAAACACCGTTCTTTTGTTCTCAGCGCACTCACGTTTCCTGCTGTCTTAGAGACTTTAGAAAGCAAGAGCGTGCTTCTTTCTCTAAAGCAGAGTGTGATCCATGGATGAGAACTATGCTGTGTGTTTCCCTTCAGAAGTGGAGTTAAATCCCGGCTCTGAGTCTTCCTGCAAGCAAGAATTCGTTTCAGGTTAGGGCAGTCACTTTTCTGCTCAAACGAACTACATCGTTCATGAAGCTCACACATTTCCCATCGTAACTGACAAGCATTGGATGTTAGAGGACCAGTGATTTGTATCAGTTTCAGAAGAAGAGTTGGACTAGATATGGTCCGTATGTGTAGGAAACACCATTCTATGGTTCTCAGCGCACTCACGTTTCCTGCTGTGTTAGAGACTCCAGAAAGCAAGAGCGTGCTTCTCGCTCTAAAGCAGAGTGTGATCCATGGATGAGAACTATGCTGTGTGTTTCCCTTCATAAATGGAGTTAAATCTCAATCTCTGTGTCTTCCTAGAAGCAAGACTTCATTTCAGGTAACGGCAGTCACTTTTCAGCTCAAACGAACTACATCGTTCAGTGAGCTCACACATTTCTCTTCTTTACATACAAGCATTGGATGTTAGAGGACCAGTGCTTTGTATCAGTTTCAGAAGCAGAGTTGAACTAGATATGGTCCGTATGTTTAGGAAACACCGTTCTTTTGTTCTCAGCACACACACGTTTCCTGCTGTGTTAGAGACTCCAGAAAGCAAGAGCGTGCTTCTCGCTCTAAAGCAGAGTGTGATCCATGGGTGAGAACTATGCTGTGTGTTTCCCTTCATAAATGGAGTTAAATCTCAATCTCTGTGTCTTCCTAGAAGCAAGACTTCGTTTCAGGTAACGGCAGTCACTTTTCAGCTCAAACGAACTACATCGTTCACTGAGCTCACACATTTCTCTTCTTTACATACAAGCATTGGATGTTAGAGGACCAGTGCTTTATATCAGTTTCAGAAACAGAGTTGAACTAGATATGGTCCGTATGTGTAGGAAACACCTTTCTTTTGTTCTCAGCACACACACGTTTCCTGCTGTCTTAGAGACTCTAGAAAGCAAGAGCGTGCTTCTTGTTCTAAAGCAGAGTGTGATCAATGGATGAATATACTGCTGTGTGTTTCACTCCAGAAATGGAGTTAAATCCCAGGCTCCTAGTCTTCCTACAAGAAAGACTTCGATTCAGGTAAGGGCAGTCACTTTTCTGCTCAAACGATCTACATCGTTCACGAAGCTCACACGTTTCCCATCTTAACTGACAAGCATTGGATGTTAGAGGACTACTGCTTTGTATCAGTTTCAGAAGAAGAGTTGGACTACATATGGTCCGTATGTGTAGGAAACTCCGTTCTTTTGTTCTGGGCACACTCAGATTGCCTGCTGTATTAGAGACTCTAGAAAGCAAGAGCGTGCTTCTTGTTCTAAAGCAGAGTGTGATCAATGGATGATTATACTGCTGTGTGTTTCACTCCAGAAATGGAGTTAAATCCCAGGCTCTGAGTCTTCCTACAAGCAAGACTTCGATTCAGGTAAGGGCAGTCACTTTTCTGCTCAAACGATCTACATCGTTCACGAAGCTCACACGTTTCCCATCTTAACTGACAAGCATTGGATGTTAGAGGACTACTGCTTTGTATCAGTTTCAGAAGAAGAGTTGGACTACATATGGTCCGTATGTGTAGGAAACTCCGTTCTTTTGTTCTGGGCACACTCAGATTGCCTGCTGTATTAGAGACTCTAGAAAGCAAGAGCGTGCTTCTTGTTCTAAAGCAGAGTATGACCAATGGATGAGAACACTGCTGTGTGTTTCATTTCAGAAGTGGAGTTAAATCCCAGGCTCTGAGTCTTCCTACAAGCAAGAATTCGTTTCAGGTAAGGGCAGTCACTTTTCTGCTCAAACGAACTACATCGTTCATGAAGCTCACACATTTCCCATCTTAACTGACAAGCATTGGATGTTAGAGGACCAGTGATTTGTATCAGTTTCAGAAGAAGAGTTGGACTAGATATGGTCCGTATGTGTAGGAAACACCGTTCTTTTGTTCTCAGCGCACTCACGTTTCCTGCTGTGTTAGAGACTCCCGAAAGCAAGAGCGTGCTTCTCGCACTAAAGCAGAGTGTGATCCATGGGTGAGAACTATGCTGTGTGTTTCCCTTCATAAATGGAGTTAAATATCAATCTCTGTGTCTTCCTAGAAGCAAGACATCGTTTCAGGTAATGGCAGTCACTTTTCAGCTCAAACGAACTACATCGTTCACTGAGCTCACACATTTCTCTTCTTTACATACAAGCATTGGATGTTAGAGGACCAGTGCTTTATATCAGTTTCAGAAACAGAGTTGAACTAGATATGGTCCGTATGTGTAGGAAACACCTTTCTTTTGTTCTCAGCACACACACGTTTCCTGCTGTCTTAGAGACTCTAGAAAGCAAGAGCGTGCTTCTTGTTCTAAAGCAGAGTGTGATCAATGGATGATTACACTGCTGTGTGTTTCACTCCAGAAATGGAGTTAAATCCCAGGCTCTGAGTCTTCCTACAAGCAAGACTTCGATTCAGGTAAGGGCAGTCACTTTTCTGCTCAAACGATCTACATCGTTCACGAAGCTCACACGTTTCCCATCTTAACTGACAAGCATTGGATATTAGAGGACTACTGCTTTGTATCAGTTTCAGAAGAAGAGTTGGACTACATATGGTCCGTATGTGTAGGAAACTCCGTTCTTTTGTTCTGGGCACACTCAGATTGCCTGCTGTATTAGAGACTCTAGAAAGCAAGAGCGTGCTTCTCGCTCTAAAGCAGAGTGTGATCCATGGATGAGAACTCTGCTGTGTGTTTCATTTCAGAAGTGGAGTTAAATCCCAGGCTCTGTGTCTTACTACAAGCAAGACTTCGTTACAGGTAAGGGCAGTCACTTTTCAGTTCAAAGGAACTACATCATTCTCAAAGCTCACACGCTCCTCATCTTAACTGACAAACATTGGATGTTAGAGGACCAGTGCTTTGTGTCAGTTTCAGAAACAGAGTTGGACAAGATATGGTCCGTATGTGTAGGAAACACCGTTCTTTTGTTCTCAGCGCACTCACGTTTCCTGCTGTCTTAGAGACTTTAGAAAGCAAGAGCGTGCTTCTTTCTCTAAAGCAGAGTGTGATCCATGGATGAGAACTATGCTGTGTGTTTCCCTTCAGAAGTGGAGTTAAATCCCGGCTCTGAGTCTTCCTGCAAGCAAGAATTCGTTTCAGGTTAGGGCAGTCACTTTTCTGCTCAAACGAACTACATCGTTCATGAAGCTCACACATTTCCCATCGTAACTGACAAGCATTGGATGTTAGAGGACCAGTGATTTGTATCAGTTTCAGAAGAAGAGTTGGACTAGATATGGTCCGTATGTGTAGGAAACACCATTCTATGGTTCTCAGCGCACTCACGTTTCCTGCTGTGTTAGAGACTCCAGAAAGCAAGAGCGTGCTTCTCGCTCTAAAGCAGAGTGTGATCCATGGATGAGAACTATGCTGTGTGTTTCCCTTCATAAATGGAGTTAAATCTCAATCTCTGTGTCTTCCTAGAAGCAAGACTTCATTTCAGGTAACGGCAGTCACTTTTCAGCTCAAACGAACTACATCGTTCAGTGAGCTCACACATTTCTCTTCTTTACATACAAGCATTGGATGTTAGAGGACCAGTGCTTTGTATCAGTTTCAGAAGCAGAGTTGAACTAGATATGGTCCGTATGTTTAGGAAACACCGTTCTTTTGTTCTCAGCACACACACGTTTCCTGCTGTGTTAGAGACTCCAGAAAGCAAGAGCGTGCTTCTCGCTCTAAAGCAGAGTGTGATCCATGGGTGAGAACTATGCTGTGTGTTTCCCTTCATAAATGGAGTTAAATCTCAATCTCTGTGTCTTCCTAGAAGCAAGACTTCGTTTCAGGTAACGGCAGTCACTTTTCAGCTCAAACGAACTACATCGTTCACTGAGCTCACACATTTCTCTTCTTTACATACAAGCATTGGATGTTAGAGGACCAGTGCTTTATATCAGTTTCAGAAACAGAGTTGAACTAGATATGGTCCGTATGTGTAGGAAACACCTTTCTTTTGTTCTCAGCACACACACGTTTCCTGCTGTCTTAGAGACTCTAGAAAGCAAGAGCGTGCTTCTTGTTCTAAAGCAGAGTGTGATCAATGGATGAATATACTGCTGTGTGTTTCACTCCAGAAATGGAGTTAAATCCCAGGCTCCTAGTCTTCCTACAAGAAAGACTTCGATTCAGGTAAGGGCAGTCACTTTTCTGCTCAAACGATCTACATCGTTCACGAAGCTCACACGTTTCCCATCTTAACTGACAAGCATTGGATGTTAGAGGACTACTGCTTTGTATCAGTTTCAGAAGAAGAGTTGGACTACATATGGTCCGTATGTGTAGGAAACTCCGTTCTTTTGTTCTGGGCACACTCAGATTGCCTGCTGTATTAGAGACTCTAGAAAGCAAGAGCGTGCTTCTTGTTCTAAAGCAGAGTATGACCAATGGATGAGAACACTGCTGTGTGTTTCATTTCAGAAGTGGAGTTAAATCCCAGGCTCTGAGTCTTCCTACAAGCAAGAATTCGTTTCAGGTAAGGGCAGTCACTTTTCTGCTCAAACGAACTACATCGTTCATGAAGCTCACACATTTCCCATCTTAACTGACAAGCATTGGATGTTAGAGGACCAGTGATTTGTATCAGTTTCAGAAGAAGAGTTGGACTAGATATGGTCCGTATGTGTAGGAAACACCGTTCTTTTGTTCTCAGCGCACTCACGTTTCCTGCTGTGTTAGAGACTCCCGAAAGCAAGAGCGTGCTTCTCGCACTAAAGCAGAGTGTGATCCATGGGTGAGAACTATGCTGTGTGTTTCCCTTCATAAATGGAGTTAAATATCAATCTCTGTGTCTTCCTAGAAGCAAGACATCGTTTCAGGTAATGGCAGTCACTTTTCAGCTCAAACGAACTACATCGTTCACTGAGCTCACACATTTCTCTTCTTTACATACAAGCATTGGATGTTAGAGGACCAGTGCTTTATATCAGTTTCAGAAACAGAGTTGAACTAGATATGGTCCGTATGTGTAGGAAACACCTTTCTTTTGTTCTCAGCACACACACGTTTCCTGCTGTCTTAGAGACTCTAGAAAGCAAGAGCGTGCTTCTTGTTCTAAAGCAGAGTGTGATCAATGGATGATTACACTGCTGTGTGTTTCACTCCAGAAATGGAGTTAAATCCCAGGCTCTGAGTCTTCCTACAAGCAAGACTTCGATTCAGGTAAGGGCAGTCACTTTTCTGCTCAAACGATCTACATCGTTCACGAAGCTCACACGTTTCCCATCTTAACTGACAAGCATTGGATGTTAGAGGACTACTGCTTTGTATCAGTTTCAGAAGAAGAGTTGGACTACATATGGTCCGTATGTGTAGGAAACTCCGTTCTTTTGTTCTGGGCACACTCAGATTGCCTGCTGTATTAGAGACTCTAGAAAGCAAGAGCGTGCTTCTCGCTCTAAAGCAGAGTGTGATCCATGGATGAGAACTCTGCTGTGTGTTTCATTTCAGAAGTGGAGTTAAATCCCAGGCTCTGTGTCTTACTACAAGCAAGACTTCGTTACAGGTAAGGGCAGTCACTTTTCAGTTCAAAGGAACTACATCATTCTCAAAGCTCACACGCTCCTCATCTTAACTGACAAACATTGGATGTTAGAGGACCAGTGCTTTGTGTCAGTTTCAGAAACAGAGTTGGACAAGATATGGTCCGTATGTGTAGGAAACACCGTTCTTTTGTTCTCAGCGCACTCACGTTTCCTGCTGTCTTAGAGACTTTAGAAAGCAAGAGCGTGCTTCTTTCTCTAAAGCAGAGTGTGATCCATGGATGAGAACTATGCTGTGTGTTTCCCTTCAGAAGTGGAGTTAAATCCCGGCTCTGAGTCTTCCTGCAAGCAAGAATTCGTTTCAGGTAAGGGCAGTCACTTTTCTGCTCAAACGAACTACATCGTTCATGAAGCTCACACATTTCCCATCGTAACTGACAAGCATTGGATGTTAGAGGACCAGTGATTTGTATCAGTTTCAGAAGAAGAGTTGGACTAGATATGGTCCGTATGTGTAGGAAACACCATTCTATGGTTCTCAGCGCACTCACGTTTCCTGCTGTGTTAGAGACTCCAGAAAGCAAGTGCGTGCTTCTCGCTCTAAGCAGAGTGTGATCCATGGATGAGAACTATGCTGTGTGTTTCCCTTCATAAATGGAGTTAAATCTCAATCTCTGTGTCTTCCTAGAAGCAAGACTTCATTTCAGGTAACGGCAGTCACTTTTCAGCTCAAACGAACTACATCGTTCAGTGAGCTCACACATTTCTCTTCTTTACATACAAGCATTGGATGTTAGAGGACCAGTGCTTTGTATCAGTTTCAGAAGCAGAGTTGAACTAGATATGGTCCGTATGTTTAGGAAACACCGTTCTTTTGTTCTCAGCACACACACGTTTCCTGCTGTGTTAGAGACTCCAGAAAGCAAGAGCGTGCTTCTCGCTCTAAAGCAGAGTGTGATCCATGGGTGAGAACTATGCTGTGTGTTTCCCTTCATAAATGGAGTTAAATCTCAATCTCTGTGTCTTCCTAGAAGCAAGACTTCGTTTCAGGTAACGGCAGTCACTTTTCAGCTCAAACGAACTACATCGTTCACTGAGCTCACACATTTCTCTTCTTTACATACAAGCATTGGATGTTAGAGGACCAGTGCTTTATATCAGTTTCAGAAACAGAGTTGAACTAGATATGGTCCGTATGTGTAGGAAACACCTTTCTTTTGTTCTCAGCACACACACGTTTCCTGCTGTCTTAGAGACTCTAGAAAGCAAGAGCGTGCTTCTTGTTCTAAAGCAGAGTGTGATCAATGGATGAATATACTGCTGTGTGTTTCACTCCAGAAATGGAGTTAAATCCCAGGCTCCTAGTCTTCCTACAAGAAAGACTTCGATTCAGGTAAGGGCAGTCACTTTTCTGCTCAAACGATCTACATCGTTCACGAAGCTCACACGTTTCCCATCTTAACTGACAAGCATTGGATGTTAGAGGACTACTGCTTTGTATCAGTTTCAGAAGAAGAGTTGGACTACATATGGTCCGTATGTGTAGGAAACTCCGTTCTTTTGTTCTGGGCACACTCAGATTGCCTGCTGTATTAGAGACTCTAGAAAGCAAGAGCGTGCTTCTTGTTCTAAAGCAGAGTATGACCAATGGATGAGAACACTGCTGTGTGTTTCATTTCAGAAGTGGAGTTAAATCCCAGGCTCTGAGTCTTCCTACAAGCAAGAATTCGTTTCAGGTAAGGGCAGTCACTTTTCTGCTCAAACGAACTACATCGTTCATGAAGCTCACACATTTCCCATCTTAACTGACAAGCATTGGATGTTAGAGGACCAGTGATTTGTATCAGTTTCAGAAGAAGAGTTGGACTAGATATGGTCCGTATGTGTAGGAAACACCGTTCTTTTGTTCTCAGCGCACTCACGTTTCCTGCTGTGTTAGAGACTCCCGAAAGCAAGAGCGTGCTTCTCGCACTAAAGCAGAGTGTGATCCATGGGTGAGAACTATGCTGTGTGTTTCCCTTCATAAATGGAGTTAAATATCAATCTCTGTGTCTTCCTAGAAGCAAGACATCGTTTCAGGTAATGGCAGTCACTTTTCAGCTCAAACGAACTACATCGTTCACTGAGCTCACACATTTCTCTTCTTTACATACAAGCATTGGATGTTAGAGGACCAGTGCTTTATATCAGTTTCAGAAACAGAGTTGAACTAGATATGGTCCGTATGTGTAGGAAACACCTTTCTTTTGTTCTCAGCACACACACGTTTCCTGCTGTCTTAGAGACTCTAGAAAGCAAGAGCGTGCTTCTTGTTCTAAAGCAGAGTGTGATCAATGGATGATTACACTGCTGTGTGTTTCACTCCAGAAATGGAGTTAAATCCCAGGCTCTGAGTCTTCCTACAAGCAAGACTTCGATTCAGGTAAGGGCAGTCACTTTTCTGCTCAAACGATCTACATCGTTCACGAAGCTCACACGTTTCCCATCTTAACTGACAAGCATTGGATGTTAGAGGACTACTGCTTTGTATCAGTTTCAGAAGAAGAGTTGGACTACATATGGTCCGTATGTGTAGGAAACTCCGTTCTTTTGTTCTGGGCACACTCAGATTGCCTGCTGTATTAGAGACTCTAGAAAGCAAGAGCGTGCTTCTCGCTCTAAAGCAGAGTGTGATCCATGGATGAGAACTCTGCTGTGTGTTTCATTTCAGAAGTGGAGTTAAATCCCAGGCTCTGTGTCTTACTACAAGCAAGACTTCGTTACAGGTAAGGGCAGTCACTTTTCAGTTCAAAGGAACTACATCATTCTCAAAGCTCACACGCTCCTCATCTTAACTGACAAACATTGGATGTTAGAGGACCAGTGCTTTGTGTCAGTTTCAGAAACAGAGTTGGACAAGATATGGTCCGTATGTGTAGGAAACACCGTTCTTTTGTTCTCAGCGCACTCACGTTTCCTGCTGTCTTAGAGACTTTAGAAAGCAAGAGCGTGCTTCTTTCTCTAAAGCAGAGTGTGATCCATGGATGAGAACTATGCTGTGTGTTTCCCTTCAGAAGTGGAGTTAAATCCCGGCTCTGAGTCTTCCTGCAAGCAAGAATTCGTTTCAGGTAAGGGCAGTCACTTTTCTGCTCAAACGAACTACATCGTTCATGAAGCTCACACATTTCCCATCGTAACTGACAAGCATTGGATGTTAGAGGACCAGTGATTTGTATCAGTTTCAGAAGAAGAGTTGGACTAGATATGGTCCGTATGTGTAGGAAACACCATTCTATGGTTCTCAGCGCACTCACGTTTCCTGCTGTGTTAGAGACTCCAGAAAGCAAGTGCGTGCTTCTCGCTCTAAGCAGAGTGTGATCCATGGATGAGAACTATGCTGTGTGTTTCCCTTCATAAATGGAGTTAAATCTCAATCTCTGTGTCTTCCTAGAAGCAAGACTTCATTTCAGGTAACGGCAGTCACTTTTCAGCTCAAACGAACTACATCGTTCAGTGAGCTCACACATTTCTCTTCTTTACATACAAGCATTGGATGTTAGAGGACCAGTGCTTTGTATCAGTTTCAGAAGCAGAGTTGAACTAGATATGGTCCGTATGTTTAGGAAACACCGTTCTTTTGTTCTCAGCACACACACGTTTCCTGCTGTGTTAGAGACTCCAGAAAGCAAGAGCGTGCTTCTCGCTCTAAAGCAGAGTGTGATCCATGGGTGAGAACTATGCTGTGTGTTTCCCTTCATAAATGGAGTTAAATCTCAATCTCTGTGTCTTCCTAGAAGCAAGACTTCGTTTCAGGTAACGGCAGTCACTTTTCAGCTCAAACGAACTACATCGTTCACTGAGCTCACACATTTCTCTTCTTTACATACAAGCATTGGATGTTAGAGGACCAGTGCTTTATATCAGTTTCAGAAACAGAGTTGAACTAGATATGGTCCGTATGTGTAGGAAACACCTTTCTTTTGTTCTCAGCACACACACGTTTCCTGCTGTCTTAGAGACTCTAGAAAGCAAGAGCGTGCTTCTTGTTCTAAAGCAGAGTGTGATCAATGGATGAATATACTGCTGTGTGTTTCACTCCAGAAATGGAGTTAAATCCCAGGCTCCTAGTCTTCCTACAAGAAAGACTTCGATTCAGGTAAGGGCAGTCACTTTTCTGCTCAAACGATCTACATCGTTCACGAAGCTCACACGTTTCCCATCTTAACTGACAAGCATTGGATGTTAGAGGACTACTGCTTTGTATCAGTTTCAGAAGAAGAGTTGGACTACATATGGTCCGTATGTGTAGGAAACTCCGTTCTTTTGTTCTGGGCACACTCAGATTGCCTGCTGTATTAGAGACTCTAGAAAGCAAGAGCGTGCTTCTTGTTCTAAAGCAGAGTATGACCAATGGATGAGAACACTGCTGTGTGTTTCATTTCAGAAGTGGAGTTAAATCCCAGGCTCTGAGTCTTCCTACAAGCAAGAATTCGTTTCAGGTAAGGGCAGTCACTTTTCTGCTCAAACGAACTACATCGTTCATGAAGCTCACACATTTCCCATCTTAACTGACAAGCATTGGATGTTAGAGGACCAGTGATTTGTATCAGTTTCAGAGGAAGAGTTGGACTAGATATGGTCCGTATGTGTAGGAAACACTGTTCTTTTGTTCTCAGCGCACTCACGTTTCCTGCTGTGTTAGAGACTCCAGAAAGCAAGAGCGTGCTTCTCGCTCTAAAGCAGAGTGTGATCCATGGGTGAGAACTATGCTGTGTGTTTCCCTTCATAAATGGAGTTAAATCTCAATCTCTGTGTCTTCCTAGAAGCAAGACTTCGTTTCAGGTAACGGCAGTCACTTTTCAGCTCAAACGAACTACATCGTTCACTGAGCTCACACATTTCTCTTCTTTACATACAAGCATTGGATGTTAGAGGACCAGTGCTTTATATCAGTTTCAGAAACAGAGTTGAACTAGATATGGTCCGTATGTGTAGGAAACACCTTTCTTTTGTTCTCAGCACACACACGTTTCCTGCTGTCTTAGAGACTCTAGAAACAAGAGCGTGCTTCGTGTTCTAAAGCAGAGTGTGATCAATGGATGATTATACTGCTGTGTGTTTCACTCCAGAAATGGAGTTAAATCCCAGGCTCTGAGTCTTCCTACAAGCAAGACTTCGATTCAGGTAAGGGCAGTCACTTTTCTGCTCAAACGATCTACATCGTTCACGAAGCTCACACGTTTCCCATCTTAACTGACAAGCATTGGATGTTAGAGGACTACTGCTTTGTATCAGTTTCAGAAGAAGAGTTGGACTACATATGGTCCGTATGTGTAGGAAACTCCGTTCTTTTGTTCTGGGCACACTCAGATTGCCTGCTGTATTAGAGACTCTAGAAAGCAAGAGCGTGCTTCTTGTTCTAAAGCAGAGTATGACCAATGGATGAGAACACTGCTGTGTGTTTCATTTCAGAAGTGGAGTTAAATCCCAGGCTCTGAGTCTTCCTACAAGCAAGAATTCGTTTCAGGTAAGGGCAGTCACTTTTCTGCTCAAACGAACTACATCGTTCATGAAGCTCACACATTTCCCATCTTAACTGACAAGCATTGGATGTTAGAGGACCAGTGATTTGTATCAGTTTCAGAGGAAGAGTTGGACTAGATATGGTCCGTATGTGTAGGAAACACTGTTCTTTTGTTCTCAGCGCACTCACGTTTCCTGCTGTGTTAGAGACTCCAGAAAGCAAGAGCGTGCTTCTCGCTCTAAAGCAGAGTGTGATCCATGGGTGAGAACTATGCTGTGTGTTTCCCTTCATAAATGGAGTTAAATCTCAATCTCTGTGTCTTCCTAGAAGCAAGACTTCGTTTCAGGTAACGGCAGTCACTTTTCAGCTCAAACGAACTACATCGTTCACTGAGCTCACACATTTCTCTTCTTTACATACAAGCATTGGATGTTAGAGGACCAGTGCTTTATATCAGTTTCAGAAACAGAGTTGAACTAGATATGGTCCGTATGTGTAGGAAACACCGTTCTTTTGTTCTCAGCACACACAGGTTTCCTGCTGTCTTAGAGACTCTAGAAAGCAAGAGCGTGCTTCTTGTTCTAAAGCAGAGTGTGATCAATGGATGATTACACTGCTGTGTGTTTCACTCCAGAAATGGAGTTAAATCCCAGGCTCTGAGTCTTCCTACAAGCAAGACTTCGATTCAGGTAAGGGCAGTCACTTTTCTGCTCAAACGATCTACATCGTTCACGAAGCTCACACGTTTCCCATCTTAACTGACAAGCATTGGATGTTAGAGGACTACTGCTTTGTATCAGTTTCAGAAGAAGAGTTGGACTACATATGGTCCGTATGTGTAGGAAACTCCGTTCTTTTGTTCTGGGCACACTCAGATTGCCTGCTGTATTAGAGACTCTAGAAAGCAAGAGCGTGCTTCTCGCTCTAAAGCAGAGTGTGATCCATGGATGAGAACTCTGCTGTGTGTTTCCCTTCAGAGATGGAGTTAAATCCCAGGCTCTGTGTCTTACTACATGCAAGACTTCGTTACAGGTAAGGGCAGTCACTTTTCAGTTCAAAGGAACTACATCATTCTCAAAGCTCACACGTTTCTCATCTTAACTGACAAACATGGGATGTTAGAGGACCAGTGCTTTGTGTCAGTTTCAGAAACAGAGTTGGACTAGATATGGTCCGTATGTGTAGGAAACACCGTTCTTTTGTTCTCAGCGCACTCACGTTTCCTGCTGTCTTAGAGACTTTAGAAAGCAAGAGCGTGCTTCTCGCTCTAAAGCAGAGTGTGATCCATGGATGAGAACTATGCTGTGTGTTTCCCTTCAGAAGTGGAGTTAAATCCCGGCTCTGAGTCTTCCTACAAGCAAGTATTCGTTTCAGGTAAGGGCAGTCACTTTTCTGCTCAAACGAACTACATCGTTCATGAAGCTCACACATTTCCCATCTTAACTGACAAGCATTGGATGTTAGAGGACCAGTGATTTGTATCAGTTTCAGAAGAAGAGTTGGACTAGATATGGTCCGTATGTGTAGGAAACATCATTCTATGGTTCTCAGCGCACTCACGTTTCCTGCTGTGTTAGAGACTCCAGAAAGCAAGAGCGTGCTTCTCGCTCTAAAGCAGAGTGTGATCCATGGATGAGAACTATGCTGTGTGTTTCCCTTCATAAATGGAGTTAAATCTCAATCTCTGTGTCTTCCTGGAAGCAAGACTTCGTTTCAGGTAACGGCAGTCACTTTTCAGCTCAAACGAACTACATCGTTCACTGAGCTCACACATTTCTCTTCTTTACATACAAGCATTGGATGTTAGAGGACCAGTGCTTTGTATCAGTTTCAGAAGCAGAGTTGAACTATATATGGTCCGTATGTTTAAGAAACACCGTTCTTTTGTTCTCAGCACACACACGTTTCCTGCTGTCTTAGAGACTCTAGAAAGCAAGAGCGTGCTTCTTGTTCTAAAGCAGAGTGTGATCAATGGATGATTACACTGCTGTGTGTTTCACTTCAGAAAGGGAGTTAAATCCCAGGCTCTGAGTCTTCCTACAAGCAAGAATTCGTTTCAGGTAAGGGCAGTCACTTTTCTGCTCAAACGAACTACATCGTTCATGAAGCTCACACATTTCCCATCTTAACTGACAAGCATTGGATGTTAGAGGAACAGTGATTTGTATCAGTTTCTGAAGAAGAGTTGGACTAGATATGGTCCGTATGTGTAGGAAACACCGTTCTTTTGTTCTCAGCGCACTCACGTTTCCTGCTGTGTTAGAGACTCCAGAAAGCAAGAGCGTGCTTCTCGCTCTAAAGCAGAGTGTGATCCATGGGTGAGAACTATGCTGTGTGTTTTCCTTCATAAATGGAGTTAAATCTCAATCTCTGTGTCTTCCTAGAAGCAAGACATCGTTTCAGGTAACGGCAGTCACTTTTCAGCTCAAACGATCTACATCGTTCACTGAGCTCACACATTTCTCTTCTTTACATACAAGCATTGGATGTTAGAGGACCAGTGCTTTATATCAGTTTCAGAAACAGAGTTGAACTAGATATGGTCCGTATGTGTAGAAAACACCTTTCTTTTGTTCTCAGCACACACACGTTTCCTGCTCTCTTAGAGACTCTAGAAAGCAAGAGCGTGCTTCTTGTTCTAAAGCAGAGTGTGATCAATGGATGATTACACTGCTGTGTGTTTCACTCCAGAAATGGAGTTAAATCCCAGGCTCTGAGTCTTCCTACAAGCAAGACTTCGATTCAGGTAAGGGCAGTCACTTTTCTGCTCAAATGATCTACATCGTTCACGAAGCTCACACGTTTCCCATCTTAACTGACAAGCATTGGATGTTAGAGGACTACTGCTTTCTATCAGTTTCAGAAGAAGAGTTGGACTACATATGGTCCGTATGTGTAGGAAACTCCTTTCTTTTGTTCTGGGCACACTCAGATTGCCTGCTGTATTAGAGACTTTAGAAAGCAAGAGCGTGCTTCTCGCTCTAAAGCAGAGTGTGATCCATGGATGAGAACTATGCTGTGTGTTTCCCTTCAGAAGTGGAGTTAAATCCCGGCTATGAGTCTTCCTACAAGCAAGAATTCGTTTCAGGTAAGGGCAGTCACTTTTCTGCTCAAACGAACTACATCGTTCATGAAGCTCACACATTTCCCATCGTAACTGACAAGCATTGGATGTTAGAGGACCAGTGATTTGTATCAGTTTCAGAAGCAGAGTTGGACTAGATATGGTCTGTATGTGTAGGAAACCCCATTCTATGGTTCTCAGCGCACTCATGTTTCCTGCTGTGTTAGAGACTCCAGAAAGCAAGAGCGTGCTTCTCGCTCTAAAGCAGAGTGTGATCCATGGATGAGAACTATGCTGTGTGTTTCCCTTCATAAATGGAGTTAAATCTCAATCTCTGTGTCTTCCTAGAAGCAAGACTTCGTTTCAGGTAACGGCAGTCACTTTTCAGCTCAAACGAACTACATCGTTCACTGAGCTCACACATTTCTCTTCTTTACATACAAGCATTGGATGTTAGAGGACCAGTGCTTTATATCAGTTTCAGAAACAGAGTTGAACTAGATATGGTCCGTATGTTTAGGAAACACCGTTCTTTGTTCTCAGCACACACACGTTTCCTGCTGTCTTAGAGACTCTAAAAGCAAGAGTGTACTTCTCGCTCTAAAGCAGAGTGTGATCCATGGATGAGAACTATGCTGTGTGTTTCCCTTCAGAAGTGGAGTTAAATCCCGGCTCTGAGTCTTCCTACAAGCAAGAATTCGTTTCAGGTAAGGGCAGTCACTTTTCAGCTCAAACGAACTACATCGTTCACGGAGCTCACAGTTTCTCATCTTAACAGACAAGCATTGTATGTTAGAGGACCAGTGCTTTGTGTCAGTTTCAGAAACAGAGTTGGACTAGATATGGTCCCTATGTGTAGGAAACACCGTTTTTTTGTTCTCAGCGCACTCACGTTTCCTGCTGTCTTAGAGAATTTAGAAAGCAAGAGCGTGCTTCTCGCTCTAAAGCAGAGTGTGATCCATGGATGAGAACTATGCTGTGTGTTTCCCTTCGGAAATGGAGTTAAATCCCAGATTGTGTGTCTTCCTACAAGCAAGACTTCGTTTCAGGTAGGGCAGTCACTTTACTGCTCAAACGAACTACATCGTTCATGAAGCTCACACGTTTCCCATCTTAACTGACAACATTGGACATTAGAGGACTACTGCTTTGTATCAGTTTCAGAAGAAGAGTTGGACTACATATGGTCCGTATGTGTAGGAAACTCCGTTCTTTTGTTCTGGGCACACTCAGATTGCCTGCTGTATTATAGATTCTAGAAAGCAAGAGCGTGCTTCTCGCTCTAAAGCAGAGTGTGATCCATGGATGAGAACTCTGCTGTGTGTTTCCATTCAGAGATGGAGTTAAATCCCAGGCTCTGTGTCTTACTACAAGCAAGACTTCGTTACAGGTAAGGGCAGTCACTTTTCAGTTCAAAGGAAGTACATCATTCTCAAAGCTCACACGTTTTTCATCTTAACAGACAAGCATTGGATGTTAGAGGACCAGTGCTTTGTGTCAGATTCAGAAACAGAGTTGGACTAGATATGGTCCGTATGTGTAGGAAACACTGTTCTTTTTTCTCAGCGCACTCACGTTTCCTGCTATATTAGAGACTCTAAAAGCAAGAGCGTGCTTCTCGCTCTAAAGCAGAGTGTGATCCATGGATGAGAACTATGCTGTGTGTTTCCCTTCAGAAGTGGAGATAATCCCAGGCTCTGAGTCTTCCTACAAGCAAGAATTCGTTTCAGGTAAGGGCAGTCACTTTTCTGCTCAAACGAACTACATCGTTCATGAAGCTCACACATTTCCCATCGTAACTGACAAGCATTGGATGTTAGAGGACCAGTGATTTGTATCAGTTTCAGAAGAAGAGTTGGACTAGATATGGTCCGTATGTGTAGGAAACACCATTCTATGGTTCTCAGTGCACTCACGTTTCCTGCTGTGTTAGAGACTCCAGAAAGCAAGAGCGTGCTTCTCGCTCTAAAGCAGAGTGTGATCCATGGATGAGAACTTTGCTGTGTGTTTCCCTTCATAAATGGAGTTAAATCTCAATCTCTGTGTCTTCCTAGAAGCAAGACTTCGTTTCAGGTAACGGCAGTCACTTTTCAGCTCAAACGAACTACATCGTTCACTGAGCTCACACATTTCTCTTCTTTACATACAAGCATTGGATGTTAGAGGACCAGTGCTTTGTATCAGTTTCAGAAGCAGAGTTGAACTAGATATGGTCCATATGTGTAGGAAACACCGTTCTTTTGTTCTCAGCACACACACGTTCCTGCTGTCTTAGAGACTCTAAAAGCAAGAGCGTGCTTCTCGCTCTAAAGCAGAGTGTGATCCATGGATGAGAACTATGCTGTGTGTTTCCCTTCAGAAGTGGAGTTAAATCCTGGCTCTGAGTCTTCCTACAAGCAAGAATTCGTTTCAGGTAAGGGCAGTCACTTTTCAGCTCAAACGAACTACATCGTTCACGGAGCTCACAGTTTCTCATCTTAACAGACAAGCATTGGATGTTAGAGGACCAGTGCTTTGTGTCAGTTTCAGAAACAGAGTTGGACTAGATATGGTCCCTATGTGTAGGAAACACCGTTTTTTTGTTCTCAGCGCACTCACGTTTCCTGCTGTCTTAGAGAATTTAGAAAGCAAGAGCGTGCTTCTCGCTCTAAAGCAGAGTGTGATCCATGGATGAGAACTATGCTGTGTGTTTCCCTTCGGAAATGGAGTTAAATCCCAGATTGTGTGTCTTCCTACAAGCAAGACTTCGTTTCAGGTAGGGCAGTCACTTTTCTGCTCAAACGAACTACATCGTTCATGAAACTCACACGTTTCCCATCTTAACTGACAACATTGGATATTAGAGGACTACTGCTTTGTATCAGTTTCAGAAGAAGAGTTGGACTACATATGGTCCGTATGTGTAGGAAACTCCGTTCTTTTGTTCTGGGCACACTCAGATTGCCTGCTGTATTAGAGACTCTAGAAAGCAAGAGCGTGCTTCTCGCTCTAAAGCAGAGTGTGATCCATGGATGAGAACTCTGCTGTGTGTTTCCATTCAGAGATGGAGTTAAATCCCAGGCTCTGTGTCTTACTACAAGCAAGACTTTGTTACAGGTAAGGGCAGTCACTTTTCAGTTCAAAGGAAGTACATCATTCTCAAAGCTCACACGTTTTTCATCTTAACAGACAAGCATTGGATGTTAGAGGACCAGTGCTTTGTGTCAGATTCAGAAACAGAGTTGGACTAGATATGGTCCGTATGTGTAGGAAACACTGTTCTTTTTATCTCAGCACACTCACATTTCTTGCTGTCTTAGAGATTTTAGAAAGCAAGAGCGTGCTTCTCGCTCTAAAGCAGAGTGTGACCCATGGATGAGAACTATTCTGTGTGTTTCCCTTCAGAAATGGAGTTAAATTCCAGGCTCTGTGTCTTCCTACAAGCAAGACTTCGTTTTAGGTATGGGCAGTCACTTTTCAGCTCAAACGAACTACATCGTTCACGGAGCTCACACGTTTCTCATCTTAACAGACAAGCATTGGATGTTAGAGGACCAGTGCTTAGTGTCAGTTTCAGAAACAGAGTTGGACTAGATATGGTCCCTTGTGTAGGAAACACCGTTCTTTTGTTCTCAGCGCACTCACGTTTCCTGCTGTCTTAGAGAATTTAGAAAGCAAGAGCGTGCTTCTCGCTCTAAAGCAGAGTGTGATCCATGGATGAGAACTATGCTGTGTGTTTCCCTTCAAAAGTGGAGTTAAATCCCAGGCTCTGAGTCTTCCTACAAGCAAGAATTCGTTTCAGGTAAGGGCAGTCACTTTTCTGCTCAAACGAACTACATCGTTCATGAAGCTCACACATTTCCCATCGTAACTGACAAGCATTGGATGTTAGAGGAACAGTGATTTGTATCAGTTTCAGAAGAAGAGTTGGACTAGATATGGTCCGTATGTGTAGGAAACACCGTTCTTTTGTTCTCAGAGCACTCACGTTTCCTGCTGTCTTAGAGACTCTAGAAAGCAAGAGCGTGCTTCTTGTTCTAAAGCAGAGTGTGATCAATGGATGATTACACTGCTGTGTATCACTTCAGAAATGGAGTTAAATCCCAGGCTCTGAGTCTTCCTACAAGAAAGACTTCCATTCAGGTAAGGGCAGTCACTTTTCTGCTCAAACAAACTACATCGTTCACGAAGCTCACACGTTTCTCATCTTAACTGACAAGCATTAGATGTTAGGGGGTCAGTGCTTTGTATCAGTTTCAGCAGCAGATTTGGACTACTTATGGTCTGTATAAGTAGGAAACACCGTTCTTTTGTTCTGGGCACACTCAGATTTCCTGCTATATTAGAGACTCTAAAAGCAAGAGCGTGCTTCTCGCTCTAAAGCAGAGTGTGATCCATGGATGAGAACTATGCTGTGTGTTTCCCTTCAGAAGTGGAGTTAAATCCGGGCTCTGAGTCATCCTACAAGCAAGAATTCGTTTCAGGTAAGGGCAGTCACTTTTCAGCTCAAACGAACTACATCGTTCACGGAGCTCACAGTTTCTCATCTTAACAGACAAGCATTGGATGTTAGAGGACCAGTGCTTTGTGTCAGTTTCAGAAAAAGAGTTGGACTAGATATGGTCCCTATGTGTAGGAAACACCGTTCTTTTGTTCTCAGCGCACTCACGTTTCCTGCTGTCTTAGAGAATTTAGAAAGCAAGATCGTGCTTCTCGCTCTAAAGCAGAGTGTGATCAATGGATGATTACACTGCTGTGTGTTTCACTTCAGAAATGGAGTTGAATCCCAGGCTCTGAGTCTTCCTACAAGCAAGAACTCGTTTCAGGTAAGGGCAGTCACTTTTCTGCTCAAACGAACTACATCGTTCATGAAGCTCACACGGTTCCCATCGTAACTGACAAGCATTGGATGTTAGAGGACCAGCGATTTGTATCAGTTTCAGAAGAAGAGTTGGACTAGATATTGTCCGTATGTGTAGGAAATACCATTCTATGGTTCTCAGCACACTCACGTTTCCTGCTGTGATAGAGACTCCAGAAAGCAAGAGCGTGCTTCTCGCTCTAAAGCAGAGTGTGATCCATGGATGAGAACTATGCTATGTGTTTCCCTTCATAAATGGAGTTAAATCTCAATCTCTGTGTCTTCCTAGAAGCAAGACTTCGTTTCAGGTAACGGCAGTCACTTTTCAGCTCAAAAGAACTACATCGTTCACTGAGCTCACACATTTCTCTTCTTTACATACAAGCATTGGATGTTAGAGGACCAGTGCTTTGTATCAGTTTCAGAAGCAGAGTTGAACTAGATATGGTCTGTATGTTTAGGAAACACCGTTCTTTTGTTCTCAGCACACACATGTTTCCTGCTTTCTTAGAGACTCTAGAGGGCAAGAGCGTGCTTCTTGTTCTAAAGCAGAGTGTGATCAATGGAAGATTACCCTGCTGTGTGTTTCACTTCAGAAATGGAGTTAAATCCCAGGCTCTGAGTCTTCCTACAAGCAAGAATTCGTTTCAGGTAAGGGCAGTCACTTTTCTGCTCAAACGAACTACATCGTTCATGAAGCTCACACGTTTCCCATCTTAACTGACAAGCATTGGATGTTAGAGGACCAGTGATTTTTATCAGTTTCAGAAAAAGTGTTGGACTAGATATGGTCCGTATGTGTAGGAAACACCGTTCTTTTGTTCTCAGCGCACTCCCGTTTCCTGCTGTCTTAGAGACTCTAGCAAGCAAGAGCGTGCTTCTTGTTCTAAAGCACAGTATGATCAATGGATGAGAACACTGCTGTGTGTTTCATTTCAGAAGTGGAGTTAAATCCCAGGCTCTGAGTCTTCCTACAAGCAAGAATTCGTTTCATTTAAGGGCAGTCACTTTTCTGCTCAAACGAACTACATCGTTCATGAAGCTCACACGTTTCCCATCTTAACTGACAAGCATTGGATGTTAGAGGACCAGCGATTTGTATCAGTTTCAGAAGAAGAGTTGGACTAGATATTGTCCGTATGTGTAGGAAATACCATTCTATGGTTCTCAGCACACTCACGTTTCCTGCTGTGATAGAGACTCCAGAAAGCAAGAGCGTGCTTCTCGCTCTAAAGCAGAGTGTGATCCATGGATGAGAACTATGCTATGTGTTTCCCTTCATAAATGGAGTTAAATCTCAATCTCTGTGTCTTCCTAGGAGCAAGACTTCGTTTCAGGTAACGGCAGTCACTTTTCAGCTCAAAAGAACTACATCGTTCACTGAGCTCACACATTTCTCTTCTTTACATACAAGCATTGGATGTTAGAGGACCAGTGCTTTGTATCAGTTTCAGAAGCAGAGTTGAACTAGATATGGTCTGTATGTTTAGGAAACACCGTTCTTTTGTTCTCAGCACACACATGTTTCCTGCTGTCTTAGAGACTCTAGAGGGCAAGAGCGTGCTTCTTGTTCTAAAGCAGAGTGTGATCAATGGAAGATTACACTGCTGTGTGTTTCACTTCAGAAATGGAGTTAAATCCCAGGCTCTGAGTCTTCCTACAAGCAAGAATTCGTTTCAGGTAAGGGCAGTCACTTTTCTGCTCAAACGAACTACATCGTTCATGAAGCTCACACGTTTCCCATCTTAACTGACAAGCATTGGATGTTAGAGGACCAGTGATTTTTATCAGTTTCAGAAAAAGTGTTGGACTAGATATGGTCCGTATGTGTAGGAAACACCGTTCTTTTGTTCTCAGCGCACTCACGTTTCCTGCTGTCTTAGAGACTCTAGCAAGCAAGAGCGTGCTTCTTGTTCTAAAGCACAGTATGATCAATGGATGAGAACACTGCTGTGTGTTTCATTTCAGAAGTGGAGTTAAATCCCAGGCTCTGAGTCTTCCTACAAGCAAGAATTCGTTTCATTTAAGGGCAGTCACTTTTCTGCTCAAACGAACTACATCGTTCATGAAGCTCACACGTTTCCCATCTTAACTGACAAGCATTGGATGTTAGAGGACCAGTGATTTGTATCAGTTTGAGAAGAAGAGTTGGACTAGATATGGTCCGTATGTGTAGGAAACAATGTTCTTTTGTTCTGGGCACACTCAGATTTCCGGCTGTCTTAGAGAGTCTAGAAAGCAAGAGCATGCTTCTTGTTCTAAAGCAGGGTGTGATCAATGGATGATTACACTGCTGTGTGTTTCACTCCAGAAATGGAGTTAAATCCCAGGCTCTGAGTCTTCCTACAAGCAAGACTTCGATTCAGGTAAGGGCAGTCACTTTTCTGCTCAAACGATCTACATCGTTCACGAAGCTCACACGTTTCCCATCTTAACTGACAAGCATTGGATGTTAGAGGGTCAGTGCTTTGTATCAGTTTCAGAAGCAGATTTGGACTACATATGGTCTGTATGTGTAGGAAACACAGTTCTTTTGTTCTGGGCACACTCATATTACCTGCTATATTAGAGACTCTAAAAGCAAGAGCGTGCTTCTCGCTCTAAAGCAGAGTGTGATCCATGGATGAGAACTCTGCTGTGTGTTTCCCTTCAGAGATGGAGTTAAATCCCAGGCTCTGTGTCTTACTACAAGCAAGACTTCGTTACAGGTAAGGGCAGTCACTTTTCAGCTCAAACGAACTACATCGTTCACGGAGCTCACAGTTTCTCATCTTAACAGACAAGCACTGGATGTTAGAGGACCAGTGCTTTGTGTCAGTTTCAGAAACAGAGTTGGACTAGATATGGTCCCTATGTGTAGGAAACACCGTTCTTTTTTTCTCAGCGCACTCACGTTTCCTGCTGTCTTAGAGAATTTAGAAAGCAAGAGCGTGCTTCTCGCTCTAAAGCAGAGTGTGATCCATGGATGAGAACTATGCTGTGTGTTTCCCTTCGGAAATGGAGTTAAATCCCAGATTGTGTGTCTTCCTACAAGCAAGACTTCGTTTCAGGTAGGGCAGTCACTTTTCTGCTCAAACGAACTACATCGTTCATGAAGCTCACACGTTTCCCATCTTAACTGACAAGCATTGGATGTTAGAGGACTACTGCTTTGTATCAGTTTCAGAAGAAGAGTTGGACTACATATGGTCCGTATGTGTAGGAAACTCCGTTCTTTTGTTCTGGGCACACTCAGATTGCCTGCTGTATTAGAGACTCTAGAAAGCAAGAGCGTGCTTCTCGCTCTAAAGCAGAGTGTGATCCATGGATGAGAACTATGCTGTGTGTTTCCCTTCAGAGATGGAGTTAAATCCCAGGCTCTGTGTCTTACTTCAAGCAAGACTTCGTTACAGGTAAGGGCAGTCACTTTTCAGTTCAAAGGAACTACATCATTCTCAAAGCTCACACGTTTTTCATCTTAACAGACAAGCATTGGATGTTAGAGGACCAGTGCTTTGTGTCAGTTTCAGAAACAGAGTTGGACTAAATATGGTCCGTATGTATAGGAAACACTGTTCTTTTGTTCTCAGCACACTCACATTTCCTCCTGTCTCAGAGATTTTAGAAAGCAAGAGCATGCCTCTCGCTCTAAAGCAGAGTGTGACCCATGGATGAGAACTATTCTGTGTGTTTCCCTTCAGAAATGGAGTTAAATTCCAGGCTCTGTGTCTTCCTACAAGCAAGACTTCGTTTTAGGTATGGGCAGTCACTTTTCAGCTCAAACGAACTACATCGTTCTCGGAGCTCACACGTTTCTCATCTTAACAGACAAGCATTGGATGTTAGAGGACCAGTGCTTAGTGTCAGTTTCAGAAACAGAGTTGGACTAGATATGGTCCCTATGTGTAGGAAACACCGTTCTTTTGTTCTCAGCGCACTCACGTTTCCTGCTGTCTTAGAGAATTTAGAAAGCAAGAGGGTGCTTCTCGCTCTAAAGCAGAGTGTGATCCATGGATGAGAACTATGCTGTGTGTTTCCCTTCAAAAGTTGAGTTAAATCCCAGGCTCTGAGTCTTCCTACAAGCAAGAATTCGTTTCAGGTAAGGGCAGTCACTTTTCTGCTCAAACGAACTACATCGTTCATGAAGCTCACACATTTCCCATCGTAACTGACAAGCATTGGATGTTAGAGGAACAGTGATTTGTATCAGTTTCAGAAGAAGAGTTGGACTAGATATGGTCCGTATGTGTAGGAAACACCGTTCTTTTGTTCTCAGAGCACTCACGTTTCCTGCTGTCTTAGAGACTCTAGAAAGCAAGAGCGTGCTTCTTGTTCTAAAGCAGAGTGTGATCAATGGATGATTACACTGCTGTGTATCACTTCAGAAATGGAGTTAAATCCCAGGCTCTGAGTCTTCCTACAAGCAAGACTTCCATTCAGGTAAGGGCAGTCACTTTTCTGCTCAAACGAACTACATCGTTCACGAAGCTCACACGTTTCTCATCTTAACTGACAAGCATTAGATGTTAGAGGGTCAGTGCTTTGTATCAGTTACAGCAGCAGATTTGGACTACTTATGGTCTGTATATGTAGGAAACACCGTTCTTTTGTTCTGGGCACACTCAGATTTCCTGCTATATTAGAGACTCTAAAAGCAAGAGCGTGCTTCTCGCTCTAAAGCAGAGTGTGATCCATGGATGAGAACTATGCTGTGTGTTTCCCTTCAGAAGTGGAGTTAAATCCCGGCTCTGAGTCTTCCTACAAGCAAGAATTCGTTTCAGGTAAGGGCAGTCACTTTTCTGCTCAAACGAACTACATCGTTCATGAAGCTCACACATTTCCCATCGTAACTGACAAGCATTGGATGTTACAGGACCAGTGATTTGTATCAGTTTCAGAAGAAGAGTTGGACTAGATATGGTCCGTATGTGTAGGAAACACCATTCTATGGTTCTCAGCGCACTCACGTTTCCTGCTGTGTTAGAGACTCCAGAAAGCAAGAGCGTGCTTCTCGCTCTAAAGCAGAGTGTGATCCATGGAAGAGAACTATGCTGTGTGTTTCCCTTCATAAATGGAGTTAAATCTCAATCTCTGTGTCTTCCTAGAAGCAAGACTTCGTTTCAGGTAACGGCAGTCACTTTTCAGCTCAAACGAACTACATCGTTCACTGAGCTCACACATTTCTCTTCTTTACATACAAGCATTGGATGTTAGAGGACCAGTGCTTTGTATCAGTTTCAGAAGCAGAGTTGAACTAGATATGGTCCATATGTGTCGGAAACACCGTTCTTTTGTTCTCAGCACACACACGTTCCTGCTGTCTTAGAGACTCTAAAAGCAAGAGCGTGCTTCTCGCTCTAAAGCAGAGTGTGATCCATGGATGAGAACTATGCTGTGTGTTTCCCTTCAGAAGTGGAGTTAAATCCCGGCTCTGAGTCTTCCTACAAGCAAGAATTCGTTTCAGGTAAGGGCAGTCACTTTTCAGCTCAAACGAACTACATCGTTCACGGAGCTCACAGTTTCTCATCTTAACAGACAAGCATTGGATGTTAGAGGACCAGTGCTTTGTGTCAGTTTCAGAAACAGAGTTGGACTAGATATGGTCCCTATGTGTAGGAAACACCGTTCTTTTTTTCTCAGCGCACTCACGTTTCCTGCTGTCTTAGAGAATTTAGAAAGCAAGAGCGTGCTTCTCGCTCTAAAGCAGAGTGTGATCCATGGATGAGAACTATGCTGTGTGTTTCCCTTCGGAAATGGAGTTAAATCCCAGATTGTGTGTCTTCCTACAAGCAAGACTTCGTTTCAGGTAGGGCAGTCACTTTTCTGCTCAAACGAACTACATCGTTCATGAAGCTCACACGTTTCCCATCTTAACTGACAACATTGCATATTAGAGGACTACTGCTTTGTATCAGTTTCAGAAGAAGAGTTGGACTACATATGGTCTGTATGTGTAGGAAACTCCGTTCTTTTGTTCTGGGCACACTCAGATTGCCTGCTGTATTAGAGACTCTAGAAAGCAAGAGCGTGCTTCTCGCTCTAAAGCAGAGTGTGATCCATGGATGAGAACTCTGCTGTGTGTTTCCATTCAGAGATGGAGTTAAATCCGAGGCTCTGTGTCTTACTACAAGCAAGACTTCGTTACAGGTAAGGGCAGTCACTTTTCAGTTCAAAGGAAGTACATCATTCTCAAAGCTCACACGTTTTTCATCTTAACAGACAAGCATTGGATGTTAGAGGACCAGTGCTTTGTGTCAGATTCAGAAACAGAGTTGGACTAGATATGGTCCGTATGTGTAGGAAACACTGTTCTTTTTTTCTCAGCACACTCACATTTCCTGCTGTCTTAGAGATTTTAGAAAGCAAGAGCGTGCTTCTCGCTCTAAAGCAGAGTGTGACCCATGGATGAGAACTATTCTGTGTGTTTCCCTTCAGAAATGGAGTTAAATTCCAGGCTCTGTGTCTTCCTACAAGCAAGACTTCGTTTTAGGTATGGGCAGTCACTTTTCAGCTCAAACGAACTACATCGTTCACGGAGCTCACACGTTTCTCATCTTAACAGACAAGCATTGGATGTTAGAGGACCAGTGCTTAGTGTCAGTTTCAGAAACAGAGTTGGACTAGATATGGTCCCTATGTGTAGGAAACACCGTTCTTTTGTTCTCAGCGCACTCACGTTTCCTGCTGTCTTAGAGAATTTAGAAAGCAAGAGCGTGCTTCTCGCTCTAAAGCAGAGTGTGATCCATGGATGAGAACTATGCTGTGTGTTTCCCTTCAAAAGTGGAGTTAAATCCAGGCTCTGAGTCTTCCTACAAGCAAGAATTCGTTTCAGGTAAGGGCAGTCACTTTTCTGCTCAAACGAACTACATCGTTCATGAAGCTCACACATTTCCCATCGTAACTGACAAGCATTGGATGTTAGAGGAACAGTGATTTGTATCAGTTTCAGAAGAAGAGTTGGACTAGATATGGTCCGTATGTGTAGGAAACACCGTTCTTTTGTTCTCAGAGCACTCACGTTTCCTGCTGACTTAGAGACTCTAGAAAGCAAGAGCGTGCTTCTTGTTCTAAAGCAGAGTGTGATCAATGGATGATTACACTGCTGTGTATCACTTCAGAAATGGAGTTAAATCCCAGGCTCTGAGTCTTCCTACAAGCAAGACTTCCATTCAGGTAAGGGCAGTCACTTTTCTGCTCAAACGAACTACATCGTTCACGAAGCTCACACGTTTCTCATCTTAACTGACAAGCATTAGATGTTAGAGGGTCAGTGCTTTGTATTAGTTTCAGCAGCAGATTTGGACTACTTATGGTCTTTATATGTCGGAAACACCGTTCTTTTGTTCTGGGCACACTCAGATTTCCTGCTATATTAGAGACTCTAAAAGCAAGAGCGTGCTTCTCGCGCTAAAGCAGAGTGTGATCCATGGATGAGAACTATGCTGTGTGTTTCCCTTCAGAAGTGGAGTTAAACCCCGGCTCTGAGTCTTCCTACAAGCAAGAATTCGTTTCAGGTAAGGGCAGTCACTTTTCAACTCAAACGAACTACATCGTTCACGGAGCTCACAGTTTCTCATCTTAACAGACAAGCATTGGATGTTAGAGGACCAGTGCTTTGTGTCAGTTTCAGAAACAGAGTTGGACTAGATATGGTCCCTATGTGTAGGAAACACCGTTCTTTTGTTCTCAGCGCACTCACGTTTCCTGCTGTCTTAGAGAATTTAGAAAGCAAGAGCGTGCTTCTCGCTCTAAATCAGAGTGTGATCCATGGAGGAGAACTATGCTGTGTGTTTCCCTTCGGAAATGGAGTTAAATCCCAGATTGTGTGTCTTCCTACAAGCAAGACTTCGTTTCAGGTAGGGCAGTCACTTTTCTGCTCAAACGAACTACATCGTTCATGAAGCTCACACGTTTCCCATCTTAACTGACAAGCATTGGATATTAGAGGACTACTGCTTTGTATCAGTTTGAGAAGAAGAGTTGGACTACATATGGTCCGTATGTGTAGGAAACTCTGTTCTTTTGTTCTGTGCACACTCAGATTGCCTGCTGTATTAGAGACTCTAGAAAGCAAGTGCGTGCTTCTCGCTCTAAAGCAGAGTGTGATCCATGGATGAGAACTCTGCTGTGTGTTTCCCTTCAGAGATGGAGTTAAATCCCAGGCTCTGTGTCTTACTACAAGCAAGACTTCGTTACAGGTAAGGGCAGTCCCTTTTCAGTTCAAAGGAAGTACATCATTCTCAAAGCTCACAAGTTTTTCATCTTAACAGACAAGCATTGAATGTTAGAGGACCAGTGCTTTGTGTCAGTTTCAGAAACAGAGTTGGACTAGATATGGTCCCTATGTGTAGGAAACACCGTTCTTTTGTTCTCAGCGCACTCACGTTTCCTGCTGTCTTAGAGAATTTAGAAAGCAAGAGCGTGCTTCTCGCTCTAAAGCAGAGTGTGATCCATGGATGAGAACTATGCTGTGTGTTTCCCTTCAAAAGTGGAGTTAAATCCCAGGCTCTGAGTCTTCCTACAAGCAAGAATTCGTTTCAGGTAAGGGCAGTCACTTTTCTGCTCAAACGAACTACATCGTTCATGAAGCTCACACATTTCCCATCGTAACTGACAAGCATTGGATGTTAGAGGAACAGTGATTTGTATCAGTTTCAGAAGAAGAGTTGGACTAGATATGGTCCGTATGTGTAGGAAACACCGTTCTTTTGTTCTCAGAGCACTCACGTTTCCTGCTGTCTTAGAGACTCTAGAAAGCAAGAGCGTGCTTCTTGTTCTAAAGCAGAGTGTGATCAATGGATGATTACACTGCTGTGTATCACTTCAGAAATGGAGTTAAATCCCAGGCTCTGAGTCTTCCTACAAGCAAGACTTCCATTCAGGTAAGGGCAGTCACTTTTCTGCTCAAACGAACTACATCGTTCACGAAGCTCACACGTTTCTCATCTTAACTGACAAGCATTAGATGTTAGAGGGTCAGTGCTTTGTATCAGTTTCAGCAGCAGATTTGGACTACTTATGGTCTGTATATGTAGGAAACACCGTTCTTTTGTTCTGGGCACACTCAGATTTCCTGCTATATTAGAGACTCTAAAAGCAAGAGCGTGCTTCTCGCTCTAAAGCAGAGTGTGATCCATGGATGAGAACTATGCTGTGTGTTTCCCTTCAGAAGTGGAGTTAAATCCCGGCTCTGAGTCTTCCTACAAGCAAGAATTCGTTTCAGGTAAGGGCAGTCACTTTTCTGCTCAAACGAACTACATCGTTCATGAAGCTCACAAATTTCCCATCGTAACTGACAAGCATTGGATGTTAGAGGACCAGTGATTTGTATCAGTTTCAGAAGAAGAGTTGGACTAGATATGGTCCGTATGTTTAGGAAACACCGTTCTTTTGTTCTCAGCACACACACGTTTCCTGCTGTCTTAGAGACTCTAGAAAGCAAGAGCGTGCTTCTTGTTCTAAAGCAGAGTGTGATCAATGGATGATTACACTGCTCTGTGTTTCACTTCAGAAATGGAGTTAAATCCCAGGCTCTGAGTCTTCCTACAAGCAAGAATTCGTTTCAGGTAAGGGCAGTCACTTTTCTGCTCAAACGAACTACATCGTTCATGAAGCTCACACGGTTCCCATCTTAACTGACAAGCATTGGATGTTAGAGGACCAGTGATTTGTATCAGTTTCAGAAGAAGAGTTGGACTAGATATGGTCCGTATGTGTAGGAAACACCGTTCTTTTGTTGTCAGCGCACTCACGTTTCCTGCTGTCTTAGAGACTTTAGAAAGCAAGAGCGTGCTTCTCGCTCTAAAGCAGAGTGTGATCCATGGATGAGAACACTGCTGTGTGTTTCATTTCAGAAGTGGAGTTAAATCCCAGGCTCTGAGTCTTCCTACAAGCAAGAATTCGTTTCAGGTAAGGGCAGTCACTTTTCTGCTCAAACGAACTACATCGTTCACTGAGCTCACACATTTCTCTTCTTTACATACAAGCATTGGATGTTAGAGGACCAGTGCTTTGTATCAGTTTCAGAAGCAGAGTTGAACTAGATATGGTCCATATGTGTAGGAAACACCGTTCTTTTGTTCTCAGCACACACACGTTCCTGCTGTCTTAGAGACTCTAAAAGCAAGAGCGTGCTTCTCGCTCTAAAGCAGAGTGTGATCCATGGATGAGAACTATGCTGTGTGTTTCCCTTCAGAAGTGGAGTTAAATCCCGGCTCTGAGTCTTCCTACAAGCAAGAATTCGTTTCAGGTAAGGGCAGTCACTTTTCAGCTCAAACGAACTACATCGTTCACGGAGCTCACAGTTTCTCATCTTAACAGACAAGCATTGGATGTTAGAGGACCAGTGCTTTGTGTCAGATTCAGAAACAGAGTTGGACTAGATATGGTCCCTATGTGTAGGAAACACCGTTTTTTTTTTCTCAGCGCACTCACGTTTCCTGCTGTCTTAGAGAATTTAGAAAGCAAGAGCGTGCTTCTCGCTCTAAAGCAGAGTGTGATCCATGGATGAGAACTATGCTGTGTGTTTCCCTTCGGAAATGGAGTTAAATCCCAGATTGTGTGTCTTCCTACAAGCAAGACTTCGTTTCAGGTAGGGCAGTCACTTTTCTGCTCAAACGAACTACATCGTTCATGAAGCTCACACGTTTCCCATCTTAACTGACAACATTGCATATTAGAGGACTACTGCTTTGTATCAGTTTCAGAAGAAGAGTTGGACTACATATGGTCCATATGTGTAGGAAACTCCGTTCTTTTGTTCTGGGCACACTCAGATTGCCTGCTGTATTAGAGACTCTAGAAAGCAAGAGCGTGCTTCTCGCTCTAAAGCAGAGTGTGATCCATGGATGAGAACTCTGCTGTGTGTTTCCATTCAGAGATGGAGTTAAATCCGAGGCTCTGTGTCTTACTACAAGCAAGACTTCGTTACAGGTAAGGGCAGTCACTTTTCAGTTCAAAGGAAGTACATCATTCTCAAAGCTCACACGTTTTTCATCTTAACAGACAAGCATTGGACGTTAGAGGACCAGTGCTTTGTGTCAGATTCAGAAACAGAGTTGGACTAGATATGGTCCGTATGTGTAGGAAACACTGTTCTTTTTTTCTCAGCACACTCACATTTCCTGCTGTCTTAGAGATTTTAGAAAGCAAGAGCGTGCTTCTCGCTCTAAAGCAGAGTGTGACCCATGGATGAGAACTATTCTGTGTGTTTCCCTTCAGAAATGGAGTTAAATTCCAGGCTCTGTGTCTTCCTACAAGCAAGACTTCGTTTTAGGTATGGGCAGTCACTTTTCAGCTCAAACGAACTACATCGTTCACGGAGCTCACACGTTTCTCATCTTAACAGACAAGCATTGGATGTTAGAGGACCAGTGCTTAGTGTCAGTTTCAGAAACAGAGTTGGACTAGATATGGTCCCTATGTGTAGGAAACACCGTTCTTTTGTTCTCAGCGCACTCACGTTTCCTGCTGTCTTAGAGAATTTAGAAAGCAAGAGCGTGCTTCTCGCTCTAAAGCAGAGTGTGATCCATGGATGAGAACTATGCTGTGTGTTTCCCTTCAAAAGTGGAGTTAAATCCAGGCTCTGAGTCTTCCTACAAGCAAGAATTCGTTTCAGGTAAGGGCAGTCACTTTTCTGCTCAAACGAACTACATCGTTCATGAAGCTCACACATTTCCCATCGTAACTGACAAGCATTGGATGTTAGAGGAACAGTGATTTGTATCAGTTTCAGAAGAAGAGTTGGACTAGATATGGTCCGTATGTGTAGGAAACACCGTTCTTTTGTTCTCAGAGCACTCACGTTTCCTGCTGTCTTAGAGACTCTAGAAAGCAAGAGCGTGCTTCTTGTTCTAAAGCAGAGTGTGATCAATGGATGATTACACTGCTGTGTATCACTTCAGAAATGGAGTTAAATCCCAGGCTCTGAGTCTTCCTACAAGCAAGACTTCCATTCAGGTAAGGGCAGTCACTTTTCTGCTCAAACGAACTACATCGTTCACGAAGCTCACACGTTTCTCATCTTAACTGACAAGCATTAGATGTTAGAGGGTCAGTGCTTTGTATTAGTTTCAGCAGCAGATTTGGACTACTTATGGTCTTTATATGTCGGAAACACCGTTCTTTTGTTCTGGGCACACTCAGATTTCCTGCTATATTAGAGACTCTAAAAGCAAGAGCGTGCTTCTCGCGCTAAAGCAGAGTGTGATCCATGGATGAGAACTATGCTGTGTGTTTCCCTTCAGAAGTGGAGTTAAACCCCGGCTCTGAGTCTTCCTACAAGCAAGAATTCGTTTCAGGTAAGGGCAGTCACTTTTCAACTCAAACGAACTACATCGTTCACGGAGCTCACAGTTTCTCATCTTAACAGACAAGCATTGGATGTTAGAGGACCAGTGCTTTGTGTCAGTTTCAGAAACAGAGTTGGACTAGATATGGTCCCTATGTGTAGGAAACACCGTTCTTTTGTTCTCAGCGCACTCACGTTTCCTGCTGTCTTAGAGAATTTAGAAAGCAAGAGCGTGCTTCTCGCTCTAAATCAGAGTGTGATCCATGGAGGAGAACTATGCTGTGTGTTTCCCTTCGGAAATGGAGTTAAATCCCAGATTGTGTGTCTTCCTACAAGCAAGACTTCGTTTCAGGTAGGGCAGTCACTTTTCTGCTCAAACGAACTACATCGTTCATGAAGCTCACACGTTTCCCATCTTAACTGACAAGCATTGGATATTAGAGGACTACTGCTTTGTATCAGTTTGAGAAGAAGAGTTGGACTACATATGGTCCGTATGTGTAGGAAACTCTGTTCTTTTGTTCTGTGCACACTCAGATTGCCTGCTGTATTAGAGACTCTAGAAAGCAAGTGCGTGCTTCTCGCTCTAAAGCAGAGTGTGATCCATGGATGAGAACTCTGCTGTGTGTTTCCCTTCAGAGATGGAGTTAAATCCCAGGCTCTGTGTCTTACTACAAGCAAGACTTCGTTACAGGTAAGGGCAGTCCCTTTTCAGTTCAAAGGAAGTACATCATTCTCAAAGCTCACAAGTTTTTCATCTTAACAGACAAGCATTGAATGTTAGAGGACCAGTGCTTTGTGTCAGTTTCAGAAACAGAGTTGGACTAGATATGGTCCGTATGTGTAGGAAACACTGTTCTTTTGTTCTCAGCACACTCACATTTCCTGCTGTCTTAGAGATTTTAGAAAGCAAGAGCGTGCTTCTCGCTCTAAAGCAGAGTGTGACCCATGGATGAGAACTATTCTGTGTGTTTCCCTTCAGAAATGGAGTTAAATTCCAGGCTCTGTGTCTTCCTACAAGCAAGACTTCGTTTTAGGTATGGGCAGTCACTTTTCAGCTCAAACGAACTACATCGTTCACGGAGCTCACACGTTTCTCATCTTAACAGACAAGAATTGGATGTTAGAGGACCAGTGCTTAATGTCAGTTTCAGAAACAGAGTTGGACTAGATATGGTCCCTATGTGTAGGAAACACCGTTCTTTTGTTCTCAGCGCACTCACGTTTCCTGCTGTCTTAGAGAATTTAGAAAGCAAGAGCGTGCTTCTCGCTCTAAAGCAGAGTGTGATCCATGGATGAGAACTATGCTGTGTGTTTCCCTTCAAAAGTGGAGTTAAATCCCAGGCTCTGAGTCTTCCTACAAGCAAGAATTCGTTTCAGGTAAGGGCAGTCACTTTTCTGCTCAAACGAACTACATCGTTCATGAAGCTCACACATTTCCCATCGTAACTGACAAGCATTGGATGTTAGAGGAACAGTGATTTGTATCAGTTTCAGAAGAAGAGTTGGACTAGATATGGTCCGTATGTGTAGGAAACACCGTTCTTTTGTTCTCAGAGCACTCACGTTTCCTACTGTCTTAGAGACTCTAGAAAGCAAGAGCGTGCTTCTTGTTCTAAAGCAGAGTGTGATCAATGGATGATTACACTGCTGTGTATCACTTCAGAAATGGAGTTAAATCCCAGGCTCTGAGTCTTCCTACAAGCAAGACTTCCATTCAGGTAAGGGCAGTCACTTTTCTGCTCAAACGAACTACATCGTTCACGAAGCTCACACGTTTCTCATCTTAACTGACAAGCATTAGATGTTAGAGGGTCAGTGCTTTGTATCAGTTTCAGCAGCAGATTTGGACTACTTATGGTCTGTATATGTAGGAAACACCGTTCTTTTGTTCTGGGCACACTCAGATTTCCTGCTATATTAGAGACTCTAAAAGCAAGAGCGTGCTTCTCGCTCTAAAGCAGAGTGTGATCCATGGATGAGAACTATGCTGTGTGTTTCCCTTCAGAAGTGGAGTTAAATCCCGGCTCTGAGTCTTCCTACAAGCAAGAATTCGTTTCAGGTAAGGGCAGTCACTTTTCTGCTCAAACGAACTACATCGTTCATGAAGCTCACAAATTTCCCATCGTAACTGACAAGCATTGGATGTTAGAGGACCAGTGATTTGTATCAGTTTCAGAAGAAGAGTTGGACTAGATATGGTCCGTATGTTTAGGAAACACCGTTCTTTTGTTCTCAGCACACACACGTTTCCTGCTGTCTTAGAGACTCTAGAAAGCAAGAGCGTGCTTCTTGTTCTAAAGCAGAGTGTGATCAATGGATGATTACACTGCTCTGTGTTTCACTTCAGAAATGGAGTTAAATCCCAGGCTCTGAGTCTTCCTACAAGCAAGAATTCGTTTCAGGTAAGGGCAGTCACTTTTCTGCTCAAACGAACTACATCGTTCATGAAGCTCACACGGTTCCCATCTTAACTGACAAGCATTGGATGTTAGAGGACCAGTGATTTGTATCAGTTTCAGAAGAAGAGTTGGACTAGATATGGTCCGTATGTGTAGGAAACACCGTTCTTTTGTTGTCAGCGCACTCACGTTTCCTGCTGTCTTAGAGACTTTAGAAAGCAAGAGCGTGCTTCTCGCTCTAAAGCAGAGTGTGATCCATGGATGAGAACACTGCTGTGTGTTTCATTTCAGAAGTGGAGTTAAATCCCAGGCTCTGAGTCTTCCTACAAGCAAGAATTCGTTTCAGGTAAGGGCAGTCACTTTTCTGCTCAAACGAACTACATCGTTCATGAAGCTCACACATTTCCCATCGTAACTGACAAGCATTGGATGTTAGAGGACCAGCGATTTGTATCAGTTTCAGAAGAAGAGTTGGACTAGATATTGTCAGTATGTGTAGGAAATACCATTCTATGGTTCTCAGCACACTCACGTTTCCTGCTGTGTTAGAGACTCCAGAAAGCAAGAGCGTGCTTCTCGCTCTAAAGCAGAGTGTGATCCATGGATGAGAACTATGCTGTGTGTTTCCCTTCAGAAGTGGAGTTAAATCCCGGCTCTGAGTCTTCCTACAAGCAAGAATTCGTTTCAGGTAAGGGCAGTCACTTTTCTGCTCAAACGACCTACATCGTTCATGAAGCTCACACGGTTCCCATCTTAACTGACAAGCATTGGATGTTAGAGGACCAGTGATTTGTATCAGTTTCAGAAGAAGAGTTGGACTAGATATGGTCCGTATGTGTAGGAAACACCGTTCTTTTGTTGTCAGCGCACTCACGTTTCCTGCTGTCTTAGAGACTTTAGAAAGTAAGAGCGTGCTTCTCGCTCTAAAGCAGAGTGTGATCCATGGATGAGAACACTGCTGTGTGTTTCATTTCAGAAGTGGAGTTAAATCCCAGGCTCTGAGTCTTCCTACAAGCAAGAATTCGTTTCAGGTAAGGGCAGTCACTTTTCTGCTCAAACGAACTACATCGTTCATGAAGCTCACACATTTCCCATCGTAACTGACAAGCATTGGATGTTAGAGGACCAGCGATTTGTATCAGTTTCAGAAGAAGAGTTGGACTAGATATTGTCCGTATGTGTAGGAAATACCATTCTATGGTTCTCAGCACACTCACGTTTCCTGCTGTGTTAGAGACTCCAGAAAGCAAGAGCGTGCTTCTCGCTCTAAAGCAGAGTGTGATCCATGGATGAGAACTATGCTATGTGTTTCCCTTCATAAATGGAGTTAAATCTCAATCTCTGTGTCTTCCTAGAAGCAAGACTTCGTTTCAGGTAATGGCAGTCACTTTTCAGCTCAAAAGAACTACATCGTTCACTGAGCTCACACATTTCTCTTCTTTACATACAAGCATTGGATGTTAGAGGACCAGTGCTTTGTATCAGTTTCAGAAGCAGAGTTGAACTAGATATGGTCTGTATGTTTAGGAAACACCGTTCTTTTGTTCTCAGCACACACATGTTTCCTGCTGTCTTAGAGACTCTAGAAAGCAAGAGCGTGCTTCTTGTTCTAAAGCAGAGTGTGATCAATGGATGATTACACTGCTGTGTGTTTCACTTCAGAAATGGAGTTAAATCCCAGGCTCTGAGTCTTCCTACAAGCAAGACTTCGATTCAGGTAAAGGCGGTCACTTATCTTCTCAAACAAACTACATCATTCACGGAGCTCACACGTTTCCCATCTTAACTGACAAGCATTGGATGTTAGAGGACCAGTGATTTTTATCAGTTTCAGAAGAAGTGTTGGACTAGATATGGTCCGTATGTGTAGGAAACACCGTTCTTTTGTTCTCAGCGCACTCTCGTTTCCTGCTGTCTTAGAGACTCTAGCAAGCAAGAGCGTGCTTCTTGTTCTAAAGCAGAGTATGATCAATGGATGAGAACACTGCTGTGTGTTTCATTTCAGAAGTGGAGTTAAATCCCAGGCTCTGAGTCTTCCTACAAGCAAGAATTCGTTTCATTTAAGGGCAGTCACTTTTCTGCTCAAAAGAACTACATCGTTCATGAAGCTCACACGTTTCCCATCTTAACTGACAAGCATTGGATTTTAGAGGACCAGTGATTTGTATCAGTTTCAGAAGAAGAGTTGGACTAGATATGGTCCGTATGTTTAGGAAACACCGTTCTTTTGTTCTCAGCACACACACGTTTCCTGCTGTCTTAGAGACTCTAGAAAGCAAGAGCGTGCTTCTTGTTCTAAAGCAGAGTGTGATCAATGGATGATTACACTGCTCTGTGTTTCACTTCAGAAATGGAGTTAAATCCCAGGCTCTGAGTCTTCCTACAAGCAAGAATTCGTTTCAGGTAAGGGCAGTCACTTTTCTGCTCAAACGAACTACATCGTTCATGAAGTTCACACGGTTCCCATCTTAACAGACAAGCATTGGATGTTAGAGGACCAGTGATTTGTATCAGTTTCAGAAGAAGAGTTGGACTAGATATGGTCCGTATGTGTAGGAAACCCCGTTCTTTTGTTGTCAGCGCACTCACGTTTCCTGCTGTCTTAGAGACTTTAGAAAGCAAGAGCGTGCTTCTCGCTCTAAAGCAGAGTGTGATCCATGGATGAGAACACTGCTGTGTGTTTCATTTCAGAAGTGGAGTTAAATCCCAGGCTCTGAGTCTTCCTACAAGCAAGAATTCGTTTCAGGTAAGGGCAGTCACTTTTCTGCTCAAACGAACTACATCGTTCATGAAGCTCACACATTTCCCATCGTAACTGACAAGCATTGGATGTTAGAGGACCAGCGATTTGTATCAGTTTCAGAAGAAGAGTTGGACTAGATATTGTCAGTATGTGTAGGAAATACCATTCTATGGTTCTCAGCACACTCACGTTTCCTGCTGTGTTAGAGACTCCAGAAAGCAAGAGCGTGCTTCTCGCTCTAAAGCAGAGTGTGATCCATGGATGAGAACTATGCTGTGTGTTTCCCTTCAGAAGTGGAGTTAAATCCCGGCTCTGAGTCTTCCTACAAGCAAGAATTCGTTTCAGGTAAGGGCAGTCACTTTTCTGCTCAAACGACCTACATCGTTCATGAAGCTCACACGGTTCCCATCTTAACTGACAAGCATTGGATGTTAGAGGACCAGTGATTTGTATCAGTTTCAGAAGAAGAGTTGGACTAGATATGGTCCGTATGTGTAGGAAACACCGTTCTTTTGTTGTCAGCGCACTCACTTTTCCTGCTGTCTTAGAGACTTTAGAAAGTAAGAGCGTGCTTCTCGCTCTAAAGCAGAGTGTGATCCATGGATGAGAACACTGCTGTGTGTTTTATTTCAGAAGTGGAGTTAAATCCCAGGCTCTGAGTCTTCCTACAAGCAAGAATTCGTTTCAGGTAAGGGCAGTCACTTTTCTGCTCAAACGAACTACATCGTTCATGAAGCTCACACATTTCCCATCGTAACTGACAAGCATTGGATGTTAGAGGACCAGCGATTTGTATCAGTTTCAGAAGAAGAGTTGGACTAGATATTGTCCGTATGTGTAGGAAATACCATTCTATGGTTCTCAGCACACTCACGTTTCCTGCTGTGTTAGAGACTCCAGAAAGCAAGAGCGTGCTTCTCGCTCTAAAGCAGAGTGTGATCCATGGATGAGAACTATGCTATGTGTTTCCCTTCATAAATGGAGTTAAATCTCAATCTCTGTGTCTTCCTAGAAGCAAGACTTCGTTTCAGGTAATGGCAGTCACTTTTCAGCTCAAAAGAACTACATCGTTCACTGAGCTCACACATTTCTCTTCTTTACATACAAGCATTGGATGTTAGAGGACCAGTGCTTTGTATCAGTTTCAGAAGCAGAGTTGAACTAGATATGGTCTGTATGTTTAGGAAACACCGTTCTTTTGTTCTCAGCACACACATGTTTCCTGCTGTCTTAGAGACTCTAGAAAGCAAGAGCGTGCTTCTTGTTCTAAAGCAGAGTGTGATCAATGGATGATTACACTGCTGTGTGTTTCACTTCAGAAATGGAGTTAAATCCCAGGCTCTGAGTCTTCCTACAAGCAAGACTTCGATTCAGGTAAAGGCGGTCACTTATCTTCTCAAACAAACTACATCATTCACGGAGCTCACACGTTTCCCATCTTAACTGACAAGCATTGGATGTTAGAGGACCAGTGATTTTTATCAGTTTCAGAAGAAGTGTTGGACTAGATATGGTCCGTATGTGTAGGAAACACCGTTCTTTTGTTCTCAGCGCACTCTCGTTTCCTGCTGTCTTAGAGACTCTAGCAAGCAAGAGCGTGCTTCTTGTTCTAAAGCAGAGTATGATCAATGGATGAGAACACTGCTGTGTGTTTCATTTCAGAAGTGGAGTTAAATCCCAGGCTCTGAGTCTTCCTACAAGCAAGAATTCGTTTCATTTAAGGGCAGTCACTTTTCTGCTCAAAAGAACTACATCGTTCATGAAGCTCACACGTTTCCCATCTTAACTGACAAGCATTGGATTTTAGAGGACCAGTGATTTGTATCAGTTTGAGAAGAAGAGTTGGACTAGATATGGTCCGTATGTGTAGGAAACAATGTTCTTTTGTTCTGGGCACACTCAGATTTCCGGCTGTCTTAGAGAGTCTAGAAAGCAAGAGCGTGCTTCTTGTTCTAAAGCAGGGTGTGATCAATGGATGATTACACTGCTGTGTGTTTCACTCCAGAAATGGAGTTAGATCCCAGGCTCTGAGTCTTCCTACAAGCAAGACTTCGATTCAGGTAAGGGCAGTCACTTTTCTGCTCAAACGATCTACATCGTTCACGAAGCTCACACGTTTCCCATCTTAACTGACAAGCATTGGATGTTAGAGGGTCAGTGCTTTGTATCAGTTTCAGAAGCAGATTTGGACTACATATGGTCTGTATGTGTAGGAAACACAGTTCTTTTGTTCTGGGCACACTCATATTACCTGCTATATTAGAGACTCTAAAAGCAAGAGCGTGCTTCTCGCTCTAAAGCAGAGTGTGATCCATGGATGAGAACTCTGCTGTGTGTTTCCCTTCAGAGATGGAGTTAAATCCCAGGCTCTGTGTCTTACTACAAGCAAGACTTCGTTACAGGTAAGGGCAGTCACTTTTCAGCTCAAACGAACTACATCGTTCACGGAGCTCACAGTTTCTCATCTTAACAGACAAGCATTGGATGTTAGAGGACCAGTGATTTGTGTCAGTTTCAGAAACAGAGTTGGACTAGATATGGTCCCTATGTGTAGGAAACACCGTTCTTTTTTTCTCAGCGCACTCACGTTTCCTGCTGTCTTAGAGAATTATAAAGCAAGAGCGTGCTTCTCGCTCTAAAGCAGAGTGTGATCCATGGATGAGAACTATGCTGTGTGTTTCCCTTCGGAAATGGAGTTAAATCCCAGATTGTGTGTCTTCCTACAAGCAAGACTTCGTTTCAGGTAGGGCAGTCACTTTTCTGCTCAAACGAACTACATCGTTCATGAAGCTCACTCGTTTCCCATCTTAACTGACAAGCATTGGATGTTAGAGGACTACTGCTTTGTATCAGTTTCAGAAGAAGATATGGTCCGTATGTGTAGGAAACTCCGTTCTTTTGTTCTGGGCACACTCAGATTGCCTGCTGTATTATAGACTCTAGAATGCAAGAGCGTGCTTCTCGCTCTAAAGCAGAGTGTGATCCATGGATGAGAACTCTGCTGTGTGTTTCCCTTCAGAGATGGAGTTAAATCCCAGGCTCTGTGTCTTACTACAAGCAAGACTTCGTTACAGGTAAGGGCAGTCACTTTTCAGTTCAAAGGAACTACATCATTCTCAAAGCTCACACGTTTTTCATCTTAACAGACAAGCATTGGATGTTAGAGGACCAGTGCTTTGTGTCAGTTTCAGAAACAGAGTTGGACTAAATATGGTCCGTATGTGTAGGAAACTCTGTTCTTTTGTTCTCAGCACACTCACATTTCCTGCTGTCTCAGAGATTTTAGAAAGCAAGAGCATGCTTCTCGCTCTAAAGCAGAGTGTGACCCATGGATGAGAACTATTCTGTGTGTTTCCCTTCAGAAATGGAGTTAAATTCCAGGCTCTGTGTCTTCCTACAAGCAAGACTTCGTTTTAGGTATGGGCAGTCACTTTTCAGCTCAAACGAACTACATCGTTCACGGAGCTCACACGTTTCTCATCTTAACAGACAAGCATTGGATGTTAGAGGACCAGTGCTTAGTGTCAGTTTCAGAAACAGAGTTGGACTAGATATGGTCCCTATGTGTAGGAAACACCGTTCTTTTGTTCTCAGCGCACTCACGTTTCCTGCTGTCTTAGAGAATTTAGAAAGCAAGAGCATGCTTCTCGCTCTAAAGCAGAGTGTGATCCATGGATGAGAACTATGCTGTGTGTTTCCCTTCAAAAGTTGAGTTAAATCCCAGGCTCTGAGTCTTCCTACAAGCAAGAATTCGTTTCAGGTAAGGGCAGTCACTTTTCTGCTCAAACGAACTACATCGTTCATGAAGCTCACACATTTCCCATCGTAACTGACAAGCATTGGATGTTAGAGGAACAGTGATTTGTATCAGTTTCAGAAGAAGAATTGGACTAGATATGGTCCCTATGTGTAGGAAACACCGTTCTTTTGTTCTCAGAGCACTCACGTTTCCTGCTGTGTTAGAGACTCCAGAAAGCAAGAGCGTGCTTCTCGCTCTAAAGCAGAGTGTGATCCATGGGTGAGAACTATGCTGTGTGTTTCCCTTCATAAATGGAGTTAAATCTCAATCTCTGTGTCTTCCTAGAAGCAAGACTTCGTTTGAGGTAACGACAGTCACTTTTCAGCTCAAACGAACTACATCGTTCACTGAGCTCACACATTTCTCTTCTTTACATACAAGCATTGGATGTTAGAGGAATAGTGCTTTGTTTCAGTTTCAGAAACAGAGTTGAACTAGATATGGTCCGTATGTGTAGGAAACACCGTTCTTTTGTTCTCAGCACACACACGTTTCCTGCTGTCTTAGAGACCCTAGAAAGCAAGAGCGTGATTCTTGTTCTAAAGCAGAGTGTGATCAATGGATGATTACACTGCTGTGTGTTTCACTCCAGAAATGGAGTTAAATCCCAGGCTCTGAGTCTTCCTACAAGCAAGAATTCTATTCAGGTAAGGGCAGTCACTTTTCTGCTCAAACGAACTACATCGTTCACGAAGCTCACACGTTTCTCATCTTAACTGACAAGCATTGGATATTAGAGGGTCAGTGCTTTGTAGCAGTTTCAGAAGCAGATTTGGACTACATATGGTCTGTATGTGTAGGAAACACAGTTCTTTTGTTCTGGGCACACTCATATTACCTGCTATATTAGAGACTCTAAAAGCAAGAGCGTGCTTCTCGCTCTAAAGCAGAGTGTGATCCATGGATGAGAAAAATGCTGTGTGTTTCCCTTCAGATATGGAGTTAAATCCCAGGCTCTGTGTCTAACTACAAGCAAGACTTCGTTACAGGTAAGGGCAGTCACTTTTCAGTTCAAAGGAACTACATCATTCTCAAAGCTCACACGTTTCTCATCTTAACTGACAAACATTGGATGTTAGAGGACCAGTGCTTTGTGTCAGTTTCAGAAACAGAGTTGGACTAGATATGGTCCGTATGTGGAGGAAACTCCGTTCTTTTGTTCTGGGCACACTCAGATTGCCTGCTGTATTAGAGACTCTAGAAAGCAAGAGCGTGCTTCTCCCTCCAAAGCAGAGTGTGATCCATGGATGAGAACTCTGCTGTGTGTTTCCCTTCAGAGATGGAGTTAAATCTCAATCTCTGTGTCTTCCTAGAAGCAAGACTTCGTTTCAGGTAACGGCAGTCAGTTTTCAGCTCAAACGAACTACATCGTTCACTGAGCTCACACATTTCTCTTCTTTACATACAAGCATTGGATGTTAGAGGACCAGTGATTTGTATCAGTTTCAGAAGAGGAGTTGGACTAGATATGGTCTGTATGTGTCGGAAACACCGTTCTTTTGTTCTCAGCGCACTCCCGTTTCCTGCTGTGTTAGAGACTCCAGAAAGCAAGAGCGTGCTTCTCGCTCTAAAGCAGAGTGTGATCCATGGATGAGAACTATGCTGTGTGTTTCCCTTCATAAATGGAGTTAAATCTCAATCTCTGTGTCTTCCTAGAAGCAAGACTTCATTTCAGGTAAAGGCAGTCACTTTACAGCTCAAACGAACTACATCGTTCACAGAGCTCACACATTTCTCTTCTTTACATACAAGCATAGGATGTTAGAGGACCAGTGCTTTGTATCAGTTTCAGAAGCAGAGTTGGACTAGATATGGTCCGTATGTGTAGGAAACAATGTTCTTTTGTTCTGGGCACACTCAGATTTCTGGCTGTCTTAGAGAGTCTAGAAAGCAAGAGCGTGCTTCTTGTTCTAAAGCAGGGTGTGATCAATGGATGATTACACTGCTGTGTGTTTCACTCCAGAAATGGAGTTAAATCCCAGGCTCTGAGTCTTCCTACAAGCAAGACTTCGATTCAGGTAAGGGCAGTCACTTTTCTGCTCAAACGATCTACATCGTTCACGAAGCTCACACGTTTCCCATCTTAACTGACAAGCATTGGATGTTAGAGGGTCAGTGCTTTGTATCAGTTTCAGAAGCAGATTTGGACTACATATGGTCTGTATGTGTAGGAAACACAGTTCTTTTGTTCTGGGCACACTCATATTACCTGCTATATTAGAGACTCTAAAAGCAAGAGCGTGCTTCTCGCTCTAAAGCAGAGTGTGATCCATGGATGAGAACTCTGCTGTGTGTTTCCCTTCAGAGATGGAGTTAAATCCCAGGCTCTGTGTCTTACTACAAGCAAGACTTCGTTACAGGTAAGGGCAGTCACTTTTCAGCTCAAACGAACTACATCGTTCACGGAGCTCACAGTTTCTCATCTTAACAGACAAGCATTGGATGTTAGAGGACCAGTGCTTTGTGTCAGTTTCAGAAACAGAGTTGGACTAGATATGGTCCCTATGTGTAGGAAACACCGTTCTTTTTTTCTCAGCGCACTCACGTTTCCTGCTGTCTTAGAGAATTTAGAAAGCAAGAGCGTGCTTCTCGCTCTAAAGCAGAGTGTGATCCATGGATGAGAACTATGCTGTGTGTTTCCCTTCGGAAATGGAGTTAAATCCCAGATTGTGTGTCTTCCTACAAGCAAGACTTCGTTTCAGGTAGGGCAGTCACTTTTCTGCTCAAACGAACTACATCGTTCATGAAGCTCACTCGTTTCCCATCTTAACTGACAAGCATTGGATGTTAGAGGACTACTGCTTTGTATCAGTTTCAGAAGAAGATATGGTCCGTATGTGTAGGAAACTCCGTTCTTTTGTTCTGGGCACACTCAGATTGCCTGCTGTATTATAGACTCTAGAATGCAAGAGCGTGCTTCTCGCTCTAAAGCAGAGTGTGATCCATGGATGAGAACTCTGCGGTGTGTTTCCCTTCAGAGATGGAGTTAAATCCCAGGCTCTGTGTTTTACTACAAGCAAGACTTCGTTACAGGTAAGGGCAGTCACTTTTCAGTTCAAAGGAACTACATCATTCTCAAAGCTCACACGTTTTTCATCTTAACAGACAAGCATTGGATGTTAGAGGACCAGTGCTTTGTGTCAGTTTCAGAAACAGAGTTGGACTAAATATGGTCCGTATGTGTAGGAAACTCTGTTCTTTTGTTCTCAGCACACTCACATTTCCTGCTGTCTCAGAGATTTTAGAAAGCAAGAGCATGCTTCTCGCTCTAAAGCAGAGTGTGACCCATGGATGAGAACTATTCTGTGTGTTTCCCTTCAGAAATGGAGTTAAATTCCAGGCTCTGTGTCTTCCTACAAGCAAGACTTCGTTTTAGGTATGGGCAGTCACTTTTCAGCTCAAACGAACTACATCGTTCACGGAGCTCACACGTTTCTCATCTTAACAGACAAGCATTGGATGTTAGAGGACCAGTGCTTAGTGTCAGTTTCAGAAACAGAGTTGGACTAGATATGGTCCCTATGTGTAGGAAACACCGTTCTTTTGTTCTCAGCGCACTCACGTTTCCTGCTGTCTTAGAGAATTTAGAAAGCAAGAGCGTGCTTCTCGCTCTAAAGCAGAGTGTGATCCATGGATGAGAACTATGCTGTGTGTTTCCCTTCAAAAGTTGAGTTAAATCCCAGGCTCTGAGTCTTCCTACAAGCAAGAATTCGTTTCAGGTAAGGGCAGTCACTTTTCTGCTCAAACGAACTACATCGTTCATGAAGCTCACACATTTCCCATCGTAACTGACAAGCATTGGATGTTAGAGGAACAGTGATTTGTATCAGTTTCAGAAGAAGAATAGGACTAGATATGGTCCCTATGTGTAGGAAACACCGTTCTTTTGTTCTCAGAGCACTCACGTTTCCTGCTGTGTTAGAGACTCCAGAAAGCAAGAGCGTGCTTCTCGCTCTAAAGCAGAGTGTGATCCATGGGTGAGAACTATGCTGTGTGTTTCCCTTCATAAATGGAGTTAAATCTCAATCTCTGTGTCTTCCTAGAAGCAAGACTTCGTTTGAGGTAACGACAGTCACTTTTCAGCTCAAACGAACTACATCGTTCACTAAGCTCACACATTTCTCTTCTTTACATACAAGCATTGGATGTTAGAGGAATAGTGCTTTGTTTCAGTTTCAGAAACAGAGTTGAACTAGATATGGTCCGTATGTGTAGGAAACACCGTTCTTTTGTTCTCAGCACACACACGTTTCCTGCTGTCTTAGAGACCCTAGAAAGCAAGAGCGTGATTCTTGTTCTAAAGCAGAGTGTGATCAATGGATGATTACACTGCTGTGTGTTTCACTCCAGAAATGGAGTTAAATCCCAGGCTCTGAGTCTTCCTACAAGCAAGAATTCTATTCAGGTAAGGGCAGTCACTTTTCTGCTCAAACGAACTACATCGTTCACGAAGCTCACACGTTTCTCATCTTAACTGACAAGCATTGGATATTAGAGGGTCAGTGCTTTGTAGCAGTTTCAGAAGCAGATTTGGACTACATATGGTCTGTATGTGTAGGAAACACAGTTCTTTTGTTCTGGGCACACTCATATTACCTGCTATATTAGAGACTCTAAAAGCAAGAGCGTGCTTCTCGCTCTAAAGCAGAGTGTGATCCATGGATGAGAAAAATGCTGTGTGTTTCCCTTCAGATATGGAGTTAAATCCCAGGCTCTGTGTCTAACTACAAGCAAGACTTCGTTACAGGTAAGGGCAGTCACTTTTCAGTTCAAAGGAACTACATCATTCTCAAAGCTCACACGTTTCTCATCTTAACTGACAAACATTGGATGTTAGAGGACCAGTGCTTTGTGTCAGTTTCAGAAACAGAGTTGGACTAGATATGGTCCGTATGTGGAGGAAACTCCGTTCTTTTGTTCTGGGCACACTCAGATTGCCTGCTGTATTAGAGACTCTAGAAAGCAAGAGCGTGCTTCTCCCTCCAAAGCAGAGTGTGATCCATGGATGAGAACTCTGCTGTGTGTTTCCCTTCAGAGATGGAGTTAAATCTCAATCTCTGTGTCTTCCTAGAAGCAAGACTTCGTTTCAGGTAACGGCAGTCAGTTTTCAGCTCAAACGAACTACATCGTTCACTGAGCTCACACATTTCTCTTCTTTACATACAAGCATTGGATGTTAGAGGACCAGTGATTTGTATCAGTTTCAGAAGAGGAGTTGGACTAGATATGGTCTGTATGTGTCGGAAACACCGTTCTTTTGTTCTCAGCGCACTCCCGTTTCCTGCTGTGTTAGAGACTCCAGAAAGCAAGAGCGTGCTTCTCGCTCTAAAGCAGAGTGTGATCCATGGATGAGAACTATGCTGTGTGTTTCCCTTCATAAATGGAGTTAAATCTCAATCTCTGTGTCTTCCTAGAAGCAAGACTTCATTTCAGGTAACGGCAGTCACTTTACAGCTCAAACGAACTACATCGTTCACAGAGCTCACACATTTCTCTTCTTTACATACAAGCATAGGATGTTAGAGGACCAGTGCTTTGTATCAGTTTCAGAAGCAGAGTTGGACTAGATATGGTCCGTATGTGTAGGAAACAATGTTCTTTTGTTCTGGGCACACTCAGATTGCCTGCTGTATTATAGACTCTAGAATGCAAGAGCGTGCTTCTCGCTCTAAAGCAGAGTGTGATCCATGGATGAGAACTCTGCTGTGTGTTTCCCTTCAGAGATGGAGTTAAATCCCAGGCTCTGTGTCTTACTACAAGCAAGACTTCGTTACAGGTAAGGGCAGTCACTTTTCAGTTCAAAGGAACTACATCATTCTCAAAGCTCACACGTTTTTCATCTTAACAGACAAGCATTGGATGTTAGAGGACCAGTGCTTTGTGTCAGTTTCAGAAACAGAGTTGGACTAAATATGGTCCGTATGTGTAGGAAACTCTGTTCTTTTGTTCTCAGCACACTCACATTTCCTGCTGTCTCAGAGATTTTAGAAAGCAAGAGCATGCTTCTCGCTCTAAAGCAGAGTGTGACCCATGGATGAGAACTATTCTGTGTGTTTCCCTTCAGAAATGGAGTTAAATTCCAGGCTCTGTGTCTTCCTAAAAGCAAGACTTCGTTTTAGGTATGGGCAGTCACTTTTCAGCTCAAACGAACTACATCGTTCACGGAGCTCACACGTTTCTCATCTTAACAGACAAGCATTGGATGTTAGAGGACCAGTGCTTAGTGTCAGTTTCAGAAACAGAGTTGGACTAGATATGGTCCCTATGTGTAGGAAACACCGTTCTTTTGTTCTCAGCGCACTCACGTTTCCTGCTGTCTTAGAGAATTTAGAAAGCAAGAGCGTGCTTCTCGCTCTAAAGCAGAGTGTGATCCATGGATGAGAACTATGCTGTGTTTCCCTTCAAAAGTTGAGTTAAATCCCAGGCTCTGAGTCTTCCTACAAGCAAGAATTCGTTTCAGGTAAGGGCAGTCACTTTTCTGCTCAAACGAACTACATCGTTCATGAAGCTCACACATTTCCCATCGTAACTGACAAGCATTGGATGTTAGAGGAACAGTGATTTGTATCAGTTTCAGAAGAAGAATAGGACTAGATATGGTCCCTATGTGTAGGAAACACCGTTCTATTGTTCTCAGCCCACTCCCGTTTCCTGCTGTGTTAGAGACTCCAGAAAGCAAGAGCGTGCTTCTCGCTCTAAAGCAGAGTGTGATCCATGGATGAGAACTATGCTGTGTGTTTCCCTTCATAAATGGAGTTAAATCTCAATCTCTGTGTCTTCCTAGAAGCAAGACTTCATTTCAGGTAACGGCAGTCACTTTACAGCTCAAACGAACTACATCGTTCACAGAGCTCACACATTTCTCTTCTTTACATACAAGCATAGGATGTTAGAGGACCAGTGCTTTGTATCAGTTTCAGAAGCAGAGTTGGACTAGATATGGTCCGTATGTGTAGGAAACACTGTTCTTTTGTTCTCAGCACACTCACATTTCCTGCTGTCTTAGAGACTTTAGAAAGCAATAGCGTGCTTCTCACTCTAAAGCAGAGTGTGATCCATGGATGAGAACTATGCTGTGTGTTTCCTTTCAGAAATGGAGTTAAATTCCAGGCTCTGTGTCTTCCTACAAGCAAGACTTCGTTTCAGGTAATGGCAGTCACTTTTCAGCTCAAACGACCTACATCGTTCACTGAGCTCACGCATTTCTCATGTTAACAGACAAGCATTGGATGTTAGAGGACCAGTGCTTTCTATCAGTTTAAGAAGGAGAGTTGGACTAGATATGGTCCGTATGTGTAGGAAACACCCTTCTTTTCTTCTCAGCACACTCACGTTTCCTGCTGTCTTAGAGACTCTAGAAAGCAAGAGCGTGCTTCTTGTTCTAAAGCAGAGTGTGATCCATGGATGAGAACTATGCTGTGTGTTTACCTTCAGAAATGGAGTTAAATCCCAGGCTCTGAGTCTTCCTACAAGCAAGACTTCAATTCAGGTAAGCCAGTAACTTTTCTGCTCAAACGAACTACATAGTTAACGAAGATCAAACGATTCTCATCTTATCTGACAAGCATTGGATGTTAGAGGGTCAGTGCATTGTATCAGTATCAGAAGCAGATTTGGACTACATATGGTCCGTATATGTAGGAAACCCCGTTCTTTTGTTCTAGGTACACTCAGATTTCCTGCTATATTAGAGACTCTAATAGCAAGAGCGTGCTTCTCGCTCTAAAGCAGAGTGTGATCCATGGATGAGAACGTTGCTGTGTGTTTCTCTTAAGAAATGGAGTTAAATCCCAGCCTCTGTGTCTTACTACAAGCAAGACTTCGTTTCAGGTAAGGGCAGTCACTTTTCAGTTCAAAGGAACTACATCATTCACAAAGCTCACACGTTTCTCATCTTAACTGACAAGCATTGGATGTTAGAGGACCAGTGCTTTGTTTCAGTTTCAGAAACAGAGTTGAACTAGATATGGTCCGTATGTGTAGGAAACACTGTTCTTTTGTTCTCAGCACACACACGTTTCCTGCTGTCTTAGAGACTCTAGAAAGCAAGAGCGTGCTTCTTGTTCTAAAGCAGAGTGTGATCAATGGATGATTACACTGCTGTGTTTCACTTCAGAAATGGAGTTAAATCCCAGGCTCTGAGTCTTCCTACAAGCAAGACTTCCATTCAGGTAAGGGCAGTCACGTTTCTGCTCCAACGAACTACATCGTTCACGAAGCTCACACGTTTCTCATCTTAACTGACAAGCATTGGATGTTAGAGGGTCAGTGCTTTGTATCAGTTTCAGCAACAGATTTGGACTACTTATGGTCTGTATATGTAGGAAACACCGTTCTTTTGTTCTGGGCACACTCAGATTTCCTGCTATATTAGAGATTCTAAAAGCAAGAGCGTGCTTCTCGCTCTAAAGCAGAGTGTGATCCATGGATGAGAACTATGCTGTGTGTTTCTCTTAAGAAATGGAGTTAAATCCCAGGCTCTGTGTCTTACTACAAGCAAGACTTCGTTTCAGGTAAGGGCAGTCACTTTTCAGTTCAAAGGAACTACATCATTCACAAAGCTCACACGTTTCTCATCTTAACTGACAAGCATTGGATGTTAGAGGGTCAGTGCTTTGTATCAGTTTCAGAAGCAGATTTGGACTGGATATGGTCCATATGTGTAGGAAACACCGTTCTATTGTTCTGGGCACACTCAAATTTCCTGCTGTCTTAGAGACTCTAGAAAGCAAGAGTGTGCTTCTCACTCTAACCACAGTGTGATCCATGGATGAATACTATGCTGTGTGTTTCCCTTCAGAAATGGAGTTAAATCCCAGGCTCTGTCTCTTCCTACAAGCAAGACTTCGTTTCAGGTAAGGGTAGTCACTTTTCAGTTCAAAGGAACTACATCATTCACAAAGCTCACACGTTTCTCATCTTAAATGACAAACATTGGATGTTAGAGAACCAGTGCTTTGTATCAGTTTCAGAAGAAGAGTTGGACTTGATATGGTCTGTATGTGTAGTAAACACAGTTCTTTTGTTCTCAGCACACTCACGATTCCGGCTGTCTTAGAGAATATAGAAAGCAAGAGCGTGCTTTTTGTTCTAAAGCAGAGTGTGATCCATGGATGAGAACTATGCTGTGTGTTTACCTTAAGAAATGGAGTTAAATCCCAGGCTCTGAGTCTTCCTACAAGCAAGACTTCAATTCAGGTAAGCCAGTAACTTTTCTGCTCAAAAGAACTACATCTTTAACGAAGATCAAACGATTCTCATCTTAACTGACAAGCATTGGATGTTAGAGGGTCAGTGCATTGTATCAGTATCAGAAGCAGATTTGGACTACATATGGTCCGTATATGTAGGAAACACCGTTCTTCTTTCTGGGCACACTCAGATTTCCTGCTATATTAGAGACGCTAATAGCAAGAGCGTGCTTCTCGCTCTAAAGCAGAGTGTGATCCATGGATGAGAACGTTGCTGTGTGTTTCTCTTAAGAAATCGAGTTAAATCCCAGGCTCTGTGTCTTACTACAAGCAAGACTTCTTTTCAGGTAAGGGCAGTCACTTTTCAGTTCAAACGAACTACATCATTCACAAAGCTCACACGTTTCTCATCTTAACTGACAAGCATTGGATGTTAGAGGACCAGTGCTTTGTATCAGTTTCAGAAGCAGAGTTGAACTAGATATGGTCTGTATGTGTAGGAAACACTGTTCTTTTGTTCTCAGCACACACACGTTTCCTGCTGTCTTAGAGACTCTAGAAAACAAGAGCGTGCTTCTTGTTCTAAAGCAGAGTGTGATCAATGGATGATTACACTCTTGTGTTTCACTTCAGAAATGGAGTTAAATCCCAGGCTCTGAGTCTTCCTACAAGCAAGACTTCCATTCAGGTAAGGGCAGTCACTTTTCTGCTCCAACGAACTACATCGTTCACGAAGCTCACACGTTTCTCATCTTAACTGACAAGCATTGGATGTTAGAGGGTCAGTGCTTTGTATCAGTTTCAGCAGCAGATTTGGACTACTTATGGTCTGTATATGTAGGAAACACCGTTCTTTTTTTCTGGGCACACTCAGATTTCCTGCTATATTAGAGAGTCTAAAAGCAAGAGCGTGCTTCTCGCTCTAAAGCAGAGTGTGATCCATGGATAAGAACTATGCTGTGTGTTTCTCTTAAGAAATGGAGTTAAATCCCAGGCTCTGTGTCTTACTACAAGCAAGACTTCGTTTCAGGTAAGGGCAGTCACTTTTCAGTTCAAAGGAACTACATAATTCACAAACCTCACACGTTTTTCATCTTAACTGACAAGCATTGGATGTTAGAGGACCAGTGCTTTGTATCAGTTTCAGAAGAAGAGTTGGACTAGATATGGTCATTATGTGTAGGAAACACCGTTCTTTTGTTCTCAGCACACTCACGTTTCCTGTTGTCTTAGAGATTCTGGAAAGCAAAAGCGTGCTTCTCGCTCTAAAGCAGAGTGTGATCCATGGATGAGAACTATGCTGTGTGTTCACCTTCAGAAATGGAGTTAAATCCCAGGCTCTGAGTCTTCCTACAAGCAAGACTTCAATTCAGGTAAGCCAGTAACTTTTCTGCTCAAACGAACTAAATCGTTAACGAAGATCAAACGATTCTCATCTTAACTGACAAGCATTGGATGTTAGAGGGTCAGTGCATTTTATCAGTATCAGACGCAGATTTGGACTACATATGGTCCGTATATGTAGGAAACACCGTTCTTTTGTTCTGGGCACACTCAGATTTCCTGCTATATTAGAGACTCTAATAGCAAGAGCGTGCTTCTCGCTCTAAAGCAGAGTGTGATCCATGGATGAGAACTATGCTGTGTGTTTCTCTTAAGAAATGGAGTTAAATCCCAGGCTCTGTGTCTTACTACAAGCAAGACTTCGTTTCAGGTAAGGGCAGTCACTTTTCAGTTCAAAGGAACTACATCATTCACAAAGCTCACACGTTTCTCATCTTTACTGACAAGCATTGGATGTTAGAGGACCAGTGCTTTGTATCAGTTTCAAAGCAGAGTTGAACTAGATATGGTCCGTATGTGTAGGAAACACCATTCTTTTGTTCTGGGCACACTCACGATTCCTGCTGTCTTAGAGACTCTAGAAAGCAAGAGCGTGCTTCTCGCTCTAAAGCAGAGTGTGATCCATGGATGAGAACTATGCTGTGTGTTTGCCTTCAGAAATGGAGTTAAATCCCAGGCTCTGAGTCTTCCTACAAGCAAGACTTCAATTCAGGTAAGGCAGTCACTTTTCTGCTCAAACGAACTACATCGTTCATGAAGCTCACACGTTTCCCGTCTTAACTGACAAGCATTGGATGTTAGAGGGTCAGTGCTTTGTATCAGTTTCAGAAGCAGATTTGGACTGGATATGGTCCATATGTGTAGGAAACACCGTTCTATTGTTCTGGGCACACTCAAATTTCCTGCTGTCTTAGAGAATCTAGAAAGCAAGTGTGTGCTTCTCGCTCTAACCACTGTGTGATCCATGGATGAATACTATACTGTGTGTTTCCCTTCAGAAATGGAGTTAAATCCCAGGCTCTGTCTCTTCCTACAAGCAAGACTTCCTTTCAGGTAAGGGTAGTCACTTTTCTGTTCAAAGGAACTACATCATTCACAAAGCTCACACGTTTCTCATCTTAACTGACAAACATTGGATGTTAGAGGACCAGTGCATTGTATCCGTTTCAGAAGCAGAGTTGGACTAGATATGGTCTGTATGTGTAGGAAACACAGTTCTTTTGTTCTCAGCACACTCACGATTCCGGCTGTCTTAGAGAATATAGAAAGCAAGAGCGTGCTTTTTGTTCTAAAGCAGAGTGTGATGCATGGATGAGAACTATGCTGTGTGTTTACCTTAAGAAATGGAGTTAAATCCCAGGCTCTGAGTCTTCCTACAAGCAAGACTTCAATTCAGGTAAGCCAGTAACTTTTCTGCTCAAACGAACTACATCGTTAACGAAGATCAAACGATTCTTATCTTAACTGACAAGCATTGGATGTTAGAGGGTCAGTGCATTGTATCAGTATAGAAGCAGATTTGGACTACATATGGTCCGTATATGTAGGAAACACCGTTCTTTTGTTCTGGGCACACTCAGATTTCCTGCTATATTAGAGACTCTAATAGCAAGAGCGTGCTTCTCGCTCTAAAGCCGAGTGTGATCCATGGATGAGAACGTTGCTGTGTGTTTCTCTTAAGAAATGGAGTTTAATCCCAGGCTCTGTGTCTTACTACAAGCAAGACTTCGTTTCAGGTAAGGGCAGTCACTTTTCAGTTCAAACGAACTACATCATTCACAAAGCTCACACGTTTCTCATCTTAACTGACAAGCATTGGATGTTAGAGGACCAGTGCTTTGTATCAGTTTCAGAAGCAGAGTTGAACTAGATATGGTCTGTATGTGTAGGAAACACTGTTCTTTTGTTCTCAGCACACACACGTTTCCTGCTGTCTTAGAGACTCTAGAAAGCAAGAGCGTGCTTCTTGTTCTAAAGCAGAGTGTGATCAATGGATGATTACACTGCTGTGTTTCACTTCAGAAATGGAGTTAAATCCCAGGCTCTGAGTCTTCCTACAAGCAAGACTTCCATTCAGGTAAGGGCAGTCACTTTTCTGCTCCAACGAACTACATCGTTCACGAAACTCACACGTTTCTCATCTTAATTGACAAGCATTGGATGTTAGAGGGTCAGTGCTTTGTATCAGTTTCAGCAGCAGATTTGGACTACTTATGGTCTGTATATGTAGGAAACACCGTTCTTTTCTTCTGGGCACACTCAGATTTCCTGCTATATTAGAGACTCTAAAAGCAAAAGCGTGCTTCTCGCTCTAAAGCAGAGTGTGATCCATGGATGAGAACTATGCTGTGTGTTTCTCTTAAGAAATGGAGTTAAATCCCAGGCTCTGTGTCTTACTACAAGCAAGACTTCATTTCAAGTAAGGGCAGTCACTTTTCAGTTCAAAGGAACTACATCATTCACAAAGCTCACACGTTTTTCATCTTAACTGACAAGCATTGGATGTTAGAGGACCAGTGCTTTGTATCAGTTTCAGAAGAAGAGTTGGACTAGATATGGTCATTATGTGTAGGAAACACCGTTCTTTTGTTCTCAGCACACTCACGTTTCCTGTTGTCTTAGAGACTCTGGAAAGCAAAAGGGTGATTCTCGCTCTAAAGCAGAGTGTGATCCATGGATGAGAACTATGCTGTGTGTTTACCTTCAGAAATGGAGTTAAATCCCAGGCTCTGAGTCTTCCTACAAGCAAGACTTCAATTCAGGTAAGCCAGTAACTTTTCTGCTCAAACGAACTACATCGTTAACGAAGATCAAACCATTCTTATCTTAACTGACAAGCATTGGATGTTAGAGGGTCAGTGCATTTCATCAGTATCAGAAGCAGAATTGGACTACATATGGTCCGTATATGTAGGAAACACCGTTCTTTTGTTCTGGGCACACTCAGATTTCCTGCTATATTAGAGACTCTAATAGCAAGAGCGTGCTTCTCGCTCTAAAGCAGAGTGTGATCCATGGATGAGAACTATGCTGTGTGTTTCTCTTAAGAAATGGAGTTAAATCCCAGGCTCTGTGTCTTACTACAATCAAGACTTCGTTTCAGGTAAGGGCAGTCACTTTTCAGTTTAAAGGAACTACATCATTCACAAAGCTCACACGTTTCTCATCTTAACTGACAAGCATTGGATGTTAGAGGACCAGTGCTTTGTATCAGTTTCAAAGCAGAGTTGCACTAGATATGGTCCGTATGTGTAGGAAACACCGTTCTTTTGTTCTGGGCACACTCACGATTCCTGCTGTCTTAGAGACTCTAGAAAGCAAGAGCGTGCTTTTTGTTCTAAAGCAGAGTGTGATCCATGGATGAGAACTATGCTGTGTGTTTACCTTAAGAAATGGAGTTAAATCCCAGGCTCTGAGTCTTCCTACAAGCAAGACTTCAATTCAGGTAAGCCAGTAACTTTTCTACTCAAACGAACTACATAGTTAACAAAGATCAAACGATTCTCATCTTAACTGACAAGCATTGGATGTTAGAGGGTCAGTGCTTTGTATCAGTTTTAGAAGCAGATTTGGACTGGATATGGTCCATATGTGTAGGAAACACCGTTCTATTGTTCTGGGCACACGCAAATTTCCTGCTGTCTTAGAGAATCTATAAAGCAAGAGTGTGCTTCTCGCTCTAACCACAGTGTGATCCATGGATGAATACTATGCTGTGTGTTTCCCTTCAGAAATGGAGTTAAATCCCAGGCTCTGTCTATTCCTACAAGCAAGACTTCGTTTCAGGTAAGGGTAGTCACTTTTCAGTTCAAAGGAACTACATCATTCACAAAGCTCACACGTTTCTCATCTTAACTGACAAGCATTGGATGTTAGAGGACCAGTGCTTTGTATCAGTTTCAGAAGAAGAGTTGGACTAGATATGGTCATTATGTGTAGGAAACACCGTTCTTTTGTTCTCAGCACACTCACGTTTCCTGTTGTCTTAGAGACTCTGGAAAGCAAAAGGGTGCTTCTCGCTCTAAAGCAGAGTGTGATCCATGGATGAGAACTATGCTGTGTGTTTACCTTCAGAAATGGAGTTAAATCCCAGGCTCTGAGTCTTCCTACAAGCAAGACTTCAATTCAGGTAAGCCAGTAACTTTTCTGCTCAAACGAACTACATCGTTAACGAAGATCAAACGATTCCCATCTTAACAGACAAGCATTGGATGTTAGAGGGTCAGTGCTTTTTATCAGTATCAGAAGCAGATTTGGACTACATATGGTCCGTATATGTAGGAAACACCGTTCTTTTGTTCTGGGTACACTCAGATTTCCTGCTATATTAGAGACTCTAATAGCAAGAGCCTGCTTCTCGCTCTAAAGCAGAGTGTGATCCATGGATGAGAACGTTGCTGTGTGTTTCTCTTAAGAAATGGAGTTAAATCCCAGGCTCTGTGTCTTACTACAAGCAAGACTTCGTTTCAGGTAAGGGCAGTCACTTTTCAGTTCAAACGAACTACATCATTCACAAAGCTCACACGTTTCTCACCTTAACTGACAAGCATTGGATGTTAGAGGACCAGTGCTTTGTATCAGTTTCAGAAGCAGAGTTGAACTATATATGGTCCGGACGTGTAGGAAACACTGTTCTTTTGTTCTCAGCACACACACGTTTCCTGCTGTCTTAGAGACTCTAGAAAGCAAGAGCGTGCTTCTTGTTCTAAAGCAGAGTGTGATCAATGGATGATTACACTGCTGTGTTTCTCTTCAGAAATGGAGTTAAATCCCAGGCTCTGAGTCTTCCTACAAGCAAGACTTCCATTCAGGTAAGGGCAGTCACTTTTCTGCTCCAACGAACTACATCATTCACGAAGCTCACACGTTTCCCATCTTAACTGACAAGCATTGGATGTTAGAGGGTCAGTGCTTTGTATCAGTTTCAGCAGCAGATTTGGACTACTTATGGTCTGTATATGTAGGAAACACCGTTCTTTTGTTCTGGGCACACTCAGATTTCCTGATATATTAGAGACTCTAGAAGCAAGAGCGTGCTTCTCGCTCTAAAGCAGAGTGTGATCCATGGATGAGAACTATGCTGTGTGTTTCCCTTCAGAAATGGAGTTAAATCCCAGGCTCTGTGTCTTACTACAAGCAAGACTTTGTTTCAGGTAAGGGCAGTCACTTTTCAGTTCAAAGGAACTACATCATTGACAAAGCTCACACGTTTCTCATCTTAACTGACAAGCATTGGATGTTAGAGGACCAGTGCATTCTATCTGTTTCAGAAGAAGTTTTGGACTACATATAGTCCATATGTGTAGGAAACACCGTTCTTTTGTTCTGGGCACACTCACGATTCCTGCTGTCTTAGAGACTCTAGAAAGCAAGAGCGTGCTTCTCGCTCTAAAGCAGAGTGTGATCCATGGATGAGAACTATGCTGTGTGTTTCCCTTCAGAAATGGAGTTAAATCCCAGGCTCTGAGTCTTCCTACATGCAAGACTTCAATTCAGGTAAGGCAGTCACTTTTCTGCTCAAACGAACTACATCGTTCATGAAGCTCACACGTTTCCCATCTTAACTGACAAGCATTGGATGTTAGAGGGTCAGTGCTTTATATCAGTTTCAGAAGCAGATTTGGACTGGATATGGTCCATATTTGTAGGAAACACCGTTCTATTGTTCTGGGCACACTCAAATTTCCTGCTGTCTTAGAGAATCTCTAAAGCAAGAGTGTGCTTCTCGCTCTAACCACAGTGTGATCCATGGATGAATACTATGCTGTGTGTTTCCCTTCAGAAATGGAGTTAAATCCCAGGCTCTGTCTCTTCCTACAAGCAAGACTTCGTTTCAGGTAAGGGTAGTCACTTTTCAGTTCAAAGGAAGTACATCATTCACAAAGCTCACACGTGTCTCATCTTAACTGACAAACATTGGATGTTAGAGGACCAGTGCTTTGTATCAGTTTCAGAAGCAGAGTTGGACTAGATATGGTCTGTATGTGTAGGAAACACCGTTCTTTTCTTCTCAGCACACTCACGATTCCTGCTTTCTTAGAGAATATAGAAAGCAAGAGCGTGCTTCTTGTTCTAAATCAGAGTGTGATCCATGGATGAGAACTATGCTGTGTGTTTACCTTCAGAAATGGAGTTAAATCCCAGGCTCTGAGTCTTCCTACAAGCAAGACTTCAATTCAGGTAAGCCAGTAACTTTTCTGCTCAAATGAACTACATCGTTAACGAAGATCAAACGATTCTCATCTTAACTGACAAGCATTGGATGTTAGAGGGTCAGTGCATTGTATCAGTATCAGAAGAAGTTATGGACTACATATGGTCCGAATATGTAGGAAACACCGTTCTTTTGTTCTGGGTACACTCAGATTTCCTGCTATATTAGAGACTCTAATAGCAAGAGCGTGCTTCTCGCTCTAAAGCAGAGTGTGATCCATGGATGAGAACGTTGCTGTGTGTTTCTCTTAAGAAATGGAGTTAAATCCCAGGCTCTGTGTCTTCCTACAAGCAAGACTTCGTTTCAGGTAAGGGCAGTCACTTTTCAGTTCAAAGGAACTACATCATTCACAAAGCTCACACGTTTCTCATCTTAACTGACAAGCATTGGATGTTAGAGGACCAGTGCTTTGTATCAGTTTCAGAAGCAGAGTTGAACTATATATGGTCCGTACGTGTAGGAAACACTGTTCTTTTGTTCTCAGCACACACACGTTTCCTGCTGTCTTAGAGACTCTAGAAAACAAGAGCGTGCTTCTTGTTCTAAAGCAGAGTGTGATCAATGGATGATTACACTGCTGTGTTTCTCTTCAGAAATGGAGTTAAATCCCAGGCTCTGAGTCTTCCTACAAGCAAGACTTCCATTCAGGTAAGGGCAGTCACTTTTCTGCTCCAACGAACTACATCGTTCACGAAGCTCACACGTTTCTCATCTTAACTGACAAGCATTGGATGTTAGAGGACCAGTGCATTCTATCTGTTTCACAAGAAGTTTTGGACTACATATAGTCCGTATGTGTAGGAAAAACCGTTCTTTTGTTCTGGGCACACTCACGATTCCTGCTGTCTTAGAGACTCTAGAAAGCAAGAGCGTGCTTCTCGCTCTAAAGCAGAGTGTGATCCATGGATGAGAACTATGCTGTGTGTTTGCCTTCAGAAATGGAGTTAAATCCCAGGCTCTGAGTCTTCCTACAAGCAAGACTTCAATTCAGGTAAGGCAGTCACTTTTCTGCTCAAACGAACTACATCGTTCATGAAGCTCACACGTTTCCCGTCTTAACTGACAAGCATTGGATGTTAGAGGGTCAGTGCTTTGTATCAGTTTCAGAAGCAGATTTGGACTGGATATGGTCCATATGTGTAGGAAACACCATTCTATTGTTCTGGGCACACTCAAATTTCCTGCTGTCTTAGAGAATCTAGAAAGCAAGAGTGTGCTTCTCGCTCTAACCACAGTGTGATCCATGGATGAATACTATGCTGTGTGTTTACCTTCAGAAATGGAGTTAAATCCCAGGCTCTGAGTCTTCCTACAAGCAAGACTTCCATTCAGGTAAGGGCAGTCACTTTTCTGCTCCAACGAACTACATCGTTCACGAAGCTCACACGTTTCCCATCTTAACTGACAAGCATTGGATGTTAGAGGGTCAGTGCTTTGTATCAGTTTCAGCAGCAGATTTGGACTACTTATGGTCTGTATATGTAGGAAACACCGTTCTTTTGTTCTGGGCACACTCAGATTTCCTGCTATATTAGAGACTCTAAAAGCAAGAGCGTGCTTCTCGCTCTAAAGCAGAGTGTGATCCATGGATGAGAACTATGCTGTGTGTTTCTCTTAAGAAATGGAGTTAAATCCCAGGCTCTGTGTCTTACTACAAGCAAGACTTCGTTTCAGGTAAGGGCAGTCACTTTTCAGTTCAAAGGAACTGCATCATTCACAAAGCTCACACGTTTCTCATCTTAACTGACAAGCATTGGATGTTAGAGGGTCAGTGCTTTGTGTCAGTTTCAGCAACAGATTTGGACTACTTATGGTCTGTATATGTAGGAAACACCGTTCTTTTTTCTGGGCACACTCAGATTTCCTGCTATATTAGAGACTCTAAAGCAAGAGCGTGCTTCTCGCTCTAAAGCAGAGTGTGATCCATGGATGAGAACTATGCTGTGTGTTTCTCTTAAGAAATGGAGTTAAATCCCAGGCTCTGTGTCTTACTACAAGCAAGACTTCGTTTCAGGTAAGGGTAGTCACTTTTCAGTTCAAAGGAACTACATCATTCACAAAGCTCACACGTTTCTCATCTTAACTGACAAGCATTGGATGTTAGAGGACCAGTGCTTTGTATCAGTTTCAGAAGAAGAGTTGGACTAGATATGGTCATTATGTGTAGGAAACACCGTTCTTTTGTTCTCAGCACACTCACGTTTCCTGTTGTCTTAGAGACTCTGGAAAGCAAAAGGGTGCTTCTCGCTCTAAAGCAGAGTGTGATCCATGGATGAGAACTATGCTGTGTGTTTACCTTCAGAAATGGAGTTAAATCCCAGGCTCTGAGTCTTCCTACAAGCAAGACTTCAATTCAGGTAAGCCAGTAACTTTTCTGCTCAAACGAACTACATCGTTAACGAAGATCAAACGATTCCCATCTTAACTGACAAGCATTGGATGTTAGAGGGTCAGTGCTTTTTATCAGTATCAGAAGCAGATTTGGACTACATATGGTCCGTATATGTAGGAAACACCGTTCTTTTGTTCTGGGTACACTCAGATTTCCTGCTATATTAGAGACTCTAATAGCAAGAGCCTGCTTCTCGCTCTAAAGCAGAGTGTGATCCATGGATGAGAACGTTGCTGTGTGTTTCTCTTAAGAAATGGAGTTAAATCCCAGGCTCTGTGTCTTACTACAAGCAAGACTTCGTTTCAGGTAAGGGCAGTCACTTTTCAGTTCAAACGAACTACATCATTCACAAAGCTCACACGTTTCTCACCTTAACTGACAAGCATTGGATGTTAGAGGACCAGTGCTTTGTATCAGTTTCAGAAGCAGAGTTGAACTATATATGGTCCGGACGTGTAGGAAACACTGTTCTTTTGTTCTCAGCACACACACGTTTCCTGCTGTCTTAGAGACTCTAGAAAGCAAGAGCGTGCTTCTTGTTCTAAAGCAGAGTGTGATCAATGGATGATTACACTGCTGTGTTTCTCTTCAGAAATGGAGTTAAATCCCAGGCTCTGAGTCTTCCTACAAGCAAGACTTCCATTCAGGTAAGGGCAGTCACTTTTCTGCTCCAACGAACTACATCATTCACGAAGCTCACACGTTTCCCATCTTAACTGACAAGCATTGGATGTTAGAGGGTCAGTGCTTTGTATCAGTTTCAGCAGCAGATTTGGACTACTTATGGTCTGTATATGTAGGAAACACCGTTCTTTTGTTCTGGGCACACTCAGATTTCCTGATATATTAGAGACTCTAGAAGCAAGAGCGTGCTTCTCGCTCTAAAGCAGAGTGTGATCCATGGATGAGAACTATGCTGTGTGTTTCCCTTCAGAAATGGAGTTAAATCCCAGGCTCTGTGTCTTACTACAAGCAAGACTTTGTTTCAGGTAAGGGCAGTCACTTTTCAGTTCAAAGGAACTACATCATTGACAAAGCTCACACGTTTCTCATCTTAACTGACAAGCATTGGATGTTAGAGGACCAGTGCATTCTATCTGTTTCAGAAGAAGTTTTGGACTACATATAGTCCATATGTGTAGGAAACACCGTTCTTTTGTTCTGGGCACACTCACGATTCCTGCTGTCTTAGAGACTCTAGAAAGCAAGAGCGTGCTTCTCGCTCTAAAGCAGAGTGTGATCCATGGATGAGAACTATGCTGTGTGTTTCCCTTCAGAAATGGAGTTAAATCCCAGGCTCTGAGTCTTCCTACATGCAAGACTTCAATTCAGGTAAGGCAGTCACTTTTCTGCTCAAACGAACTACATCGTTCATGAAGCTCACACGTTTCCCATCTTAACTGACAAGCATTGGATGTTAGAGGGTCAGTGCTTTATATCAGTTTCAGAAGCAGATTTGGACTGGATATGGTCCATATTTGTAGGAAACACCGTTCTATTGTTCTGGGCACACTCAAATTTCCTGCTGTCTTAGAGAATCTCTAAAGCAAGAGTGTGCTTCTCGCTCTAACCACAGTGTGATCCATGGATGAATACTATGCTGTGTGTTTCCCTTCAGAAATGGAGTTAAATCCCAGGCTCTGTCTCTTCCTACAAGCAAGACTTCGTTTCAGGTAAGGGTAGTCACTTTTCAGTTCAAAGGAAGTACATCATTCACAAAGCTCACACGTGTCTCATCTTAACTGACAAACATTGGATGTTAGAGGACCAGTGCTTTGTATCAGTTTCAGAAGCAGAGTTGGACTAGATATGGTCTGTATGTGTAGGAAACACCGTTCTTTTCTTCTCAGCACACTCACGATTCCTGCTTTCTTAGAGAATATAGAAAGCAAGAGCGTGCTTCTTGTTCTAAATCAGAGTGTGATCCATGGATGAGAACTATGCTGTGTGTTTACCTTCAGAAATGGAGTTAAATCCCAGGCTCTGAGTCTTCCTACAAGCAAGACTTCAATTCAGGTAAGCCAGTAACTTTTCTGCTCAAATGAACTACATCGTTAACGAAGATCAAACGATTCTCATCTTAACTGACAAGCATTGGATGTTAGAGGGTCAGTGCATTGTATCAGTATCAGAAGAAGTTATGGACTACATATGGTCCGAATATGTAGGAAACACCGTTCTTTTGTTCTGGGTACACTCAGATTTCCTGCTATATTAGAGACTCTAATAGCAAGAGCGTGCTTCTCGCTCTAAAGCAGAGTGTGATCCATGGATGAGAACGTTGCTGTGTGTTTCTCTTAAGAAATGGAGTTAAATCCCAGGCTCTGTGTCTTCCTACAAGCAAGACTTCGTTTCAGGTAAGGGCAGTCACTTTTCAGTTCAAAGGAACTACATCATTCACAAAGCTCACACGTTTCTCATCTTAACTGACAAGCATTGGATGTTAGAGGACCAGTGCTTTGTATCAGTTTCAGAAGCAGAGTTGAACTATATATGGTCCGTACGTGTAGGAAACACTGTTCTTTTGTTCTCAGCACACACACGTTTCCTGCTGTCTTAGAGACTCTAGAAAACAAGAGCGTGCTTCTTGTTCTAAAGCAGAGTGTGATCAATGGATGATTACACTGCTGTGTTTCTCTTCAGAAATGGAGTTAAATCCCAGGCTCTGAGTCTTCCTACAAGCAAGACTTCCATTCAGGTAAGGGCAGTCACTTTTCTGCTCCAACGAACTACATCGTTCACGAAGCTCACACGTTTCTCATCTTAACTGACAAGCATTGGATGTTAGAGGACCAGTGCATTCTATCTGTTTCACAAGAAGTTTTGGACTACATATAGTCCGTATGTGTAGGAAAAACCGTTCTTTTGTTCTGGGCACACTCACGATTCCTGCTGTCTTAGAGACTCTAGAAAGCAAGAGCGTGCTTCTCGCTCTAAAGCAGAGTGTGATCCATGGATGAGAACTATGCTGTGTGTTTGCCTTCAGAAATGGAGTTAAATCCCAGGCTCTGAGTCTTCCTACAAGCAAGACTTCAATTCAGGTAAGGCAGTCACTTTTCTGCTCAAACGAACTACATCGTTCATGAAGCTCACACGTTTCCCGTCTTAACTGACAAGCATTGGATGTTAGAGGGTCAGTGCTTTGTATCAGTTTCAGAAGCAGATTTGGACTGGATATGGTCCATATGTGTAGGAAACACCATTCTATTGTTCTGGGCACACTCAAATTTCCTGCTGTCTTAGAGAATCTAGAAAGCAAGAGTGTGCTTCTCGCTCTAACCACAGTGTGATCCATGGATGAATACTATGCTGTGTGTTTACCTTCAGAAATGGAGTTAAATCCCAGGCTCTGAGTCTTCCTACAAGCAAGACTTCCATTCAGGTAAGGGCAGTCACTTTTCTGCTCCAACGAACTACATCGTTCACGAAGCTCACACGTTTCCCATCTTAACTGACAAGCATTGGATGTTAGAGGGTCAGTGCTTTGTATCAGTTTCAGCAGCAGATTTGGACTACTTATGGTCTGTATATGTAGGAAACACCGTTCTTTTGTTCTGGGCACACTCAGATTTCCTGCTATATTAGAGACTCTAAAAGCAAGAGCGTGCTTCTCGCTCTAAAGCAGAGTGTGATCCATGGATGAGAACTATGCTGTGTGTTTCTCTTAAGAAATGGAGTTAAATCCCAGGCTCTGTGTCTTACTACAAGCAAGACTTCGTTTCAGGTAAGGGCAGTCACTTTTCAGTTCAAAGGAACTGCATCATTCACAAAGCTCACACGTTTCTCATCTTAACTGACAAGCATTGGATGTTAGAGGGTCAGTGCTTTGTGTCAGTTTCAGCAACAGATTTGGACTACTTATGGTCTGTATATGTAGGAAACACCGTTCTTTTTTCTGGGCACACTCAGATTTCCTGCTATATTAGAGACTCTAAAGCAAGAGCGTGCTTCTCGCTCTAAAGCAGAGTGTGATCCATGGATGAGAACTATGCTGTGTGTTTCTCTTAAGAAATGGAGTTAAATCCCAGGCTCTGTGTCTTACTACAAGCAAGACTTCGTTTCAGGTAAGGGCAGTCACTTTTCAGTTCAAAGGAACTACATCATTCACAAAGCTCACACGTTTCTCATCTTAACTGACAAGCATTGGATGTTAGAGGACCAGTGCTTTGTATCAGTTTCAAAGCAGAGTTGAACTAGATATGGTCCGTATGTGTAGGAAACACCGTTCTTTTGTTCTGGGCACACTCACGATTCCTGCTGTCTTAGAGACTCTAGAAAGCAAGAGCGTGCTTCTCGCTCTAAAGCAGAGTGTGATCCATGGATGAGAACTATGCTGTGTGTTTGCCTTCAGAAATGGAGTTAAATCCCAGGCTCTGAGTCTTCCTACAAGCAAGACTTCAATTCAGGTAAGGCAGTCACTTTTCTGCTCAAACGAACTACATCGTTCATGAAGCTCACACGTTTCCGGTCTTAACTGACAAGCATTGGATGTTAGAGGCTCAGTGCTTTGTATCAGTTTCAGAAGCAGATTTGGACTGGATATGGTCCATATATGTAGGAAACACCGTTCTTTTGTTCTGGGCACACTCAGATTTCCTGCTATATTAGAGACTCTAAAAGCAAGAGTGTGCTTCTCGCTCTAAAGCAGAGTGTGATCCATGGATGAGAACTATGCTGTGTGTTTCTCTTAAGAAATGGAGTTAAATCCCAGGCTCTGTGTCTTACTACAAGCAAGACTTCGTTTCAGGTAAGGGCAGTCACTTTTCAGTTCAAAGGAACTACATCATTCACAAAGCTCACACGTTTCTCATCTTAACTGAGAAGCATTGGATGTTAGAGGACCAGTGCTTTGTATCAGTTTCAAAGCAGACTTGAACTAGATATGGTCCGTATATGTAGGAAACACCGTTCTTTTGTTCTCAGCAAAATCACGTTTCCTGCTGTCTTAGAGACTCTAGAAAGCAAGAGCGTGCTTCTCGTTCTAAAGCAGAGTGTGTTCCATGGATGAAAACTATGCTGTGTGTTTCACTTCAGAAAAGGAGTTAAATCCCAGGCTCTGAGTCTTCCTACAAGCAAGAATTCAATTCAGGTAAGGCAGTCACTTTTCTGTTCACACGAACTACATCGTTCATGAAGCTCACACGTTTCCCATCTTAACTGACAAGCATTGGATGTTAGAGGGTCAGTGCATTATATCAGTTTCAGAAGCAGATTTGGACTGGATATGGTCCATATGTGTAGGAAACACCGTTCTATTGTTCTGGGCACACTCAAATTTCCTGCTGTCTTAGAGAATCTAGAAAGCAAGAGTTTGCTTCTCGCTCTAACCACAGTGTGATCCATGGATGAATACTATGCTGTGTGTTTACCTTCAGAAATGGAGTTAAATCCCAGGCTCTGTCTCTTCCTACAAGCAAGACTTCGTTTCAGGTAAGGGTAGTCACTTTTCAGTTCAAAGGAAGTACATCATTCACAAAGCTCACACGTGTCTCATCTTAACTGACAAACATTGGATGTTAGAGGACCAGTGCTTTGTATCAGTTTCAGAAGCAGAGTTGGACTAGATATGGTCCGTATGTGTAGGAAACACCGTTCTTTTGTTCTCAGCAAAATCACGTTTCCTGCTGTCTTAGAGACTCTAGAAAGCAAGAGCGTGCTTCTTGTTCTAAAGCAGAGTGTGATCAATGGATGATTATACTGCTGTGTATCACTTCTATTGTTCTGGGCACACTCAAATTTCCTGCTGTCTTAGAGAATCTAGAAATCAAGAGTTTGCTTCTCGCTCTAACCACAGTGTGATCCATGGATGAATACTATGCTGTGTGTTTCCCTTCAGAAATGGAGTTAAATCCCAGGCTCTGTCTCTTCCTACAAGCAAGACTTCGTTTCAGGTAAGGGTAGTCACTTTTCAGTTCAAAGGAAGTACATCATTCACAAAGCTCACACGTGTCTCATCTTAACTGACAAACATTGGATGTTAGAGGACCAGTGCTTTGTATCAGTTTCAGAAGCAAAGTTGGACTAGATATGGTCTGTATGTGTAGCAAACACCATTCTTTTCTTCTCAGCACACTCACGATTCCTGCTGTCTTAGAGAATATAGAAAGCAAGAGCGTGCTTCTTGTTCTAAATCAGAGTGTGATCCATGGATGAGAACTATGCTGTGTGTTTACCTTCAGAAATGGAGTTAAATCCCAGGCTCTGAGTCTTCCTACAAGCAAGACTTCAATTCAGGTAAGCCAGTACCTTTTCTGCTCAAATGAACTACATCGTTAACGAAGATCAAACGATTCTCATCTTAACTGACAAGCATTGGATGTTAGAGGGTTAGTGCATTGTATCAGTATCAGAAGCAGATTTGGACTACATATGGTCCATATATGTAGGAAACACCGTTCTTTTGTTCTGGGTACACTCAGATTTCCTGCTATATTAGAGACTCTAATAGCAAGAGCGTGCTTCTCGCTCTAAAGCAGAGTGTGATCCATGGATGAGAACGTTGCTGTGTGTTTCTCTTAAGAAATGGAGTTAAATCCCAGGCTCTGTGTCTTACTACAAGCAAGACTTCGTTTCAGGTAAGGGCAGTCACTTTTCAGTTCAAAGGAACTACATCATTCACAAAGCTCACACGTTTCTCATCTTAACTGACAAGCATTGGATGTTAGAGGACCAGTGCTTTGTATCAGTTTCAGAAGCAGAGTTGAACTATATATGGTCTGTATGTGTAGGAAACACTGTTCTTTTGTTCTCAGCACACACACGTTTCCTGCTGTCTTAGAGACTCTAGAAAGCAAGAGCGTGCTTCTCCTTCTAAAGCAGAGTGTGATCCATGGATGAAAACTATGCTTTGTGTTTCACTTCAGAAAAGGAGTTAAATCCCAGGCTCTGAGTCTCCCTACAAGCAAGACTTCGTTTCAGGTATGGGCAGTGACTTTTCTGCTCAAACGAACTACATCATTCACGAAGCACACACGTTTCTCATCTTAACTGACAAGCATTGGATGTTAGAGGACCAGTGCATTCTATCTGTTTCAGAAGAAGTTTTGGACTACATATAGTCCGTATGTGTAGGAAACACCGTTCTTTTGTTCTGGGCACACTCACGATTCCTGCTGTCTTAGAGACTCTAGAAAGCAAGAGCGTGCTTCTCGCTCTAAAGCAGAGTGTGATCCATGGATGAGAATTATGCTGTGTGTTTCCCTTCAGAAATGGAGTTAAATCCCAGGCTCTGAGTCTTACTACATGCAAGACCTCAATTCAGGTAAGGCAGTCACTTTTCTGCTCAAACGAACTACATCGTTCATGAAGCTCACACGTTTCCCATCTTAACTGACAAGCATTGGATGTTAGAGTGTCAGGGCTTTGTATCAGTTTCAGAAGCAGATTTGGACTGGATATGGTCCATATTTGTAGGAAACACCGTTCTATTGTTCTGGGCACACTCAAATTTCCTGCTGTCTTAGAGAATCTAGAAAGCAAGAGTGTGCTTCTCGCTCTAACCACAGTGTGATCCATGGATGAATACTATGCTGTGTGTTTCCCTTCAGAAATGGAGTTAAATCCCAGGCTATGTCTCTTCCTACAAGCAAGACTTCGTTTCAGGTAAGGGTAGTCACTTTTCAGTTCAAAGGAACTACATCATTCACAAAGCTCACACGTTTCTCATCTTAACTGACAAACATTGGATGTTAGAGGACCAGTGCTTTGTATCAGTTTCAGAAGCAGAGTTGGACTAGATATGGTCTGTATGTGTAGGAAACGCCGTTCTTTTGTTCTCAGCACACTCACGTTTCCTGCTGTCTTAGAGAATATAGAAAGCAAGGGCGTGCTTCTTGTTCTAAAGCAGAGTGTGATCAATGGATGAGAACACTGCTGTGTGTTTCACTTCAGAAATGGAGTAAAATCCCAGGCTCTGAGTCTTCCTATAACAAGACTTCATTTCAGGTGAGGGCAGTCACTTTTCTGCTCAAACGAACTACATCGTTAACGAAGATCACAAGATTCTCATCTTAACTGACAAGCATTGGATGTTAGAGGGTCAGTGCATTGTATCAGTATCAGAAGCAGATTTGGACTACATATGGTCCGTATATGTAGGAAACACCGTTCTTTTGTTCTGGGCACACTCAGATTTCCTGCTATATTAGAGACTCTAATAGCAAGAGCGTGCTTCTCGCTCTAAAGCAGAGTGTGATCCATGGATGAGAACTTTGCTGTGTGTTTCTCTTAAGAAGTGGAGTTAAATCCCAGGCTCTGTGTCTTACTACAAGCAAGACTTCGTTTCAGGTATGGGCTGTCACTTTTCAGTTCAAAGGAACTACATCATTCACAAAGCTCACACGTTTCTCATCTTAACTGACAAGCATTGGATGTTAGAGGACCAGTGCTTTGTATCAGTTTCAGAAGCAGATTTGGACTTGATATGGTCCATATGTGTAGGAAACACCATTCTGTTTTTCTGGGCACACTCAGATTTCCTGCTGTCTTAGAGACTCTAGAAAGCAAGAGTGTGCCTCTCGCTCTAACCAGAGTGTGATCCATGGATGAATACTATGCTGTGTGTTTCCCTTCAGAAATGGAATTAAATCCCAGGCTCTGTGTCTTCCTACAAGCAAGACTTCGTTTCAGGTAAGGGCAGTCACTTTTCAGTTCAAAGGAACTACATCATTCACAAAGCTCACATGTTTCTCATCTTAACTGACAAACATTGGATGTTAGAGGACCAGTGCTTTGTATCAGTTTCAGAAGCAGAGTTGGACTAGATATGGTCTGTATATGTAGGAAACACCGTTCTTTTGTTCTCAGCAAAATCATGTTTCCTGCTGTCTTAGAGACTCTAGAAAGCAAGAGCGTGCTTCTCGTTCTAAAGCAGAGTGTGATCCATGGATGAAAACTATGCTGTGTGTTTCACTTCAGAAAAGGAGTTAAATCCCAGGCTCTGAGTCTCCCTACAAGAAAGACTTCGTTTCAGGTAAGGGCAGTCACTTTTCTGCTCAAAAGAACTACATCTTTCACGAAGCACACACGTTTCTCATCTTAACTGACAAGCATTGGATGTTAGAGGACCAGTGCATTCTATCTGTTTCAGAAGAAGTTTTGGACTACATATAGTCCGTATGTGTAGGAAACACCGTTCTTTTGTTCTGGGCACACTCACAATTCCTGCTGTCTTAGAGATTCTAGAAAGCAAGAGCGTGCTTCTCGCTCTAAAGCCGAGTGTGATCCATGGATGGGAACTATGCTGTGTGTTTGCCTTCAGAAATGGAGTTAAATCCCAGGCTCTGAGTCTTCCTACATGCAAGACTTCAATTCAGGTAAGGCAGTCACTTTTCTGCTCAAACGAACTACATCGTTCATGAAGCTCACACGTTTCCCATCTTAACTGTCAAGCACTGGATGTTAGAGGGTCAGTGCTTTTTATCAGTTTCAGAAGCAGATTTGGACTAGATATGGTCCGTATGTGTAGGAAACTCCGTTCTTTTGTTTTCAGCAAAATCACGTTTCCTCCTGTATTAGAGACTCTCAAAAGCAAGAGCGTGCTTCTTATTCTAAAGCAGAGTGTGATCAATGGATGAGAACACTGCTGTGTGTTTCAATTCAGAAATGGAGTTAAATCCCAGGCTCTAGGTCTTCGTACAAGCAAGACTTCGTTTAAGGTAAGGGCAGTCACTTTTTTGCTCAAAGGAACTACATCGTTCATGAAGATCACACGTTTCCCATCTTAACTGACAAGCATTGGATGTTAGAGGACCAGTGCTTTGTATCAGTTTCAGAAGCAGATTTGGACTGGATATGGTCCATATGTGTAGGAAACACCGTTCTATTGTTCTGGGCACACTCAAATTTCCTGCTGTCTTAGAGACTCTAGAAAGCAAGAGCGTGCTTCTCGTTCTAAAGCAGAGTGTGATCAATGGATGATTACACTGCTGTGTGTTTTACTTCAGAAATGGAGTTAAATCCCAGGCTCTGAGTCTTCCTACAGGCAAGACTTCAATTCAGGTAAGGGCAGTCACTTTTCTGCTCAAACGAACTACATCATTCATGAAGCTCACACGTTTTCATCTTAACAGACAAGCATTGGATGTTAGAGGATCAGTGCTTTGTATCAGTTTAAGAAGCAGATTTGGACTAGATATGGTCCGTCTGTGTAGGAAACACCGTTCTTTTGTTCTGGGCACACTCACGATTCCTGCTGTCTTAGAGACTCTAGAAAGCAAGAGCGTGCTTCTCGCTCTAAAGCAGAGTGTGATCCATGGATGAGAACTATGCTGTGTGTTTGCCTTCAGAAATGGAGTTAAATCCCAGGCTCTGAGTCTTCCTACAAGCAAGACTTCAATTCAGGTAAGGCAGTCACTTTTCTGCTCAAACGAACTACATCGTTCATGAAGCTCACACGTTTCCCATCTTAACTGACAAGCATTGGATGTTAGAGGGTCAGTGCTTTGTATCAGTTTCAGAAGCAGATTTGGACTAGATATGGTCCGTATGTGTAGGAAACTCCGTTCTTTTGTTCTCAGCAAAATCACGTTTCCTCCTGTCTTAGAGACTCTCAAAAGCAAGAGCGTGCTTCTTATTCTAAAGCAGAGTGTGATCAATGGATGAGAACACTGCTGTGTGTTTCCCTTCAGAAATGGAGTTAAATCCCAGGCTCTGTGTCTTACTACAAGCAAGACTTCGTTTCAGGTAAGGGCAGTCACTTTTCAGTTCAAAGGAACTACATCATTCACAAAGCTCACACGTTTCTCATCTTAACTGACAAGCATTGCATGTTAGAGGACCAGTGCTTTGTATCAGTTTCAGAAGCAGAGTTGAACTAGATATGGTCTGTATGTGTAGGAAACCCCGTTCTTTTGTTCTCAGCAAAATCACGTTTCCTGCTGTCTTAGAGACTCTAGAAAGCAAGAGCGTGCTTCTCGTTCTAAAGCAGAGTGTGATCCATGGATGAAAACTATGCTTTGTGTTTCACTTCAGAAAAGGAGTTAAATCCCAGGCTCTGAGTCTTCCTACAAGCAAGACTTCGTTTCAGGTATGGGCAGTGACTTTTCTGCTCAAACGAACTACATCATTCACGAAGCACACACGTTTCTCATCTTAACTGACAAGCATTGGATGTTAGAGGACCAGTGCATTCTATCTGTTTCAGAAGAAGTTTTGGACTACATATAGTCCGTATGTGTAGGAAACACCGTTCTTTTGTTCTGGGCACACTCACGATTCCTGCTGTCTTAGAGACTCTAGAAAGCAAGAGCGTGCTTTTCGCTCTAAAGCAGAGTGTGATCCATGGATGAGAACTATGCTGTGTGTTTCCCTTCAGAAATGGAGTTAAATCCCAGGCTCTGAGTCTTCCTACATGCAAGACCTCAATTCAGGTAAGGCAGTCACTTTTCTGCTCAAACGAACTACATCGTTCATGAAGCTCACACGTTTCCCATCTTAACTGACAAGCATTGGATGTTAGAGGGTCAGGGCTTTATATCAGTTTCAGAAGCAGATTTGGACTGGATATGGTCCATATTTGTAGGAAACACCGTTCTATTGTTCTGGGCACACTCAAATTTCCTGCTGTCTTAGAGAATCTAGAAAGCAAGAGTGTGCTTCTCGCTCTAAAGCAGAGTGTGATCCATGGATGAATACTATGCTGTGTGTTTCCCTTCAGAAATGGAGTTAAATCCCAGGCTCTGTCTCTTCCTACAAGCAAGACTTCGTTTCAGGTAAGGGTAGTCACTTTTCAGTTCAAAGGAACTACATCATTCACAAAGCTCACACGTTTCTCATCTTAACTGACAAACATTGGATGTTAGAGGACCAGTGCTTTGTATCAGTTTCAGAAGCAGAGTTGGACTAGATATGGTTTGTATGTGTAGGAAACACCGTTCTTTTGTTCTCAGCACACTCACGTTTCCTGCTGTCTTAGAGAATATAGAAAGCAAGGGCGTGCTTCTTGTTCTAAAGCAGAGTGTGATCAATGGATGAGAACACTGCTGTGTGTTTCACTTCAGAAATGGAGTAAAATCCCAGGCTCTGAGTCTTCCTATAACAAGACTTCATTTCAGGTGAGGGCAGTCACTTTTCTGCTCAAACGAACTACATCGTTAACGAAGATCACAAGATTCTCATCTTAACTGACAAGCATTGGATGTTAGAGGGTCAGTGCATTGTATCAGTATCAGAAGTAGATTTGGACTACATATGGTCCGTATATGTAGGAAACACCGTTCTTTTGTTCTGGGCACACTCAGATTTCCTGCTATATTAGAGACTCTAATAGCAAGAGCGTGCTTCTCGCTCTAAAGCAGAGTGTGATCCATGGATGAGAACTTTGCTGTGTGTTTCTCTTAAGAAGTGGAGTTAAATCCCAGGCTCTGTGTCTTACTACAAGCAAGACTTGGTTTCAGGTAAGGGCTGTCACTTTTCAGTTCAAAGGAACTACATCATTCACAAAGCTCACACGTTTCTCATCTTAACTGACAAGCATTGGATGTTAGAGGACCAGTGCTTTGTATCAGTTTCAGAAGCAGATTTGGACTTGATATGGTCCATATGTGTAGGAAACACCATTCTGTTTTTCTGGGCACACTCAGATTTCCTGCTGTCTTAGAGACTCTAGAAAGCAAGAGTGTGCCTCTCCCTCTAAACAGAGAGTGATCCATGGATGAATACTATGCTGTGTGTTTCCCTTCAGAAATGGAATTAAATCCCAGGCTCTGTGTCTTCCTACAAGCAAGACTTCGTTTCAGGTAAGGGCAGTCACTTTTCAGTTCAAAGGAACTACATCATTCACAAAGCTCACATGTTTCTCATCTTAACTGACAAACATTGGATGTTAGAGGACCAGTGCTTTGTATCAGTTTCAGAAGCAGAGTTGGACTAGATATGGTCTGTATATGTAGGAAACACCGTTCTTTTGTTCTCAGCAAAATCATGTTTCCTGCTGTCTTAGAGACTCTAGAAAGCAAGAGCATGCTTCTCGTTCTAAAGCAGAGTGTGATCCATGGATGAAAACTATGCTGTGTGTTTCACTTCAGAAAAGGAGTTAAATCCCAGGCTCTGAGTCTCCCTACAAGAAAGACTTCGTTTCAGGTAAGGGCAGTCACTTTTCTGCTCAAAAGAACTACATCTTTCACGAAGCACACACGTTTCTCATCTTAACTGACAAGCATTGGATGTTAGAGGACCAGTGCATTCTATCTGTTTCAGAAGAAGTTTTGGACTACATATAGTCCGTATGTGTAGGAAACACCGTTCTTTTGTTCTGGGCACACTCACAATTCCTGCTGTCTTAGAGATTCTAGAAAGCAAGAGCGTGCTTCTCGCTCTAAAGCCGAGTGTGATCCATGGATGGGAACTATGCTGTGTGTTTGCCTTCAGAAATGGAGTTAAATCCCAGGCTCTGAGTCTTCCTACATGCAAGACTTCAATTCAGGTAAGGCAGTCACTTTTCTGCTCAAACGAACTACATCGTTCATGAAGCTCACACGTTTCCCATCTTAACTGTCAAGCACTGGATGTTAGAGGGTCAGTGCTTTTTATCAGTTTCAGAAGCAGATTTGGACTAGATATGGTCCGTATGTGTAGGAAACTCCGTTCTTTTGTTTTCAGCAAAATCACGTTTCCTCCTGTATTAGAGACTCTCAAAAGCAAGAGCGTGCTTCTTATTCTAAAGCAGAGTGTGATCAATGGATGAGAACACTGCTGTGTGTTTCAATTCAGAAATGGAGTTAAATCCCAGGCTCTAGGTCTTCGTACAAGCAAGACTTCGTTTAAGGTAAGGGCAGTCACTTTTTTGCTCAAAGGAACTACATCGTTCATGAAGATCACACGTTTCCCATCTTAACTGACAAGCATTGGATGTTAGAGGACCAGTGCTTTGTATCAGTTTCAGAAGCAGATTTGGACTGGATATGGTCCATATGTGTAGGAAACACCGTTCTATTGTTCTGGGCACACTCAAATTTCCTGCTCTCTTAGAGACTCTAGAAAGCAAGAGCGTGCTTCTCGTTCTAAAGCAGAGTGTGATCAATGGATGATTACACTGCTGTGTGTTTTACTTCAGAAATGGAGTTAAATCCCAGGCTCTGAGTCTTCCTACAGGCAAGACTTCAATTCAGGTAAGGGCAGTCACTTTTCTGCTCAAACGAACTACATCATTCATGAAGCTCACACGTTTTCATCTTAACAGACAAGCATTGGATGTTAGAGGATCAGTGCTTTGTATCAGTTTAAGAAGCAGATTTGGACTAGATATGGTCCGTCTGTGTAGGAAACACCGTTCTTTTGTTCTGGGCACACTCACGATTCCTGCTGTCTTAGAGACTCTAGAAAGCAAGAGCGTGCTTCTCGCTCTAAAGCAGAGTGTGATCCATGGATGAGAACTATGCTGTGTGTTTGCCTTCAGAAATGGAGTTAAATCCCAGGCTCTGAGTCTTCCTACAAGCAAGACTTCAATTCAGGTAAGGCAGTCATTTTTCTGCTCAAACGAACTACATCGTTCATGAAGCTCACACGTTTCCCATCTTAACTGACAAGCATTGGATGTTAGAGGGTCAGTGCTTTGTATCAGTTTCAGAAGCAGATTTGGACTAGATATGGTCCATATGTGTAGGAAACTCCGTTCTTTTGTTCTCAGCAAAATCACGTTTCCTCCTGTCTTAGAGACTCTCAAAAGCAAGAGCGTGCTTCTTATTCTAAAGCAGAGTGTGATCAATGGATGAGAACACTGCTGTGTGTTTCCCTTCAGAAATGGAGTTAAATCCCAGGCTCTGTCTCTTCCTACAAGCAAGATTTCGTTTCAGGTAAGGGTAGTCACTTTTCAGTACAAAGGAACTACATCATTCACAAATCTCACACGTTTCTCATCTTAACTGACAAACATTGGATGTTGGAGGACCAGTGCTTTGTATCAGTTTCAGAAGCAGAGTTGGAATAGATATGGTCTGTATGTGTAGGAAACACCGTTCTTTTGTTCTAGGTCACTCACGTTTCCTGCTCTCTTAGAGAATATAGAAAGCAAGAGCGTGCTTCTTGTTCTAAAGTAGAGTGTGATCAATGGATCAGAACACTGCTGTGTGTTTCACTTCAGAAATGGAGTTAAATCCCAGGCTCTGAGTCTTCCTACAAGCAAGACTTCGTTTAAGGTAAGGGCAGTCACTTTTCTGCTCAAACGAACTACATCGTTCATGAAGCTCACCCGTTTCCCATCCTAACTGACAAGCATTGGATGATAGAGGACCAGTGCTTTCTATGATTTTCAGAAGCAGAGTTGGACTAGATATGGTCCGTATGTGTAGGAAACACCGTTCTTTTGTTCTCAGCACACTCACGTTTCCTGCTCTGTTAGAGAATCTAGAAAGCAAGAGCGTGCTTCTCGCTCTAAAGCAGAGTGTGATCCATGGATGAGAACTATGCTGTGTGTTTCCCTTCAGAAATGGAGTTAAATCCCAAACTCTGTGTCTTCCTACAAGCAAGACTTCGTTTCATGTAATGGCAGTCACTTTTCAGCTCAAATGAACTACATCGTTCACTGAGCTCAACACATTTCTCATCTTAACTGACAAACATTGGATGTTAGAGGACCAGTGCTTTGTATCAGTTTCAGAAGCTGAGTTGGACTAGATATGGTCTGTATGTGTAGGAAACACAGTTCTTTTCTTCTCAGCACACTCACGTTTCCTGCTGTCTTAGAGACTCTAGAAAGCAAGAGCGTGCTTCTTGTTCTAAAGCAGAGTGTGATCAATGGATGATTACACTGCTGTGTGTTTTACTTCAGAAATGGAGTTAAATCCCAGGCTCTGAGTCTTCCTACAGGCAAGACTTCAATTCAGGTAAGGGCAGTCACTTTTCTGCTCAAACGAACTACATCATTCATGAAGCTCACACGTTTTCATCTTAACAGACAAGCATTGGATGTTAGAGGATCAGTGCTTTGTATCAGTTTAAGAAGCAGATTTGGACTAGATATGGTCCGTCTGTGTAGGAAACACCGTTCTTTTGTTCTGGGCACACTCACGATTCCTGCTGTCTTAGAGACTCTAGAAAGCAAGAGCGTGCTTCTCGCTCTAAAGCAGAGTGTGATCCATGGATGAGAACTATGCTGTGTGTTTGCCTTCAGAAATGGAGTTAAATCCCAGGCTCTGAGTCTTCCTACAAGCAAGACTTCAATTCAGGTAAGGCAGTCACTTTTCTGCTCAAACGAACTACATCGTTCATGAAGCTCACACGTTTCCCATCTTAACTGACAAGCATTGGATGTTAGAGGGTCAGTGCTTTGTATCAGTTTCAGAAGTAGAGTTGGACTAGATATGGTCCGTATGTGGAGGAAACACCGTTCTTTTTTTCTCAGCACACTCAAGTTTCCTGCTGTCTTAGAGACTCTAGAAAGCAAGGGCGTGCTTCTTGTTATAAAGCAGAGTGTGATCAATGGATGATTACACTGCTGTGTGTTTTACTTCAGAAATGGAGTTAAATCCCAGGCTCTGAGTCTTTCTACAAGCAAGACTTCATTTCAGGTAAGGACAGTCACTTTTCTGCTCAAACGAACTACATCATTAACGAAGATCACACGATTCTCATCTTAACTGACAAGCATTGGATGTTAGAGGACCAGTGCATTGTATCAGTTTCGGAAGCAGATTTGGACTACATATGGTCCGTATATGTAGGAAACACCGTTCTTTTGTTCTGGGCACACTCAGATTTCCTGCTATATTAGAGACTCTAAAAGCAAGAGCGTGCTTCTCGCTCTAAAGCAGAGTGTGATCCATGGATGAGAACTATGCTGTGTGTTTCTCTTAAGAAATGGAGTTAAATCCCAGGCTCTGATTCTTCCTACAAGCAAGACTTCGTTTCAGGTAAGGACAGTCCCTTGTCTGCTCAAAGAAACTACATCGTTCACAGAGCTCACACGTTTCTCATCTTAACTGACAAACATTGGATGTTAGAGGTTCAATGCTTTGTATCAGTTTCAGAAGCAGAGTTGAACTAGATATGGTCCGTATGTGTAGGAAACACCGTTCTTTTGTTCTCAGCAAAATCACGTTTCCTGCTGTCTTAGAGACGCTAGAAAGCAAGAGCGTGCTTCTTGTTATAAAGCAGAGTATGATCAATGGATGATTACACTGCTGTGTGTTTTACTTCAGAAATGGAGTTAAATCCCAGGCTCTGAGTCTTCCGACAAGCAAGACTTCAATTCAGGTAAGGCAGTCACTTTTCTGCTCAAACGAACTACATCGTTCATGAAGCTCACACGTTTCCCATCTTAACTGACAAGCATTGGATGTTAGAGGACCAGTGCTTTGTATCAGTTTCAGAAGATGAGTTGGACTAGATATGGTCCGTATGTGTAGGAAACACCGTTCTTTTGTTCTCAGCACACTCACGTTTCCTGCTGTCTTAGAGACTCTAGAAAGCAAGAGCGTGCTTCTCGCTCTAAAGCAGAGTGTGATCCATGGATGAGAACTATGCTGTGTGTTTGCCTTCAGAAATGGACTTAAATCCCAGGCTCTAAGTCTTCCTACAATCAAGACTTCGTTTCAGGTAAGGACAGTCACTTTTCTGCTCAAACGAACTACATTGTTCACAGAGCTCACACATTTCTCATTCTAACTGACAATCATTGGATGTTAGAGGGTCAATGCTTTATGTCAGTTTCAGAAGCAGATTTGGACTGGATATGGTCCATATGTGTAGGAAACACCGTTCTATTGTTCTGGGCACACTCAAATTTCCTGCTGTCTTAGAGACTCTAGAAAACACGAGTGTGCTTCTCGCTCTAACCACAGTGTGATCCATGGATGAATACTATGCTGTGTGTTTCCCTTCAGAAATGGAGTTAAATCCCAGGCTCTGTGTCTTCCTACATGCAAGACTTCGTTTCAGGTAAGGGTAGTCACTTTTCAGTTCAAAGGAACTACATCATTCACAAAGCTCACACGTTTCTCATCTTAACTGACAAACATTGGATGTTAGAGGACCAGTGCTTTGTATCAGTTTCAGAAGCAGAGTTGGACTAGATATGGTCCGTATGTGTAGGAAACACCGTTCTTTTGTTCTCAGCACACTCACGTTTCCTGCTGTATTAGAGACTCTAGAAAGCAAGAGCGTGCTTCTCGCTCTAAAGCAGATTGTGATCCATGGATGAGAACTATGCTGTGTGTTTCCCTTCAGAAATGGAGTTAAATCCCAATCTCTTTTTCTTCCTACAATCAAGACTTCGTTTCAGGTAAGGGCAGTCACTTTTCAGCTCAAATGAACTACATCGTTCACTGAGCTCACACATTTCCCATCTTAACAGACAAGCATTGGATGTTAGAGGACCAGTGCTTTGAATCAGTTTAAGAAGCAGAGTTGGACTATATATGGTCCGTAAGTGTAGTAAACACCGTTCTTTTGTACTCAGCACACTCACGTTTCCTGCTGTCTTAGAGACTCTAGAAAGCAAGAGCGTGCTTCTTGTTCTAAAGCAGAGTGTCATCAATGGATGAGAACACTGCTGTGTGTTTCACTTCAGAAATGGAGTTAAATCCCAGGCTCTGTGTCTTACTACAAGCAAGACTTCGTTTCAGGTAAGGGCAGTCACTTTTCAGTTCAAAGGAACTACATCATTCACAAAGCTCACACGTTTCTCATCTTAACTGACAAGCATTGGATGTTAGAGGACCAGTGCTTTGTATCAGTTTCAGAAGCAGAGTTGAACTAGATATGGTCCGTATGTGTAGGAAACACCGTTCTTTTGTTCTCAGCAAAATCACGTTTACTGCTGTCTTAGAGACTCTAGAAAACAAGAGCGTGCTTCTTGTTATAAAGCAGAGTATGATCAATGGATGATTACACTGCTGTGTGTTTTCCTTCAGAAATGGAGTTAAATCCCAGGCTCTGAGTCTTCCTACAGGCAAGACTTCAATTCAGGTAAGGGCAATTCACTTTTCTGCTCAAACGAACTACATCGTTCATGAAGCTCACACGTTTCTCATCTTAACAGACAAGCATTGGATGTTAGAGGATCAGTGCTTTGTATCAGTTTAAGAAGCAGATTTGGACTTGAAATGGTCCGTATGTGTAGGAAACACCGTTCTTTTGTACTGGGCACACTCACGTATCCTGCTGTCTTAGAGACTCTAGAAAGCAAGAGCCTGCTTTTCGCTCTAAAGCAGAGTGTGATCCATGGATGAGAACTATGCTGTGTGTTTGCCTTCAGTAATGGACTTAAATCCCAGGCTCTAAGTCTTCCTACAAGCAAGACTTCGTTTCAGGTAAGGACAGTCACTTTTCTGCTCAAACGAACTACATCGTTCACAGAGCTCACACATTTCTCATCCTAACTGACAATCATTGGATGTTAGAGGGTCAATGCTTTATATCAGTTTCAGAAGCAGATTTGGACTGGATATGATCCATATGTGTAGGAAACACCGTTCTATTGTTCTGGGCACACTCAAATTTCCTGCTGTCTTAGAGACTCTAGAAAACAAGAGTGTTCTTCTCGCTGTAACCACAGTGTGATCGATGGATGAATACTATGCTGTGTGTTTCCCTTCAGAAATGGAGTTAAATCCCAGGCTCTGTGTCTTCCTACATGCAAGACTTCGTTTCAGGTAAGGGTAGTCACTTTTCAGTTCAAAGGAACTACATCATTCACAAAGCTCACACGTTTCTCATCTTAACTGACAAACATTGGATGTTAGAGGACCAGTGCTTTGTATCAGTTTCAGAAGCTGAGTTGGACTAGATATGGTCTGTATGTGTAGGAAACACAGTTCTTTTCTTCTCAGCACACTCACGTTTCCTGCTGTCTTAGAGACTCTAGAAAGCAAGAGCGTGCTTCTTGTTCTAAAGCAGAGTGTGATCAATGGATGATTACACTGCTGTGTGTTTTACTTCAGAAATGGAGTTAAATCCCAGGCTCTGAGTCTTCCTACAGGCAAGACTTCAATTCAGGTAAGGGCAGTCACTTTTCTGCTCAAACGAACTACATCATTCATGAAGCTCACACGTTTTCATCTTAACAGACAAGCATTGGATGTTAGAGGATCAGTGCTTTGTATCAGTTTAAGAAGCAGATTTGGACTAGATATGGTCCGTCTGTGTAGGAAACACCGTTCTTTTGTTCTGGGCACACTCACGATTCCTGCTGTCTTAGAGACTCTAGAAAGCAAGAGCGTACTTCTCGCTCTAAAGCAGAGTGTGATCCATGGATGAGAACTATGCTGTGTGTTTGCCTTCAGAAATGGAGTTAAATCCCAGGCTCTGAGTCTTCCTACAAGCAAGACTTCAATTCAGGTAAGGCAGTCACTTTTCTGCTCAAACGAACTACATCGTTCATGAAGCTCACACGTTTCCCATCTTAACTGACAAGCATTGGATGTTAGAGGGTCAGTGCTTTGTATCAGTTTCAGAAGTAGAGTTGGACTAGATATGGTCTGTATGTGGAGGAAACACCGTTCTTTTTTTCTCAGCACACTCAAGTTTCCTGCTGTCTTAGAGACTCTAGAAAGCAAGGGCGTGCTTCTTGTTATAAAGCAGAGTGTGATCAATGGATGATTACACTGCTGTGTGTTTTACTTCAGAAATGGAGTTAAATCCCAGGCTCTGAGTCTTTCTACAAGCAAGACTTCATTTCACGTAAGGACAGTCACTTTTCTGCTCAAACGAACTACATCATTAACGAAGATCACACGATTCTCATCTTAACTGACAAGCATTGGATGTTAGAGGACCAGTGCATTGTATCAGTTTCGGAAGCAGATTTGGACTACATATGGTCCGTATATGTAGGAAACACCGTTCTTTTGTTCTGGGCACACTCAGATTTCCTGCTATATTAGAGACTCTAAAAGCAAGAGCGTGCTTCTCGCTCTAAAGCAGAGTGTGATCCATGGATGAGAACTATGCTGTGTGTTTCTCTTAAGAAATGGAGTTAAATCCCAGGCTCTGATTCTTCCTACAAGCAAGACTTCGTTTCAGGTAAGGACAGTCCCTTGTCTGCTCAAAGAAACTACATCGTTCACAGAGCTCACACGTTTCTCATCTTAACTGACAAACATTGGATGTTAGAGGTTCAATGCTTTGTATCAGTTTCAGAAGCAGAGTTGAACTAGATATGGTCCGTATGTGTAGGAAACACCGTTCTTTTGTTCTCAGCAAAATCACGTTTCCTGCTGTCTTAGAGACGCTAGAAAGCAAGAGCGTGCTTCTTGTTATAAAGCAGAGTATGATCAATGGATGATTACACTGCTGTGTGTTTTACTTCAGAAATGGAGTTAAATCCCAGGCTCTGAGTCTTCCGACAAGCAAGACTTCAATTCAGGTAAGGCAGTCACTTTTCTGCTCAAACGAACTACATCGTTCATGAAGCTCACACGTTTCCCATCTTAACTGACAAGCATTGGATGTTAGAGGACCAGTGCTTTGTATCAGTTTCAGAAGATGAGTTGGACTAGATATGGTCCGTATGTGTAGGAAACACCGTTCTTTTGTTCTCAGCACACTCACGTTTCCTGCTGTCTTAGAGACTCTAGAAAGCAAGAGCGTGCTTCTCGCTCTAAAGCAGAGTGTGATCCATGGATGAGAACTATGCTGTGTGTTTGCCTTCAGAAATGGACTTAAATCCCAGGCTCTAAGTCTTCCTACAATCAAGACTTCGTTTCAGGTAAGGACAGTCACTTTTCTGCTCAAACGAACTACATCGTTCACAGAGCTCACACATTTCTCATTCTAACTGACAATCATTGGATGTTAGAGGGTCAATGCTTTATGTCAGTTTCAGAAGCAGATTTGGACTGGATATGGTCCATATGTGTAGGAAACACCGTTCTATTGTTCTGGGCACGCTCAAATTTCCTGCTGTCTTAGAGACTCTAGAAAACACGAGTGTGCTTCTCGCTCTAACCACAGTGTGATCCATGGATGAATACTATGCTGTGTGTTTCCCTTCAGAAATGGAGTTAAATCCCAGGCTCTGTGTCTTCCTACATGCAAGACTTCGTTTCAGGTAAGGGTAGTCACTTTTCAGTTCAAAGGAACTACATCATTCACAAAGCTCACACGTTTCTCTTCTTAACTGACAAACATTGGATGTTAGAGGACCAGTGCTTTGTATCAGTTTCAGAAGCAGAGTTGGACTAGATATGGTCCGTATGTGTAGGAAACACCGTTCTTTTGTTCTCAGCACACTCACGTTTCCTGCTGTATTAGAGACTCTAGAAAGCAAGAGCGTGCTTCTCGCTCTAAAGCAGATTGTGATCCATGGATGAGAACTATGCTGTGTGTTTCCCTTCAGAAATGGAGTTAAATCCCAATCTCTTTTTCTTCCTACAATCAAGACTTCGTTTCAGGTAAGGGCAGTCACTTTTCAGCTCAAATGAACTACATCGTTCACTGAGCTCACACATTTCCCATCTTAACAGACAAGCATTGGATGTTAGAGGACCAGTGCTTTGAATCAGTTTAAGAAGCAGAGTTGGACTATATATGGTCCGTAAGTGTAGTAAACACCGTTCTTTTGTACTCAGCACACTCACGTTTCCTGCTGTCTTAGAGACTCTAGAAAGCAAGAGCGTGCTTCTTGTTCTAAAGCAGAGTGTCATCAATGGATGAGAACACTGCTGTGTGTTTCACTTCAGAAATGGAGTTAAATCCCAGGCTCTATGTCTTCCTACATGCAAGACTTCGTTTCAGGTAAGGGTAGTCAATTTTCAGTTCAAAGGAACTACATCATTCACAAAGCTCACACGTTTCTCATCTTAACTGACAAACATTGGATGTTAGAGGACCAGTGCTTTGTATCAGTTTCAGAAGCTGAGTTGGACTAGATATGGTCTGTATGTGTAGGAAACACAGTTCTTTTCTTCTCAGCACACTCACGTTTCCTGCTGTCTTAGAGACTCTAGAAAGCAAGAGCGTGCTTCTTGTTCTAAAGCAGAGTGTGATCAATGGATGATTACAGTGCTGTGTGTTTTACTTCAGAAATGGAGTTAAATCCCAGGCTCTGAGTCTTCCTACAGGCAAGACTTCAATTCAGGTAAGGGCAGTCACTTTTCTGCTCAAACGAACTACATCATTCATGAAGCTCACACGTTTTCATCTTAACAGACAAGCATTGGATGTTAGAGGATCAGTGCTTTGTATCAGTTTAAGAAGCAGATTTGGACTAGATATGGTCCGTCTGTGTAGGAAACACCGTTCTTTTGTTCTGGGCACACTCACGATTCCTGCTGTCTTAGAGACTCTAGAAAGCAAGAGCGTGCTTCTCGCTCTAAAGCAGAGTGTGATCCATGGATGAGAAGTATGCTGTGTGTTTGCCTTCAGAAATGGAGTTAAATCCCAGGCTCTGAGTCTTCCTACAAGCAAGACTTCAATTCAGGTAAGGCAGTCACTTTTCTGCTTAAACGAACTACATCGTTCATGAAGCTCACACGTTTCCCATCTTAACTGACAAGCATTGGATGTTAGAGGGTCAGTGCTTTGTATCAGTTTCAGAAGTAGAGTTGGACTAGATATGGTCCGTATGTGGAGGAAACACCGTTCTTTTTTTCTCAGCACACTCAAGTTTCCTGCTGTGTTAGAGACTAGAGAAAGCAAGGGCGTGCTTCTTGTTATAAAGCAGAGTGTGATCAATGGATGATTACACTGCTGTGTGTTTTACTTCAGAAATGGAGTTAAATCCCAGGCTCTGAGTCTTTCTACAAGCAAGACTTCATTTCAGGTAAGGACAGTCGCTTTTCTGCTCAAACGAACTACATCATTAACGAAGATCACACGATTCTCATCTTAACTGACAAGCATTGGATGTTAGAGGACCAGTGCATTGTATCAGTTTCGGAAGCAGATTTGGACTACATATGGTCCGTATATGTAGGAAACACCGTTCTTTTGTTCTGGGCACACTCAGATTTCCTGCTATATTAGAGACTCTAAAAGCAAGAGCGTGCTTCTCGCTCTAAAGCAGAGTGTGATCCATGGATGAGAACTATGCTGTGTGTTTCTCTTAAGAAATGGAGTTAAATCCCAGGCTCTGATTCTTCCTACAAGCAAGACTTCGTTTCAGGTAAGGACAGTCACTTTTCTGCTCAAAGAAACTACATCGTTCACAGAGCTCACACGTTTCTCATCTTAACTGACAAACATTGGATGTTAGAGGTTCAATGCTTTGTATCAGTTTCAGAAGCAGAGTTGAACTAGATATGGTCCGTATGTGTAGGAAACACCGTTCTTTTGTTCTCAGCAAAATCACGTTTCCTGCTGTCTTAGAGACGCTAGAAAGCAAGAGCGTGCTTCTTGTTATAAAGCAGAGTATGATCAATGGATGATTACACTGCTGTGTGTTTTACTTCAGAAATGGAGTTAAATCCCAGGCTCTGAGTCTTCCGACAAGCAAGACTTCAATTCAGGTAAGGCAGTCACTTTTCTGCTCAAACGAACTACATCGTTCATGAAGCTCACACGTTTCCCATCTTAACTGACAAGCATTGGATGTTAGAGGGTCAGTGCTTTGTATCAGTTTCAGAAGTAGAGTTGGACTAGATATGGTCCGTATGTGTAGGAAACACCGTTCTTTTGTTCTCAGCACACTCACGTTTCCTGCTGTCTTAGAGAATCTAGAAAGCAAGAGCGTGCTTCTCGCTCTAAAGCAGAGTGTGATCCATGGATGAGAACTATGCTGTGTGTTTGCCTTCAGAAATGGACTTAAATCCCAGGCTCTAAGTCTTCCTACAATCAAGACTTCGTTTCAGGTAAGGACAGTCACTTTTCTGCTCAAACGAACTACATCGTTCACAGAGCTCACACATTTCTCATTCTAACTGACAATCATTGGATGTTAGAGGGTCAATGCTTTATGTCAGTTTCAGAAGCAGATTTGGACTGGATATGGTCCATATGTGTAGGAAACACCGTTCTATTGTTCTGGGCACACTCAAATTTCCTGCTGTCTTAGAGACTCTAGAAAACACGAGTGTGCTTCTCGCTCTAACCACAGTGTGATCCATGGATGAATACTATGCTGTGTGTTTCCCTTCAGAAATGGAGTTAAATCCCAGGCTCAGTGTCTTCCTACATGCAAGACTTCGTTTCAGGTAAGGGTAGTCACTTTTCAGTTCAAAGGAACTACATCATTCACAAAGCTCACACGTTTCTCATCTTAACTGACAAACATTGGATGTTAGAGGACCAGTGCTTTGTATCAGTTTCAGAAGCAGAGTTGGACTAGATATGGTCCGTATGTGTAGGAAACACCGTTCTTTTGTTCTCAGCACACTCACGTTTCCTGCTGTATTAGAGACTCTAGAAAGCAAGAGCGTGCTTCAGCTCTAAAGCAGATTGTGATCCATGGATGAGAACTATGCTGTGTGTTTCCCTTCAGAAATGGAGTTAAATCCCAATCTCTTTTTCTTCCTACAATCAAGACTTCGTTTCAGGTAAGGGCAGTCACTTTTCAGCTCAAATGAACTACATCGTTCACTGAGCTCACACATTTCCCATCTTAACAGACAAGCATTGGATGTTAGAGGACCAGTGCTTTGAATCAGTTTAAGAAGCAGAGTTGGACTATATATGGTCCGTAAGTGTAGTAAACACCGTTCTTTTGTACTCAGCACACTCACGTTTCCTGCTGTCTTAGAGACTCTAGAAAGCAAGAGCGTGCTTCTTGTTCTAAAGCAGAGTGTCATCAATGGATGAGAACACTGCTGTGTGTTTCACTTCAGAAATGGAGTTAAATCCCAGGCTCTGTGTCTTACTACAAGCAAGACTTCGTTTCAGGTAAGGGCAGTCACTTTTCAGTTCAAAGGAACTACATCATTCACAAAGCTCACACGTTTCTCATCTTAACTGACAAGCATTGGATGTTAGAGGACCAGTGCTTTGTATCAGTTTCAGAAGCAGAGTTGAACTAGATATGGTCCGTATGTGTAGGAAACACCGTTCTTTTGTTCTCAGCAAAATCACGTTTACTGCTGTCTTAGAGACTCTAGAAAACAAGAGCGTGCTTCTTGTTATAAAGCAGAGTATGATCAATGGATGATTACACTGCTGTGTGTTTTCCTTCAGAAATGGAGTTAAATCCCAGGCTCTGAGTCTTCCTACAGGCAAGACTTCAATTCAGGTAAGGGCAATTCACTTTTCTGCTCAAACGAACTACATCGTTCATGAAGCTCACACGTTTCTCATCTTAACAGACAAGCATTGGATGTTAGAGGATCAGTGCTTTGTATCAGTTTAAGAAGCAGATTTGGACTTGAAATGGTCCGTATGTGTAGGAAACACCGTTCTTTTGTACTGGGCACACTCACGTATCCTGCTGTCTTAGAGACTCTAGAAAGCAAGAGCCTGCTTTTCGCTCTAAAGCAGAGTGTGATCCATGGATGAGAACTATGCTGTGTGTTTGCCTTCAGTAATGGACTTAAATCCCAGGCTCTAAGTCTTCCTACAAGCAAGACTTCGTTTCAGGTAAGGACAGTCACTTTTCTGCTCAAACGAACTACATCGTTCACAGAGCTCACACATTTCTCATCCTAACTGACAATCATTGGATGTTAGAGGGTCAATGCTTTATATCAGTTTCAGAAGCAGATTTGGACTGGATATGATCCATATGTGTAGGAAACACCGTTCTATTGTTCTGGGCACACTCAAATTTCCTGCTGTCTTAGAGACTCTAGAAAACAAGAGTGTTCTTCTCGCTGTAACCACAGTGTGATCGATGGATGAATACTATGCTGTGTGTTTCCCTTCAGAAATGGAGTTAAATCCCAGGCTCTGTGTCTTCCTACATGCAAGACTTCGTTTCAGGTAAGGGTAGTCACTTTTCAGTTCAAAGGAACTACATCATTCACAAAGCTCACACGTTTCTCATCTTAACTGACAAACATTGGATGTTAGAGGACCAGTGCTTTGTATCAGTTTCAGAAGCTGAGTTGGACTAGATATGGTCTGTATGTGTAGGAAACACAGTTCTTTTCTTCTCAGCACACTCACGTTTCCTGCTGTCTTAGAGACTCTAGAAAGCAAGAGCGTGCTTCTTGTTCTAAAGCAGAGTGTGATCAATGGATGATTACACTGCTGTGTGTTTTACTTCAGAAATGGAGTTAAATCCCAGGCTCTGAGTCTTCCTACAGGCAAGACTTCAATTCAGGTAAGGGCAGTCACTTTTCTGCTCAAACGAACTACATCATTCATGAAGCTCACACGTTTTCATCTTAACAGACAAGCATTGGATGTTAGAGGATCAGTGCTTTGTATCAGTTTAAGAAGCAGATTTGGACTAGATATGGTCCGTCTGTGTAGGAAACACCGTTCTTTTGTTCTGGGCACACTCACGATTCCTGCTGTCTTAGAGACTCTAGAAAGCAAGAGCGTGCTTCTCGCTCTAAAGCAGAGTGTGATCCATGGATGAGAACTATGCTGTGTGTTTGCCTTCAGAAATGGAGTTAAATCCCAGGCTCTGAGTCTTCCTACAAGCAAGACTTCAATTCAGGTAAGGCAGTCACTTTTCTGCTCAAACGAACTACATCGTTCATGAAGCTCACACGTTTCCCATCTTAACTGACAAGCATTGGATGTTAGAGGGTCAGTGCTTTGTATCAGTTTCAGAAGTAGAGTTGGACTAGATATGGTCCGTATGTGGAGGAAACACCGTTCTTTTTTTCTCAGCACACTCAAGTTTCCTGCTGTCTTAGAGGCTCTAGAAAGCAAGGGCGTGCTTCTTGTTATAAAGCAGAGTGTGATCAATGGATGATTACACTGCTGTGTGTTTTACTTCAGAAATGGAGTTAAATCCCAGGCTCTGAGTCTTTCTACAAGCAAGACTTCATTTCAGGTAAGGACAGTCACTTTTCTGCTCAAACGAACTACATCATTAACGAAGATCACACGATTCTCATCTTAACTGACAAGCATTGGATGTTAGAGAACCAGTGCATTGTATCAGTTTCGGAAGCAGATTTGGACTACATATGGTCCGTATATGTAGGAAACACCGTTCTTTTGTTCTGGGCACACTCAGATTTCCTGCTATATTAGAGACTCTAAAAGCAAGAGCGTGCTTCTCGCTCTAAAGCAGAGTGTGATCCATGGATGAGAACTATGCTGTGTGTTTCTCTTAAGAAATGGAGTTAAATCCCAGGCTCTGATTCTTCCTACAAGCAAGACTTCGTTTCAGGTAAGGACAGTCACTTTTCTGCTCAAAGAAACTACATCGTTCACAGAGCTCACACGTTTCTCATCTTAACTGACAAACATTGGATGTTAGAGGTTCAATGCTTTGTATCAGTTTCAGAAGCAGAGTTGAACTAGATATGGTCCGTATGTGTAGGAAACACCGTTCTTTTCTTCTCAGCAAAATCACGTTTCCTGCTGTCTTAGAGACGCTAGAAAGCAAGAGCGTGCTTCTTGTTATAAAGCAGAGTATGATCAATGGATGATTACACTGCTGTGTGTTTTACTTCAGAAATGGAGTTAAATCCCAGGCTCTGAGTCTTCCGACAAGCAAGACTTCAATTCAGGTAAGGCAGTCACTTTTCTGCTCAAACGAACTACATCGTTCATGAAGCTCACACGTTTCCCATCTTAACTGACAAGCATTGGATGTTAGAGGACCAGTGCTTTGTATCAGTTTCAGAAGATGAGTTGGACTAGATATGGTCCATATGTGTAGGAAACACCGTTCTTTTGTTCTCAGCACACTCACGTTTCCTGCTGTCTTAGAGACTCTAGAAAGCAAGAGCGTGCTTCTCGCTCTAAAGCAGAGTGTGATCCATGGATGAGAACTATGCTGTGTGTTTGCCTTCAGAAATGGACTTAAATCCCAGGCTCTAAGTCTTCCTACAATCAAGACTTCGTTTCAGGTAAGGACAGTCACTTTTCTGCTCAAACGAACTACATCGTTCACAGAGCTCACACATTTCTCATTCTAACTGACAATCATTGGATGTTAGAGGGTCAATGCTTTATGTCAGTTTCAGAAGCAGATTTGGACTGGATATGGTCCATATGTGTAGGAAACACCGTTCTATTGTTCTGGGCACACTCAAATTTCCTGCTGTCTTAGAGACTCTAGAAAACACGAGTGTGCTTCTCGCTCTAACCACAGTGTGATCCATGGATGAATACTATGCTGTGTGTTTCCCTTCAGAAATGGAGTTAAATCCCAGGCTCAGTGTCTTCCTACTTGCAAGACTTCGTTTCAGGTAAGGGTAGTCACTTTTCAGTTCAAAGGAACTACATCATTCACAAAGCTCACACGTTTCTCATCTTAACTGACAAACATTGGATGTTAGAGGACCAGTGCTTTGTATCAGTTTCAGAAGCTGAGTTGGACTAGATATGGTCTGTATGTGTAGGAAACACAGTTCTTTTCTTCTCAGCACACTCACGTTTCCTGCTGTCTTAGAGACTCTAGAAAGCAAGAGCGTGCTTCTTGTTCTAAAGCAGAGTGTGATCAATGGATGATTACACTGCTGTGTGTTTTACTTCAGAAATGGAGTTAAATCCCAGGCTCTGAGTCTTCCTACAGGCAAGACTTCAATTCAGGTAAGGGCAGTCACTTTTCTGCTCAAACGAACTACATCATTCATGAAGCTCACACGTTTTCATCTTAACAGACAAGCATTGGATGTTAGAGGATCAGTGCTTTGTATCAGTTTAAGAAGCAGATTTGGACTAGATATGGTCCGTCTGTGTAGGAAACACCGTTCTTTTGTTCTGGGCACACTCACGATTCCTGCTGTCTTAGAGACTCTAGAAAGCAAGAGCGTGCTTCTCGCTCTAAAGCAGAGTGTGATCCATGGATGAGAACTATGCTGTGTGTTTGCCTTCAGAAATGGAGTTAAATCCCAGGCTCTGAGTCTTCCTACAAGCAAGACTTCAATTCAGGTAAGGCAGTCACTTTTCTGCTCAAACGAACTACATCGTTCATGAAGCTCACACGTTTCCCATCTTAACTGACAAGCATTGGATGTTAGAGGGTCAGTGCTTTGTATCAGTTTCAGAAGTAGAGTTGGACTAGATATGGTCCGTATGTGGAGGAAACACCGTTCTTTTTTTCTCAGCACACTCAAGTTTCCTGCTGTCTTAGAGACTCTAGAAAGCAAGGGCGTGCTTCTTGTTATAAAGCAGAGTGTGATCAATGGATGATTACACTGCTGTGTGTTTTACTTCAGAAATGGAGTTAAATCCCAGGCTCTGAGTCTTTCTACAAGCAAGACTTCATTTCAGGTAAGGACAGTCACTTTTCTGCTCAAACGAACTACATCATTAACGAAGATCACACGATTCTCATCTTAACTGACAAGCATTGGATGTTAGAGAACCAGTGCATTGTATCAGTTTCGGAAGCAGATTTGGACTACATATGGTCCGTATATGTAGGAAACACCGTTCTTTTGTTCTGGGCACACTCAGATTTCCTGCTATATTAGAGACTCTAAAAGCAAGAGCGTGCTTCTCGCTCTAAAGCAGAGTGTGATCCATGGATGAGAACTATGCTGTGTGTTTCTCTTAAGAAATGGAGTTAAATCCCAGGCTCTGATTCTTCCTACAAGCAAGACTTCGTTTCAGGTAAGAACAGTCACTTTTCTGCTCAAAGAAACTACATCGTTCACAGAGCTCACACGTTTCTCATCTTAACTGACAAACATTGGATGTTAGAGGTTCAATGCTTTGTATCAGTTTCAGAAGCAGAGTTGAACTAGATATGGTCCGTATGTGTAGGAAACACCGTTCTTTTCTTCTCAGCAAAATCACGTTTCCTGCTGTCTTAGAGACGCTAGAAAGCAAGAGCGTGCTTCTTGTTATAAAGCAGAGTATGATCAATGGATGATTACACTGCTGTGTGTTTTACTTCAGAAATGGAGTTAAATCCCAGGCTCTGAGTCTTCCGACAAGCAAGACTTCAATTCAGGTAAGGCAGTCACTTTTCTGCTCAAACGAACTACATCGTTCATGAAGCTCACACGTTTCCCATCTTAACTGACAAGCATTGGATGTTAGAGGACCAGTGCTTTGTATCAGTTTCAGAAGATGAGTTGGACTAGATATGGTCCATATGTGTAGGAAACACCGTTCTTTTGTTCTCAGCACACTCACGTTTCCTGCTGTCTTAGAGACTCTAGAAAGCAAGAGCGTGCTTCTCGCTCTAAAGCAGAGTGTGATCCATGGATGAGAACTATGCTGTGTGTTTGCCTTCAGAAATGGACTTAAATCCCAGGCTCTAAGTCTTCCTACAATCAAGACTTCGTTTCAGGTAAGGACAGTCACTTTTCTGCTCAAACGAACTACATCGTTCACAGAGCTCACACATTTCTCATTCTAACTGACAATCATTGGATGTTAGAGGGTCAATGCTTTATGTCAGTTTCAGAAGCAGATTTGGACTGGATATGGTCCATATGTGTAGGAAACACCGTTCTATTGTTCTGGGCACACTCAAATTTCCTGCTGTCTTAGAGACTCTAGAAAACACGAGTGTGCTTCTCGCTCTAACCACAGTGTGATCCATGGATGAATACTATGCTGTGTGTTTCCCTTCAGAAATGGAGTTAAATCCCAGGCTCAGTGTCTTCCTACATGCAAGACTTCGTTTCAGGTAAGGGTAGTCACTTTTCAGTTCAAAGGAACTACATCATTCACAAAGCTCACACGTTTCTCATCTTAACTGACAAACATTGGATGTTAGAGGACCAGTGCTTTGTATCAGTTTCAGAAGCAGAGTTGGACTAGATATGGTCCGTATGTGTAGGAAACACCGTTCTTTTGTTCTCAGCACACTCACGTTTCCTGCTGTATTAGAGACTCTAGAAAGCAAGAGCGTGCTTCTCGCTCTAAAGCAGATTGTGATCCATGGATGAGAACTATGCTGTGTGTTTCCCTTCAGAAATGGAGTTAAATCCCAATCTCTTTTTCTTCCTACAATCAAGACTTCGTTTCAGGTAAGGGCAGTCACTTTTCAGCTCAAATGAACTACATCGTTCACTGAGCTCACACATTTCCCATCTTAACAGACAAGCATTGGATGTTAGAGGACCAGTGCTTTGAATCAGTTTAAGAAGCAGAGTTGGACTATATATGGTCCGTAAGTGTAGTAAACACCGTTCTTTTGTACTCAGCACACTCACGTTTCCTGCTGTCTTAGAGACTCTAGAAAGCAAGAGCGTGCTTCTTGTTCTAAAGCAGAGTGTCATCAATGGATGAGAACACTGCTGTGTGTTTCACTTCAGAAATGGAGTTAAATCCCAGGCTCTGTGTCTTACTACAAGCAAGACTTCGTTTCAGGTAAGGGCAGTCACTTTTCAGTTCAAAGGAACTACATCATTCACAAAGCTCACACGTTTCTCATCTTAACTGACAAGCATTGGATGTTAGAGGACCAGTGCTTTGTATCAGTTTCAGAAGCAGAGTTGAACTAGATATGGTCCGTATGTGTAGGAAACACCGTTCTTTTGTTCTCAGCAAAATCACGTTTACTGCTGTCTTAGAGACTCTAGAAAACAAGAGCGTGCTTCTTGTTATAAAGCAGAGTATGATCAATGGATGATTACACTGCTGTGTGTTTTCCTTCAGAAATGGAGTTAAATCCCAGGCTCTGAGTCTTCCTACAGGCAAGACTTCAATTCAGGTAAGGGCAATTCACTTTTCTGCTCAAACGAACTACATCGTTCATGAAGCTCACACGTTTCTCATCTTAACAGACAAGCATTGGATGTTAGAGGATCAGTGCTTTGTATCAGTTTAAGAAGCAGATTTGGACTTGAAATGGTCCGTATGTGTAGGAAACACCGTTCTTTTGTACTGAGCACACTCACGTATCCTGCTGTCTTAGAGACTCTAGAAAGCAAGAGCCTGCTTTTCGCTCTAAAGCAGAGTGTGATCCATGGATGAGAACTATGCTGTGTGTTTGCCTTCAGTAATGGACTTAAATCCCAGGCTCTAAGTCTTCCTACAAGCAAGACTTCGTTTCAGGTAAGGACAGTCACTTTTCTGCTCAAACGAACTACATCGTGCACAGAGCTCACACATTTCTCATCCTAACTGACAATCATTGGATGTTAGAGGGTCAATGCTTTATATCAGTTTCAGAAGCAGATTTGGACTGGATATGATCCATATGTGTAGGAAACACCGTTCTATTGTTCTGGGCACACTCAAATTTCCTGCTGTCTTAGAGACTCTAGAAAACAAGAGTGTTCTTCTCGCTGTAACCACAGTGTGATCGATGGATGAATACTATGCTGTGTGTTTCCCTTCAGAAATGGAGTTAAATCCCAGGCTCTGTGTCTTCCTACATGCAAGACTTCGTTTCAGGTAAGGGTAGTCACTTTTCAGTTCAAAGGAACTACATCATTCACAAAGCTCACACGTTTCTCATCTTAACTGACAAACATTGGATGTTAGAGGACCAGTGCTTTGTATCAGTTTCAGAAGCTGAGTTGGACTAGATATGGTCTGTATGTGTAGGAAACACAGTTCTTTTCTTCTCAGCACACTCACGTTTCCTGCTGTCTTAGAGACTCTAGAAAGCAAGAGCGTGCTTCTTGTTCTAAAGCAGAGTGTGATCAATGGATGATTACACTGCTGTGTGTTTTACTTCAGAAATGGAGTTAAATCCCAGGCTCTGAGTCTTTCTACAGGCAAGACTTCAATTCAGGTAAGGGCAGTCACTTTTCTGCTCAAACGAACTACATCATTCATGAAGCTCACACGTTTTCATCTTAACAGACAAGCATTGGATGTTAGAGGATCAGTGCTTTGTATCAGTTTAAGAAGCAGATTTGGACTAGATATGGTCCGTCTGTGTAGGAAACACCGTTCTTTTGTTCTGGGCACACTCACGATTCCTGCTGTCTTAGAGACTCTAGAAAGCAAGAGCGTGCTTCTCGCTCTAAAGCAGAGTGTGATCCATGGATGAGAACTATGCTGTGTGTTTGCCTTCAGAAATGGAGTTAAATCCCAGGCTCTGAGTCTTCCTACAAGCAAGACTTCAATTCAGGTAAGGCAGTCACTTTTCTGCTCAAACGAACTACATCGTTCATGAAGCTCACACGTTTCCCATCTTAACTGACAAGCATTGGATGTTAGAGGGTCAGTGCTTTGTATCAGTTTCAGAAGTAGAGTTGGACTAGATATGGTCCGTATGTGGAGGAAACACCGTTCTTTTTTTCTCAGCACACTCAAGTTTCCTGCTGTCTTAGAGACTCTAGAAAGCAAGGGCGTGCTTCTTGTTATAAAGCAGAGTGTGATCAATGGATGATTACACTGCTGAGTGTTTTACTTCAGAAATGGAGTTAAATCCCAGGCTCTGAGTCTTTCTACAAGCAAGACTTCATTTCAGGTAAGGACAGTCACTTTTCTGCTCAAACGAACTACATCATTAACGAAGATCACACGATTCTCATCTTAACTGACAAGCATTGGATGTTAGAGAACCAGTGCATTGTATCAGTTTCGGAAGCAGATTTGGACTACATATGGTCCGTATATGTAGGAAACACCGTTCTTTTGTTCTGGGCACACTCAGATTTCCTGCTATATTAGAGACTCTAAAAGCAAGAGCGTGCTTCTCGCTCTAAAGCAGAGTGTGATCCATGGATGAGAACTATGCTGTGTGTTTCTCTTAAGAAATGGAGTTAAATCCCAGGCTCTGATTCTTCCTACAAGCAAGACTTCGTTTCAGGTAAGAACAGTCACTTTTCTGCTCAAAGAAACTACATCGTTCACAGAGCTCACACGTTTCTCATCTTAACTGACAAACATTGGATGTTAGAGGTTCAATGCTTTGTATCAGTTTCAGAAGCAGAGTTGAACTAGATATGGTCCGTATGTGTAGGAAACACCGTTCTTTTCTTCTCAGCAAAATCACGTTTCCTGCTGTCTTAGAGACGCTAGAAAGCAAGAGCGTGCTTCTTGTTATAAAGCAGAGTATGATCAATGGATGATTACACTGCTGTGTGTTTTACTTCAGAAATGGAGTTAAATCCCAGGCTCTGAGTCTTCCGACAAGCAAGACTTCAATTCAGGTAAGGCAGTCACTTTTCTGCTCAAACGAACTACATCGTTCATGAAGCTCACACGTTTCCCATCTTAACTGACAAGCATTGGATGTTAGAGGACCAGTGCTTTGTATCAGTTTCAGAAGATGAGTTGGACTAGATATGGTCCGTATGTGTAGGAAACACCGTTCTTTTGTTCTCAGCACACTCACGTTTCCTGCTGTCTTAGAGACTCTAGAAAGCAAGAGCGTGCTTCTCGCTCTAAAGCAGAGTGTGATCCATGGATGAGAACTATGCTGTGTGTTTGCCTTCAGAAATGGACTTAAATCCCAGGCTCTAAGTCTTCCTACAATCAAGACTTCGTTTCAGGTAAGGACAGTCACTTTTCTGCTCAAACGAACTACATCGTTCACAGAGCTCACACATTTCTCATTCTAACTGACAATCATTGGATGTTAGAGGGTCAATGCTTTATGTCAGTTTCAGAAGCAGATTTGGACTGGATATGGTCCATATGTGTAGGAAACACCGTTCTATTGTTCTGGGCACGCTCAAATTTCCTGCTGTCTTAGAGACTCTAGAAAACACGAGTGTGCTTCTCGCTCTAACCACAGTGTGATCCATGGATGAATACTATGCTGTGTGTTTCCCTTCAGAAATGGAGTTAAATCCCAGGCTCTGTGTCTTCCTACATGCAAGACTTCGTTTCAGGTAAGGGTAGTCACTTTTCAGTTCAAAGGAACTACATCATTCACAAAGCTCACACGTTTCTCATCTTAACTGACAAACATTGGATGTTAGAGGACCAGTGCTTTGTATCAGTTTCAGAAGCAGAGTTGGACTAGATATGGTCCGTATGTGTAGGAAACACCGTTCTTTTGTTCTCAGCACACTCACGTTTCCTGCTGTATTAGAGACTCTAGAAAGCAAGAGCGTGCTTCTCGCTCTAAAGCAGATTGTGATCCATGGATGAGAACTATGCTGTGTGTTTCCCTTCAGAAATGGAGTTAAATCCCAATCTCTTTTTCTTCCTACAATCAAGACTTCGTTTCAGGTAAGGGCAGTCACTTTTCAGCTCAAATGAACTACATCGTTCACTGAGCTCACACATTTCCCATCTTAACAGACAAGCATTGGATGTTAGAGGACCAGTGCTTTGAATCAGTTTAAGAAGCAGAGTTGGACTATATATGGTCCGTAAGTGTAGTAAACACCGTTCTTTTGTACTCAGCACACTCACGTTTCCTGCTGTCTTAGAGACTCTAGAAAGCAAGAGCGTGCTTCTTGTTCTAAAGCAGAGTGTCATCAATGGATGAGAACACTGCTGTGTGTTTCACTTCAGAAATGGAGTTAAATCCCAGGCTCTGTGTCTTACTACAAGCAAGACTTCGTTTCAGGTAAGGGCAGTCACTTTTCAGTTCAAAGGAACTACATCATTCACAAAGCTCACACGTTTCTCATCTTAACTGACAAGCATTGGATGTTAGATGACCAGTGCTTTGTATCAGTTTCAGAAGCAGAGTTGAACTAGATATGGTCCGTATGTGTAGGAAACACCGTTCTTTTGTTCTCAGCAAAATCACGTTTACTGCTGTCTTAGAGACTCTAGAAAACAAGAGCGTGCTTCTTGTTATAAAGCAGAGTATGATCAATGGATGATTACACTGCTGTGTGTTTTCCTTCAGAAATGGAGTTAAATCCCAGGCTCTGAGTCTTCCTACAGGCAAGACTTCAATTCAGGTAAGGGCAGTCACTTTTCTGCTCAAACGAACTACATCGGTCATGAAGCTCACACGTTTCTCATCTTAACAGACAAGCATTGGATGTTAGAGGATCAGTGCTTTGTATCAGTTTAAGAAGCAGATTTGGACTTGAAATGGTCCGTATGTGTAGGAAACACCGTTCTTTGTACTGGGCACACTCACGTATCCTGCTGTCTTAGAGACTCTAGAAAGCAAGAGCCTGCTTTTCGCTCTAAAGCAGAGTGTGATCCATGGATGAGAACTATGCTGTGTGTTTGCCTTCAGTAATGGACTTAAATCCCAGGCTCTAAGTCTTCCTACAAGCAAGACTTCGTTTCAGGTAAGGACAGTCACTTTTCTGCTCAAACGAACTACATCGTTCACAGAGCTCACACATTTCTCATCCTAACTGACAATCATTGGATGTTAGAGGGTCAATGCTTTATATCAGTTTCAGAAGCAGATTTGGACTGGATATGATCCATATGTGTAGGAAACACCGTTCTATTGTTCTGGGCACACTCAAATTTCCTGCTGTCTTAGAGACTCTAGAAAACAAGAGTGTTCTTCTCGCTGTAACCACAGTGTGATCGATGGATGAATACTATGCTGTGTGTTTCCCTTCAGAAATGGAGTTAAATCCCAGGCTCTGTGTCTTCCTACATGCAAGACTTCGTTTCAGGTAAGGGTAGTCACTTTTCAGTTCAAAGGAACTACATCATTCACAAAGCTCACACGTTTCTCATCTTAACTGACAAACATTGGATGTTAGAGGACCAGTGCTTTGTATCAGTTTCAGAAGCTGAGTTGGACTAGATATGGTCTGTATGTGTAGGAAACACAGTTCTTTTCTTCTCAGCACACTCACGTTTCCTGCTGTCTTAGAGACTCTAGAAAGCAAGAGCGTGCTTCTTGTTCTAAAGCAGAGTGTGATCAATGGATGATTACACTGCTGTGTGTTTTACTTCAGAAATGGAGTTAAATCCCAGGCTCTGAGTCTTCCTACAGGCAAGACTTCAATTCAGGTAAGGGCAGTCACTATTCTGCTCAAACGAACTACATCATTCATGAAGCTCACACGTTTTCATCTTAACAGACAAGCATTGGATGTTAGAGGATCAGTGCTTTGTATCAGTTTAAGAAGCAGATTTGGACTAGATATGGTCCGTCTGTGTAGGAAACACCGTTCTTTTGTTCTGGGCACACTCACGATTCCTGCTGTCTTAGAGACTCTAGAAAGCAAGAGCGTGCTTCTCGCTCTAAAGCAGAGTGTGATCCATGGATGAGAACTATGCTGTGTGTTTGCCTTCAGAAATGGAGTTAAATCCCAGGCTCTGAGACTTCCTACAAGCAAGACTTCAATTCAGGTAAGGCAGTCACTTTTCTGCTCAAACGAACTACATCGTTCATGAAGCTCACACGTTTCCCATCTTAACTGACAAGCATTGGATGTTAGAGGGTCAGTGCTTTGTATCAGTTTCAGAAGTAGAGTTGGACTAGATATGGTCCGTATGTGGAGGAAACACCGTTCTTTTTTTCTCAGCACACTCAAGTTTCCTGCTGTCTTAGAGACTCTAGAAAGCAAGGGCGTGCTTCTTGTTATAAAGCAGAGTGTGATCAATGGATGATTACACTGCTGTGTGTTTTACTTCAGAAATGGAGTTAAATCCCAGGCTCTGAGTCTTTCTACAAGCAAGACTTCATTTCAGGTAAGGACAGTCACTTTTCTGCTCAAACGAACTACATCATTAACGAAGATCACACGATTCTCATCTTAACTGACAAGCATTGGATGTTAGAGAACCAGTGCATTGTATCAGTTTCGGAAGCAGATTTGGACTACATATGGTCCGTATATGTAGGAAACACCGTTCTTTTGTTCTGGGCACACTCAGATTTCCTGCTATATTAGAGACTCTAAAAGCAAGAGCGTGCTTCTCGCTCTAAAGCAGAGTGTGATCCATGGATGAGAACTATGCTGTGTGTTTCTCTTAAGAAATGGAGTTAAATCCCAGGCTCTGATTCTTCCTACAAGCAAGACTTCGTTTCAGGTAAGAACAGTCACTTTTCTGCTCAAAGAAACTACATCGTTCACAGAGCTCACACGTTTCTCATCTTAACTGACAAACATTGGATGTTAGAGGTTCAATGCTTTGTATCAGTTTCAGAAGCAGAGTTGAACTAGATATGGTCCGTATGTGTAGGAAACACCGTTCTTTTCTTCTCAGCAAAATCACGTTTCCTGCTGTCTTAGAGACGCTAGAAAGCAAGAGCGTGCTTCTTGTTATAAAGCAGAGTATGATCAATGGATGATTACACTGCTGTGTGTTTTACTTCAGAAATGGAGTTAAATCCCAGGCTCTGAGTCTTCCGACAAGCAAGACTTCAATTCAGGTAAGGCAGTCACTTTTCTGCTCAAACGAACTACATCGTTCATGAAGCTCACACGTTTCCCATCTTAACTGACAAGCATTGGATGTTAGAGGACCAGTGCTTTGTATCAGTTTCAGAAGATGAGTTGGACTAGATATGGTCCGTATGTGTAGGAAACACCGTTCTTTTGTTCTCAGCACACTCACGTTTCCTGCTGTCTTAGAGACTCTAGAAAGCAAGAGCGTGCTTCTCGCTCTAAAGCAGAGTGTGATCCATGGATGAGAACTATGCTGTGTGTTTGCCTTCAGAAATGGACTTAAATCCCAGGCTCTAAGTCTTCCTACAATCAAGACTTCGTTTCAGGTAAGGACAGTCACTTTTCTGCTCAAACGAACTACATCGTTCACAGAGCTCACACATTTCTCATTCTAACTGACAATCATTGGATGTTAGAGGGTCAATGCTTTATGTCAGTTTCAGAAGCAGATTTGGACTGGATATGGTCCATATGTGTAGGAAACACCGTTCTATTGTTCTGGGCACGCTCAAATTTCCTGCTGTCTTAGAGACTCTAGAAAACACGAGTGTGCTTCTCGCTCTAACCACAGTGTGATCCATGGATGAATACTATGCTGTGTGTTTCCCTTCAGAAATGGAGTTAAATCCCAGGCTCTGTGTCTTCCTACATGCAAGACTTCGTTTCAGGTAAGGGTAGTCACTTTTCAGTTCAAAGGAACTACATCATTCACAAAGCTCACACGTTTCTCATCTTAACTGACAAACATTGGATGTTAGAGGACCAGTGCTTTGTATCAGTTTCAGAAGCAGAGTTGGACTAGATATGGTCCGTATGTGTAGGAAACACCGTTCTTTTGTTCTCAGCACACTCACGTTTCCTGCTGTATTAGAGACTCTAGAAAGCAAGAGCGTGCTTCTCGCTCTAAAGCAGATTGTGATCCATGGATGAGAACTATGCTGTGTGTTTCCCTTCAGAAATGGAGTTAAATCCCAATCTCTTTTTCTTCCTACAATCAAGACTTCGTTTCAGGTAAGGGCAGTCACTTTTCAGCTCAAATGAACTACATCGTTCACTGAGCTCACACATTTCCCATCTTAACAGACAAGCATTGGATGTTAGAGGACCAGTGCTTTGAATCAGTTTAAGAAGCAGAGTTGGACTATATATGGTCCGTAAGTGTAGTAAACACCGTTCTTTTGTACTCAGCACACTCACGTTTCCTGCTGTCTTAGAGACTCTAGAAAGCAAGAGCGTGCTTCTTGTTCTAAAGCAGAGTGTCATCAATGGATGAGAACACTGCTGTGTGTTTCACTTCAGAAATGGAGTTAAATCCCAGGCTCTGTGTCTTACTACAAGCAAGACTTCGTTTCAGGTAAGGGCAGTCACTTTTCAGTTCAAAGGAACTACATCATTCACAAAGCTCACACGTTTCTCATCTTAACTGACAAGCATTGGATGTTAGATGACCAGTGCTTTGTATCAGTTTCAGAAGCAGAGTTGAACTAGATATGGTCCGTATGTGTAGGAAACACCGTTCTTTTGTTCTCAGCAAAATCACGTTTACTGCTGTCTTAGAGACTCTAGAAAACAAGAGCGTGCTTCTTGTTATAAAGCAGAGTATGATCAATGGATGATTACACTGCTGTGTGTTTTCCTTCAGAAATGGAGTTAAATCCCAGGCTCTGAGTCTTCCTACAGGCAAGACTTCAATTCAGGTAAGGGCAGTCACTTTTCTGCTCAAACGAACTACATCGTTCATGAAGCTCACACGTTTCTCATCTTAACAGACAAGCATTGGATGTTAGAGGATCAGTGCTTTGTATCAGTTTAAGAAGCAGATTTGGACTTGAAATGGTCCGTATGTGTAGGAAACACCGTTCTTTGTACTGGGCACACTCACGTATCCTGCTGTCTTAGAGACTCTAGAAAGCAAGAGCCTGCTTTTCACTCTAAAGCAGAGTGTGATCCATGGATGAGAACTATGCTGTGTGTTTGCCTTCAGTAATGGACTTAAATCCCAGGCTCTAAGTCTTCCTACAAGCAAGACTTCGTTTCAGGTAAGGACAGTCACTTTTCTGCTCAAACGAACTACATCGTTCACAGAGCTCACACATTTCTCATCCTAACTGACAATCATTGGATGTTAGAGGGTCAATGCTTTATATCAGTTTCAGAAGCAGATTTGGACTGGATATGATCCATATGTGTAGGAAACACCGTTCTATTGTTCTGGGCACACTCAAATTTCCTGCTGTCTTAGAGACTCTAGAAAACAAGAGTGTTCTTCTCGCTGTAACCACAGTGTGATCGATGGATGAATACTATGCTGTGTGTTTCCCTTCAGAAATGGAGTTAAATCCCAGGCTCTGTGTCTTCCTACATGCAAGACTTCGTTTCAGGTAAGGGTAGTCACTTTTCAGTTCAAAGGAACTACATCATTCACAAAGCTCACACGTTTCTCATCTTAACTGACAAACATTGGATGTTAGAGGACCAGTGCTTTGTATCAGTTTCAGAAGCTGAGTTGGACTAGATATGGTCTGTATGTGTAGGAAACACAGTTCTTTTCTTCTCAGCACACTCACGTTTCCTGCTGTCTTAGAGACTCTAGAAAGCAAGAGCGTGCTTCTTGTTCTAAAGCAGAGTGTGATCAATGGATGATTACACTGCTGTGTGTTTTACTTCAGAAATGGAGTTAAATCCCAGGCTCTGAGTCTTCCTACAGGCAAGACTTCAATTCAGGTAAGGGCAGTCACTTTTCTGCTCAAACGAACTACATCATTCATGAAGCTCACACGTTTTCATCTTAACAGACAAGCATTGGATGTTAGAGGATCAGTGCTTTGTATCAGTTTAAGAAGCAGATTTGGACTAGATATGGTCCGTCTGTGTAGGAAACACCGTTCTTTTGTTCTGGGCACACTCACGATCCCTGCTGTCTTAGAGACTCTAGAAAGCAAGAGCGTGCTTCTCGCTCTAAAGCAGAGTGTGATCCATGGATGAGAACTATGCTGTGTGTTTGCCTTCAGAAATGGAGTTAAATCCCAGGCTCTGAGTCTTCCTACAAGCAAGACTTCAATTCAGGTAAGGCAGTCACTTTTCTGCTCAAACGAACTACATCGTTCATGAAGCTCACACGTTTCCCATCTTAACTGACAAGCATTGGATGTTAGAGGGTCAGTGCTTTGTATCAGTTTCAGAAGCAGATTTGGACTAGATATGGTCTGTATGTGTAGGAAACTCCGTTCTTTTGTTCTCAGCAAAATCACGTTTCCTCCTGTCTTAGAGACTCTCAAAAGCAAGAGCGTGCTTCTTATTCTAAAGCAGAGTGTGATCAATGGATGAGAACACTGCTGTGTGTTTCCCTTCAGAAATGGAGTTAAATCCCAGGCTCTGTCTCTTCCTACAAGCAAGATTTCGTTTCAGGTAAGGGTAGTCACTTTTCAGTTCAAAGGAACTACATCATTCACAAATCTCACACGTTTCTCATCTTAACTGACAAACATTGGATGTTAGAGGACCAGTGCTTTGTATCAGTTTCAGAAGCAGAGTTGGAATAGATATGGTCTGTATGTGTAGGAAACACCGTTCTTTTGTTCTCAGCACACTCACGTTTCCTGCTGTCTTAGAGAATATAGAAAGCAAGAGCATGCTTCTCGCTCTAAAGCAGAGTGTGATCCATGGATGAGAACTATGCTGTGTGTTTCCCTTCAGAAATGGAGTTAAATCCCAAACTCTGTGTCTTCCTACAAGCAAGACTTCGTTTCATGTAAGGGCAGTCACTTTTCAGCTCAAATGAACTACATCGTTCACTGAGCTCAACACATTTCTCATCTTAACAGACAAGCATTGGATGTTAGAGGACCAGTGCTTTGAATCAGTTTCAGAAGCAGAGTTGGACTATATAAGGTCCATATGTGTAGGAAACACCTTTCTTTTGTTCTCAGCACACTCACGTTTCCTGCTGTCTTAGAGACTCTAGAAAGCAAGAGTGTGCTTCTTGTTCTAAAGCAGAGTGTGATCAATGGATGATTACACTGCTTTGTGTTTTACTTCAGAAATGGAGTTAAATCCCAGGCTCTGAGTCTTCCTACAAGTAAGACTTCAATTAAGGTAAGGGCAGTCATTTTTCTGCTCAAACGAACTACATCGTTCGTGAAGCTCACACGTTTCCCATCCTAACTGACAAGCATTGGATGTTAGAGGACCAGTGCTTTGTATGCGATTCAGACGCAGAGTTGGACTAGATATGGTCCGTATGTGTAGGAAACACCGTTCTTTTGTTCTCAGCACACACACGTTTCCTGCTGTGTTAGAGACTCTAGAAAGCAAGAGCGTGCTTCTCGCTCTAAAGCAGATTGTGATCCATGGATGAGAACTATGCTGTGTGTTTCCCTTCAGAAATGGAGTTAAATCCCAATCTCTGTGTCTTCCTACAAGCAAGACTTCAATTCAGGTAAGGGCAGTCACTTTTCTGCTCAAACGAACTACATCATTAACGAAGATCACACGATTCTCATCTTAACTGACAAGCATTGGATGTTAGAGGACCAGTGCTTTGTATCAGTTTAAGAAGTAGAGTTGGACTAGATATGGTCCGTATGTGTAGGAAACACCGTTCTTTTTTTCTCAGCACACTCATGTTTCCTGCTGTCTTAGAGACTCTAGAAAGCAAGGGCGTGCTTCTTGTTCTAAAGCAGAGTGTGATCAATGGATGATTACACTGCTGTGTGTTTTACTACAGAAATGGAGTTAAATCCCAGGCTCTGAGTCTTTCTACAAGCAAGACTTCATTTCAGGTAAGGACAGTCACTTTTCTGCTCAAACGAACTACATCATTAACGAAGATCACACGATTCTCATCTTAACTGACAAGCATTGGATGTTAGAGGACCTGTGCATTGTATCAGTTTCGGAAGCAGATTTGGACTACATATGGTCCGTATATGTAGGAAACACCGTTCTTTTGTTCTGGGCACACTCAGATTTCCTGCTATATTAGAGACTCTAAAAGCAAGAGCGTGCTTCTCGCTCTAAAGCAGAGTGTGATCCATGGATGAGAACTATGCTGTGTGTTTCCCTTCAGAAATGGAGTTAAATCCCAATCTCTTTTTCTTCCTACAATCAAGACTTCGTTTCAGGTAAGGGCAGTCACTTTTCAGCTCAAATGAACTACATCGTTCACTGAGCTCACACATTTCCCATCTTAACAGACAAGCATTGGATGTTAGAGGACCAGTGCTTTGAATCAGTTTAAGAAGCAGAGTTGGACTATATATGGTCCGTATGTGTAGTAAACACCGTTCTTTTGTACTCAGCACACTCACGTTTCCTGCTGTCTTAGAGACTCTAGAAAGCAAGAGCGTGCTTCTTGTTCTAAAGCAGAGTGTCATCAATGGATGAGAACACTGCTGTGTGTTTCACTTCAGAAATGGAGTTAAATCCCAGGCTCTGTGTCTTACTACAAGCAAGACTTCGTTTCAGGTAAGGGCAGTCACTTTTCAGTTCAAAGGAACTACATCATTCACAAAGCTCACACGTTTCTCATCTTAACTGACAAGCATTGGATGTTAGAGGACCAGTGCTTTGTATCAGTTTCAGAAGCAGAGTTGAACTAGATATGGTCCGTATGTGTAGGAAACACCGTTCTTTTGTTCTCAGCAAAATCACGTTTACTGCTGTCTTAGAGACTCTAGAAAACAAGAGCGTGCTTCTTGTTATAAAGCAGAGTATGATCAATGGATGATTACACTGCTGTGTGTTTTCCTTCAGAAATGGAGTTAAATCCCAGGCTCTGAGTCTTCCTACAGGCAAGACTTCAATTCAGGTAAGGGCAATTCACTTTTCTGCTCAAACGAACTACATCGTTCATGAAGCTCACACGTTTCTCATCTTAAAAGACAAGCATTGGATGTTAGAGGATCAGTGCTTTGTATCAGTTTAAGAAGCAGATTTGGACTTGAAATGGTCCGTATGTGTAGGAAACACCGTTCTTTTGTACTGGGCACACTCACGTATCCTGCTGTCTTAGAGACTCTAGAAAGCAAGAGCCTGCTTTTCGCTCTAAAGCAGAGTGTGATCCATGGATGAGAACTATGCTGTGTGTTTGCCTTCAGTAATGGACTTAAATCCCAGGCTCTAAGTCTTCCTACAAGCAAGACTTCGTTTCAGGTAAGGACAGTCACTTTTCTGCTCAAACGAACTACATCGTTCACAGAGCTCACACATTTCCTAACTGACAATCATTGGATGTTAGAGGGTCAATGCTTTATATCAGTTTCAGAAGCAGATTTGGACTGGATATGATCCATATGTGTAGGAAACACCGTTCTATTGTTCTGGGCACACTCAAATTTCCTGCTGTCTTAGAGACTCTAGAAAACAAGAGTGTTCTTCTCGCTGTAACCACAGTGTGATCGATGGATGAATACTATGCTGTGTGTTTCCCTTCAGAAATGGAGTTAAATCCCAGGCTCTGTGTCTTCCTACATGCAAGACTTCGTTTCAGGTAAGGGTAGTCACTTTTCAGTTCAAAGGAACTACATCATTCACAAAGCTCACACGTTTCTCATCTTAACTGACAAACATTGGATGTTAGAGGACCAGTGCTTTGTATCAGTTTCAGAAGCTGAGTTGGACTAGATATGGTCTGTATGTGTAGGAAAACACAGTTCTTTTCTTCTCAGCACACTCACGTTTCCTGCTGTCTTAGAGACTCTAGAAAGCAAGAGCGTGCTTCTTGTTCTAAAGCAGAGTGTGATCAATGGATGATTACACTGCTGTGTGTTTTACTTCAGAAATGGAGTTAAATCCCAGGCTCTGAGTCTTCCTACAGGCAAGACTTCAATTCAGGTAAGGGCAGTCACTTTTCTGCTCAAACGAACTACATCATTCATGAAGCTCACACGTTTTCATCTTAACAGACAAGCATTGGATGTTAGAGGATCAGTGCTTTGTATCAGTTTTAAGAAGCAGATTTGGACTAGATATGGTCCGTCTGTGTAGGAAACACCGTTCTTTTGTTCTGGGCACACTCACGATCCCTGCTGTCTTAGAGACTCTAGAAAGCAAGAGCGTGCTTCTCGCTCTAAAGCAGAGTGTGATCCATGGATGAGAACTATGCTGTGTGTTTGCCTTCAGAAATGGAGTTAAATCCCAGGGCTCTGAGTCTTCCTACAAGCAAGACTTCAATTCAGGTAAGGCAGTCACTTTTCTGCTCAAACGAACTACATCGTTCATGAAGCTCACACGTTTCCCATCTTAACTGACAAGCATTGGATGTTAGAGGGTCAGTGCTTTGTATCAGTTTCAGAAGCAGATTTGGACTAGATATGGTCTGTATGTGTAGGAAACTCCCGTTCTTTTGTTCTCAGCAAAATCACGTTTCCTCCTGTCTTAGAGGACTCTCAAAAGCAAGAGCGTGCTTCTTATTCTAAAGCAGAGTGTGATCAATGGATGAGAACACTGCTGTGTGTTTCCCTTCAGAAATGGAGTTAAATCCCAGGCTCTGTCTCTTCCTACAAGCAAGATTTCGTTTCAGGTAAGGGTAGTCACTTTTCAGTTCAAAGGAACTACATCATTCACAAATCTCACACGTTTCTCATCTTAACTGACAAACATTGGATGTTAGAGGACCAGTGCTTTGTATCAGTTTCAGAAGCAGAGTTGGACTAGATATGGTCTGTATGTGTAGGAAACACAGTTTCTTTTCTTCTCAGCACACTCACGTTTCCTGCTGTCTTAGAGACTCTAGAAAGCAAGAGCGTGCTTTCTTGTTCTAAAGCAGAGTGTGATCAATGGATGATTACACTGCTGTGTGTTTTACTTCAGAAATGGAGTTAAATCCCAGGCTCTGAGTCTTCCTACAGCAAGACTTCAATTCAGGTAAGGGCAGTCACTTTTCTGCTCAAACGAACTACATCATTCATGAAGCTCACACGTTTTCATCTTAACAGACAAGCATTGGATGTTAGAGGATCAGTGCTTTGTATCAGTTTAAGAAGCAGATTTGGACTAGATATGGTCCGTCTGTGTAGGAAACACCGTTCTTTTTGTTCTGGGCACACTCACGATTCCTGCTGTCTTAGAGGACTCTAGAAAGCAAGAGCGTGCTTCTCGCTCTAAAGCAGAGTGTGATCCATGGATGAGAACTATGCTGTGTGTTTGCCTTCAGAAATGGAGTTAAATCCCAGGCTCTGAGTCTTCCTACAAGCAAGACTTCAATTCAGGTAAGGCAGTCACTTTTCTGCTCAAACGAACTACATCGTTCATGAAGCTCACACGTTTCCCATCTTAACTGACAAGCATTGGATGTTAGAGGGTCAGTGCTTTGTATCAGTTTCAGAAGTAGAGTTGGACTAGATATGGTCCGTATGTGGAGGAAACACCGTTCTTTTTTTCTCAGCACACTCAAGTTTCCTGCTGTCTTAGAGACTCTAGAAAGCAAGGGCGTGCTTCTTGTTATAAAGCAGAGTGTGATCAATGGATGATTACACTGCTGAGTGTTTTACTTCAGAAATGGAGTTAAATCCCAGGCTCTGAGTCTTTCTACAAGCAAGACTTCATTTCAGGTAAGGACAGTCACTTTTCTGCTCAAACGAACTACATCATTAACGAAGATCACACGATTCTCATCTTAACTGACAAGCATTGGATGTTAGAGAACCAGTGCATTGTATCAGTTTTCGGAAGCAGATTTGGACTACATATGGTCCGTATATGTAGGAAACACCGTTCTTTTGTTCTGGGCACACTCAGATTTCCTGCTATATTAGAGACTCTAAAAGCAAGAGCGTGCTTCTCGCTCTAAAGCAGAGTGTGATCCATGGATGAGAACTATGCTGTGTGTTTCTCTTAAGAAATGGAGTTAAATCCCAGGCTCTGATTCTTCCTACAAGCAAGACTTCGTTTCAGGTAAGAACAGTCACTTTTCTGCTCAAAGAAACTACATCGTTCACAGAGCTCACACGTTTCTCATCTTAACTGACAAACATTGGATGTTAGAGGTTCAATGCTTTGTATCAGTTTCAGAAGCAGAGTTGAACTAGATATGGTCCGTATGTGTAGGAAACACCGTTCTTTTCTTCTCAGCAAAATCACGTTTCCTGCTGTCTTAGAGACGCTAGAAAGCAAGAGCGTGCTTCTTGTTATAAAGCAGAGTATGATCAATGGATGATTACACTGCTGTGTGTTTTACTTCAGAAATGGAGTTAAATCCCAGGCTCTGAGTCTTCCGACAAGCAAGACTTCAATTCAGGTAAGGCAGTCACTTTTCTGCTCAAACGAACTACATCGTTCATGAAGCTCACACGTTTCCCATCTTAACTGACAAGCATTGGATGTTAGAGGACCAGTGCTTTGTATCAGTTTCAGAAGATGAGTTGGACTAGATATGGGTCCGTATGTGTAGGAAACACCGTTCTTTTGTTCTCAGCACACTCACGTTTCCTGCTGTCTTAGAGACTCTAGAAAGCAAGAGCGTGCTTCTCGCTCTAAAGCAGAGTGTGATCCATGGATGAGAACTATGCTGTGTGTTTGCCTTCAGAAATGGACTTAAATCCCAGGCTCTAAGTCTTCCTACAATCAAGACTTCGTTTCAGGTAAGGACAGTCACTTTTCTGCTCAAACGAACTACATCGTTCACAGAGCTCACACATTTCTCATTCTAACTGACAATCATTGGATGTTAGAGGGTCAATGCTTTATGTCAGTTTCAGAAGCAGATTTGGACTGGATATGGTCCATATGTGTAGGAAACACCGTTCTATTGTTTCTGGGCACGCTCAAATTTCCTGCTGTCTTAGAGACTCTAGAAAACACGAGTGTGCTTCTCGCTCTAACCACAGTGTGATCCATGGATGAATACTATGCTGTGTGTTTCCCTTCAGAAATGGAGTTAAATCCCAGGCTCTGTGTCTTCCTACATGCAAGACTTCGTTTCAGGTAAGGGTAGTCACTTTTCAGTTCAAAGGAACTACATCATTCACAAAGCTCACACGTTTCTCATCTTAACTGACAAACATTGGATGTTAGAGGAACCAGTGCTTTGTATCAGTTTCAGAAGCAGAGTTGGACTAGATATGGTCCGTATGTGTAGGAAACACCGTTCTTTTGTTCTCAGCACACTCACGTTTCCTGCTGTATTAGAGACTCTAGAAAGCAAGAGCGTGCTTCTCGCTCTAAAGCAGATTGTGATCCATGGATGAGAACTATGCTGTGTGTTTCCCTTCAGAAATGGAGTTAAATCCCAATCTCTTTTTCTTCCTACAATCAAGACTTCGTTTCAGGTAAGGGCAGTCACTTTTCAGCTCAAATGAACTACATCGTTCACTGAGCTCACACATTTCCCATCTTAACAGACAAGCATTGGATGTTAGAGGACCAGTGCTTTGAATCAGTTTAAGAAGCAGAGTTGGACTATATATGGTCCGTAAGTGTAGTAAACACCGTTCTTTTGTACTCAGCACACTCACGTTTCCTGCTGTCTTAGAGACTCTAGAAAGCAAGAGCGTGCTTCTTGTTCTAAAGCAGAGTGTCATCAATGGATGAGAACACTGCTGTGTGTTTCACTTCAGAAATGGAGTTAAATCCCAGGCTCTGTGTCTTACTACAAGCAAGACTTCGTTTCAGGTAAGGGCAGTCACTTTTCAGTTCAAAGGAACTACATCATTCACAAAGCTCACACGTTTCTCATCTTAACTGACAAGCATTGGATGTTAGATGACCAGTGCTTTGTATCAGTTTCAGAAGCAGAGTTGAACTAGATATGGTCCGTATGTGTAGGAAACACCGTTCTTTTGTTCTCAGCAAAATCACGTTTACTGCTGTCTTAGAGACTCTAGAAAACAAGAGCGTGCTTCTTGTTATAAAGCAGAGTATGATCAATGGATGATTACACTGCTGTGTGTTTTCCTTCAGAAATGGAGTTAAATCCCAGGCTCTGAGTCTTCCTACAGGCAAGACTTCAATTCAGGTAAGGGCAGTCACTTTTCTGCTCAAACGAACTACATCGGTCATGAAGCTCACACGTTTCTCATCTTAACAGACAAGCATTGGATGTTAGAGGATCAGTGCTTTGTATCAGTTTAAGAAGCAGATTTGGACTTGAAATGGTCCGTATGTGTAGGAAACACCGTTCTTTGTACTGGGCACACTCACGTATCCTGCTGTCTTAGAGACTCTAGAAAGCAAGAGCCTGCTTTTCGCTCTAAAGCAGAGTGTGATCCATGGATGAGAACTATGCTGTGTGTTTGCCTTCAGTAATGGACTTAAATCCCAGGCTCTAAGTCTTCCTACAAGCAAGACTTCGTTTCAGGTAAGGACAGTCACTTTTCTGCTCAAACGAACTACATCGTTCACAGAGCTCACACATTTCTCATCCTAACTGACAATCATTGGATGTTAGAGGGTCAATGCTTTATATCAGTTTCAGAAGCAGATTTGGACTGGATATGATCCATATGTGTAGGAAACACCGTTCTATTGTTCTGGGCACACTCAAATTTCCTGCTGTCTTAGAGACTCTAGAAAACAAGAGTGTTCTTCTCGCTGTAACCACAGTGTGATCGATGGATGAATACTATGCTGTGTGTTTCCCTTCAGAAATGGAGTTAAATCCCAGGCTCTGTGTCTTCCTACATGCAAGACTTCGTTTCAGGTAAGGGTAGTCACTTTTCAGTTCAAAGGAACTACATCATTCACAAAGCTCACACGTTTCTCATCTTAACTGACAAACATTGGATGTTAGAGGACCAGTGCTTTGTATCAGTTTCAGAAGCTGAGTTGGACTAGATATGGTCTGTATGTGTAGGAAACACAGTTCTTTTCTTCTCAGCACACTCACGTTTCCTGCTGTCTTAGAGACTCTAGAAAGCAAGAGCGTGCTTCTTGTTCTAAAGCAGAGTGTGATCAATGGATGATTACACTGCTGTGTGTTTTACTTCAGAAATGGAGTTAAATCCCAGGCTCTGAGTCTTCCTACAGGCAAGACTTCAATTCAGGTAAGGGCAGTCACTATTCTGCTCAAACGAACTACATCATTCATGAAGCTCACACGTTTTCATCTTAACAGACAAGCATTGGATGTTAGAGGATCAGTGCTTTGTATCAGTTTAAGAAGCAGATTTGGACTAGATATGGTCCGTCTGTGTAGGAAACACCGTTCTTTTGTTCTGGGCACACTCACGATTCCTGCTGTCTTAGAGACTCTAGAAAGCAAGAGCGTGCTTCTCGCTCTAAAGCAGAGTGTGATCCATGGATGAGAACTATGCTGTGTGTTTGCCTTCAGAAATGGAGTTAAATCCCAGGCTCTGAGACTTCCTACAAGCAAGACTTCAATTCAGGTAAGGCAGTCACTTTTCTGCTCAAACGAACTACATCGTTCATGAAGCTCACACGTTTCCCATCTTAACTGACAAGCATTGGATGTTAGAGGGTCAGTGCTTTGTATCAGTTTCAGAAGTAGAGTTGGACTAGATATGGTCCGTATGTGGAGGAAACACCGTTCTTTTTTTCTCAGCACACTCAAGTTTCCTGCTGTCTTAGAGACTCTAGAAAGCAAGGGCGTGCTTCTTGTTATAAAGCAGAGTGTGATCAATGGATGATTACACTGCTGTGTGTTTTACTTCAGAAATGGAGTTAAATCCCAGGCTCTGAGTCTTTCTACAAGCAAGACTTCATTTCAGGTAAGGACAGTCACTTTTCTGCTCAAACGAACTACATCATTAACGAAGATCACACGATTCTCATCTTAACTGACAAGCATTGGATGTTAGAGAACCAGTGCATTGTATCAGTTTCGGAAGCAGATTTGGACTACATATGGTCCGTATATGTAGGAAACACCGTTCTTTTGTTCTGGGCACACTCAGATTTCCTGCTATATTAGAGACTCTAAAAGCAAGAGCGTGCTTCTCGCTCTAAAGCAGAGTGTGATCCATGGATGAGAACTATGCTGTGTGTTTCTCTTAAGAAATGGAGTTAAATCCCAGGCTCTGATTCTTCCTACAAGCAAGACTTCGTTTCAGGTAAGAACAGTCACTTTTCTGCTCAAAGAAACTACATCGTTCACAGAGCTCACACGTTTCTCATCTTAACTGACAAACATTGGATGTTAGAGGTTCAATGCTTTGTATCAGTTTCAGAAGCAGAGTTGAACTAGATATGGTCCGTATGTGTAGGAAACACCGTTCTTTTCTTCTCAGCAAAATCACGTTTCCTGCTGTCTTAGAGACGCTAGAAAGCAAGAGCGTGCTTCTTGTTATAAAGCAGAGTATGATCAATGGATGATTACACTGCTGTGTGTTTTACTTCAGAAATGGAGTTAAATCCCAGGCTCTGAGTCTTCCGACAAGCAAGACTTCAATTCAGGTAAGGCAGTCACTTTTCTGCTCAAACGAACTACATCGTTCATGAAGCTCACACGTTTCCCATCTTAACTGACAAGCATTGGATGTTAGAGGACCAGTGCTTTGTATCAGTTTCAGAAGATGAGTTGGACTAGATATGGTCCGTATGTGTAGGAAACACCGTTCTTTTGTTCTCAGCACACTCACGTTTCCTGCTGTCTTAGAGACTCTAGAAAGCAAGAGCGTGCTTCTCGCTCTAAAGCAGAGTGTGATCCATGGATGAGAACTATGCTGTGTGTTTGCCTTCAGAAATGGACTTAAATCCCAGGCTCTAAGTCTTCCTACAATCAAGACTTCGTTTCAGGTAAGGACAGTCACTTTTCTGCTCAAACGAACTACATCGTTCACAGAGCTCACACATTTCTCATTCTAACTGACAATCATTGGATGTTAGAGGGTCAATGCTTTATGTCAGTTTCAGAAGCAGATTTGGACTGGATATGGTCCATATGTGTAGGAAACACCGTTCTATTGTTCTGGGCACGCTCAAATTTCCTGCTGTCTTAGAGACTCTAGAAAACACGAGTGTGCTTCTCGCTCTAACCACAGTGTGATCCATGGATGAATACTATGCTGTGTGTTTCCCTTCAGAAATGGAGTTAAATCCCAGGCTCTGTGTCTTCCTACATGCAAGACTTCGTTTCAGGTAAGGGTAGTCACTTTTCAGTTCAAAGGAACTACATCATTCACAAAGCTCACACGTTTCTCATCTTAACTGACAAACATTGGATGTTAGAGGACCAGTGCTTTGTATCAGTTTCAGAAGCAGAGTTGGACTAGATATGGTCCGTATGTGTAGGAAACACCGTTCTTTTGTTCTCAGCACACTCACGTTTCCTGCTGTATTAGAGACTCTAGAAAGCAAGAGCGTGCTTCTCGCTCTAAAGCAGATTGTGATCCATGGATGAGAACTATGCTGTGTGTTTCCCTTCAGAAATGGAGTTAAATCCCAATCTCTTTTTCTTCCTACAATCAAGACTTCGTTTCAGGTAAGGGCAGTCACTTTTCAGCTCAAATGAACTACATCGTTCACTGAGCTCACACATTTCCCATCTTAACAGACAAGCATTGGATGTTAGAGGACCAGTGCTTTGAATCAGTTTAAGAAGCAGAGTTGGACTATATATGGTCCGTAAGTGTAGTAAACACCGTTCTTTTGTACTCAGCACACTCACGTTTCCTGCTGTCTTAGAGACTCTAGAAAGCAAGAGCGTGCTTCTTGTTCTAAAGCAGAGTGTCATCAATGGATGAGAACACTGCTGTGTGTTTCACTTCAGAAATGGAGTTAAATCCCAGGCTCTGTGTCTTACTACAAGCAAGACTTCGTTTCAGGTAAGGGCAGTCACTTTTCAGTTCAAAGGAACTACATCATTCACAAAGCTCACACGTTTCTCATCTTAACTGACAAGCATTGGATGTTAGATGACCAGTGCTTTGTATCAGTTTCAGAAGCAGAGTTGAACTAGATATGGTCCGTATGTGTAGGAAACACCGTTCTTTTGTTCTCAGCAAAATCACGTTTACTGCTGTCTTAGAGACTCTAGAAAACAAGAGCGTGCTTCTTGTTATAAAGCAGAGTATGATCAATGGATGATTACACTGCTGTGTGTTTTCCTTCAGAAATGGAGTTAAATCCCAGGCTCTGAGTCTTCCTACAGGCAAGACTTCAATTCAGGTAAGGGCAGTCACTTTTCTGCTCAAACGAACTACATCGGTCATGAAGCTCACACGTTTCTCATCTTAACAGACAAGCATTGGATGTTAGAGGATCAGTGCTTTGTATCAGTTTAAGAAGCAGATTTGGACTTGAAATGGTCCGTATGTGTAGGAAACACCGTTCTTTGTACTGGGCACACTCACGTATCCTGCTGTCTTAGAGACTCTAGAAAGCAAGAGCCTGCTTTTCGCTCTAAAGCAGAGTGTGATCCATGGATGAGAACTATGCTGTGTGTTTGCCTTCAGTAATGGACTTAAATCCCAGGCTCTAAGTCTTCCTACAAGCAAGACTTCGTTTCAGGTAAGGACAGTCACTTTTCTGCTCAAACGAACTACATCGTTCACAGAGCTCACACATTTCTCATCCTAACTGACAATCATTGGATGTTAGAGGGTCAATGCTTTATATCAGTTTCAGAAGCAGATTTGGACTGGATATGATCCATATGTGTAGGAAACACCGTTCTATTGTTCTGGGCACACTCAAATTTCCTGCTGTCTTAGAGACTCTAGAAAACAAGAGTGTTCTTCTCGCTGTAACCACAGTGTGATCGATGGATGAATACTATGCTGTGTGTTTCCCTTCAGAAATGGAGTTAAATCCCAGGCTCTGTGTCTTCCTACATGCAAGACTTCGTTTCAGGTAAGGGTAGTCACTTTTCAGTTCAAAGGAACTACATCATTCACAAAGCTCACACGTTTCTCATCTTAACTGACAAACATTGGATGTTAGAGGACCAGTGCTTTGTATCAGTTTCAGAAGCTGAGTTGGACTAGATATGGTCTGTATGTGTAGGAAACACAGTTCTTTTCTTCTCAGCACACTCACGTTTCCTGCTGTCTTAGAGACTCTAGAAAGCAAGAGCGTGCTTCTTGTTCTAAAGCAGAGTGTGATCAATGGATGATTACACTGCTGTGTGTTTTACTTCAGAAATGGAGTTAAATCCCAGGCTCTGAGTCTTCCTACAGGCAAGACTTCAATTCAGGTAAGGGCAGTCACTTTTCTGCTCAAACGAACTACATCATTCATGAAGCTCACACGTTTTCATCTTAACAGACAAGCATTGGATGTTAGAGGATCAGTGCTTTGTATCAGTTTAAGAAGCAGATTTGGACTAGATATGGTCCGTCTGTGTAGGAAACACCGTTCTTTTGTTCTGGGCACACTCACGATCCCTGCTGTCTTAGAGACTCTAGAAAGCAAGAGCGTGCTTCTCGCTCTAAAGCAGAGTGTGATCCATGGATGAGAACTATGCTGTGTGTTTGCCTTCAGAAATGGAGTTAAATCCCAGGCTCTGAGTCTTCCTACAAGCAAGACTTCAATTCAGGTAAGGCAGTCACTTTTCTGCTCAAACGAACTACATCGTTCATGAAGCTCACACGTTTCCCATCTTAACTGACAAGCATTGGATGTTAGAGGGTCAGTGCTTTGTATCAGTTTCAGAAGCAGATTTGGACTAGATATGGTCTGTATGTGTAGGAAACTCCGTTCTTTTGTTCTCAGCAAAATCACGTTTCCTCCTGTCTTAGAGACTCTCAAAAGCAAGAGCGTGCTTCTTATTCTAAAGCAGAGTGTGATCAATGGATGAGAACACTGCTGTGTGTTTCCCTTCAGAAATGGAGTTAAATCCCAGGCTCTGTCTCTTCCTACAAGCAAGATTTCGTTTCAGGTAAGGGTAGTCACTTTTCAGTTCAAAGGAACTACATCATTCACAAATCTCACACGTTTCTCATCTTAACTGACAAACATTGGATGTTAGAGGACCAGTGCTTTGTATCAGTTTCAGAAGCAGAGTTGGAATAGATATGGTCTGTATGTGTAGGAAACACCGTTCTTTTGTTCTCAGCACACTCACGTTTCCTGCTGTCTTAGAGAATATAGAAAGCAAGAGCATGCTTCTCGCTCTAAAGCAGAGTGTGATCCATGGATGAGAACTATGCTGTGTGTTTCCCTTCAGAAATGGAGTTAAATCCCAAACTCTGTGTCTTCCTACAAGCAAGACTTCGTTTCATGTAAGGGCAGTCACTTTTCAGCTCAAATGAACTACATCGTTCACTGAGCTCAACACATTTCTCATCTTAACAGACAAGCATTGGATGTTAGAGGACCAGTGCTTTGAATCAGTTTCAGAAGCAGAGTTGGACTATATAAGGTCCATATGTGTAGGAAACACCTTTCTTTTGTTCTCAGCACACTCACGTTTCCTGCTCTCTTAGAGACTCTAGAAAGCAAGAGTGTGCTTCTTGTTCTAAAGCAGAGTGTGATCAATGGATGATTACACTGCTTTGTGTTTTACTTCAGAAATGGAGTTAAATCCCAGGCTCTGAGTCTTCCTACAAGTAAGACTTCAATTAAGGTAAGGGCAGTCATTTTTCTGCTCAAACGAACTACATCGTTCGTGAAGCTCACACGTTTCCCATCCTAACTGACAAGCATTGGATGTTAGAGGACCAGTGCTTTGTATGCGATTCAGACGCAGAGTTGGACTAGATATGGTCCGTATGTGTAGGAAACACCGTTCTTTTGTTCTCAGCACACACACGTTTCCTGCTGTGTTAGAGACTCTAGAAAGCAAGAGCGTGCTTCTCGCTCTAAAGCAGATTGTGATCCATGGATGAGAACTATGCTGTGTGTTTCCCTTCAGAAATGGAGTTAAATCCCAATCTCTGTGTCTTCCTACAAGCAAGACTTCAATTCAGGTAAGGGCAGTCACTTTTCTGCTCAAACGAACTACATCATTAACGAAGATCACACGATTCTCATCTTAACTGACAAGCATTGGATGTTAGAGGACCAGTGCTTTGTATCAGTTTAAGAAGTAGAGTTGGACTAGATATGGTCCGTATGTGTAGGAAACACCGTTCTTTTTTTCTCAGCACACTCATGTTTCCTGCTGTCTTAGAGACTCTAGAAAGCAAGGGCGTGCTTCTTGTTCTAAAGCAGAGTGTGATCAATGGATGATTACACTGCTGTGTGTTTTACTACAGAAATGGAGTTAAATCCCAGGCTCTGAGTCTTTCTACAAGCAAGACTTCATTTCAGGTAAGGACAGTCACTTTTCTGCTCAAACGAACTACATCATTAACGAAGATCACACGATTCTCATCTTAACTGACAAGCATTGGATGTTAGAGGACCTGTGCATTGTATCAGTTTCGGAAGCAGATTTGGACTACATATGGTCCGTATATGTAGGAAACACCGTTCTTTTGTTCTGGGCACACTCAGATTTCCTGCTATATTAGAGACTCTAAAAGCAAGAGCGTGCTTCTCGCTCTAAAGCAGAGTGTGATCCATGGATGAGAACTATGCTGTGTGTTTCCCTTCAGAAATGGAGTTAAATCCCAATCTCTTTTTCTTCCTACAATCAAGACTTCGTTTCAGGTAAGGGCAGTCACTTTTCAGCTCAAATGAACTACATCGTTCACTGAGCTCACACATTTCCCATCTTAACAGACAAGCATTGGATGTTAGAGGACCAGTGCTTTGAATCAGTTTAAGAAGCAGAGTTGGACTATATATGGTCCGTATGTGTAGTAAACACCGTTCTTTTGTACTCAGCACACTCACGTTTCCTGCTGTCTTAGAGACTCTAGAAAGCAAGAGCGTGCTTCTTGTTCTAAAGCAGAGTGTCATCAATGGATGAGAACACTGCTGTGTGTTTCACTTCAGAAATGGAGTTAAATCCCAGGCTCTGTGTCTTACTACAAGCAAGACTTCGTTTCAGGTAAGGGCAGTCACTTTTCAGTTCAAAGGAACTACATCATTCACAAAGCTCACACGTTTCTCATCTTAACTGACAAGCATTGGATGTTAGAGGACCAGTGCTTTGTATCAGTTTCAGAAGCAGAGTTGAACTAGATATGGTCCGTATGTGTAGGAAACACCGTTCTTTTGTTCTCAGCAAAATCACGTTTACTGCTGTCTTAGAGACTCTAGAAAACAAGAGCGTGCTTCTTGTTATAAAGCAGAGTATGATCAATGGATGATTACACTGCTGTGTGTTTTCCTTCAGAAATGGAGTTAAATCCCAGGCTCTGAGTCTTCCTACAGGCAAGACTTCAATTCAGGTAAGGGCAATTCACTTTTCTGCTCAAACGAACTACATCGTTCATGAAGCTCACACGTTTCTCATCTTAAAAGACAAGCATTGGATGTTAGAGGATCAGTGCTTTGTATCAGTTTAAGAAGCAGATTTGGACTTGAAATGGTCCGTATGTGTAGGAAACACCGTTCTTTTGTACTGGGCACACTCACGTATCCTGCTGTCTTAGAGACTCTAGAAAGCAAGAGCCTGCTTTTCGCTCTAAAGCAGAGTGTGATCCATGGATGAGAACTATGCTGTGTGTTTGCCTTCAGTAATGGACTTAAATCCCAGGCTCTAAGTCTTCCTACAAGCAAGACTTCGTTTCAGGTAAGGACAGTCACTTTTCTGCTCAAACGAACTACATCGTTCACAGAGCTCACACATTTCTCATCCTAACTGACAATCATTGGATGTTAGAGGGTCAATGCTTTATATCAGTTTCAGAAGCAGATTTGGACTGGATATGATCCATATGTGTAGGAAACACCGTTCTATTGTTCTGGGCACACTCAAATTTCCTGCTGTCTTAGAGACTCTAGAAAACAAGAGTGTTCTTCTCGCTGTAACCACAGTGTGATCGATGGATGAATACTATGCTGTGTGTTTCCCTTCAGAAATGGAGTTAAATCCCAGGCTCTGTGTCTTCCTACATGCAAGACTTCGTTTCAGGTAAGGGTAGTCACTTTTCAGTTCAAAGGAACTACATCATTCACAAAGCTCACACGTTTCTCATCTTAACTGACAAACATTGGATGTTAGAGGACCAGTGCTTTGTATCAGTTTCAGAAGCTGAGTTGGACTAGATATGGTCTGTATGTGTAGGAAACACAGTTCTTTTCTTCTCAGCACACTCACGTTTCCTGCTGTCTTAGAGACTCTAGAAAGCAAGAGCGTGCTTCTTGTTCTAAAGCAGAGTGTGATCAATGGATGATTACACTGCTGTGTGTTTTACTTCAGAAATGGAGTTAAATCCCAGGCTCTGAGTCTTCCTACAGGCAAGACTTCAATTCAGGTAAGGGCAGTCACTTTTCTGCTCAAACGAACTACATCATTCATGAAGCTCACACGTTTTCATCTTAACAGACAAGCATTGGATGTTAGAGGATCAGTGCTTTGTATCAGTTTAAGAAGCAGATTTGGACTAGATATGGTCCGTCTGTGTAGGAAACACCGTTCTTTTGTTCTGGGCACACTCACGATTCCTGCTGTCTTAGAGACTCTAGAAAGCAAGAGCGTGCTTCTCGCTCTAAAGCAGAGTGTGATCCATGGATGAGAACTATGCTGTGTGTTTGCCTTCAGAAATGGAGTTAAATCCCAGGCTCTGAGTCTTCCTACAAGCAAGACTTCAATTCAGGTAAGGCAGTCACTTTTCTGCTCAAACGAACTACATCGTTCATGAAGCTCACACGTTTCCCATCTTAACTGACAAGCATTGGATGTTAGAGGGTCAGTGCTTTGTATCAGTTTCAGAAGCAGATTTGGACTAGATATGGTCTGTATGTGTAGGAAACTCCGTTCTTTTGTTCTCAGCAAAATCACGTTTCCTCCTGTCTTAGAGACTCTCAAAAGCAAGAGCGTGCTTCTTATTCTAAAGCAGAGTGTGATCAATGGATGAGAACACTGCTGTGTGTTTCCCTTCAGAAATGGAGTTAAATCCCAGGCTCTGTCTCTTCCTACAAGCAAGATTTCGTTTCAGGTAAGGGTAGTCACTTTTCAGTTCAAAGGAACTACATCATTCACAAATCTCACACGTTTCTCATCTTAACTGACAAACATTGGATGTTAGAGGACCAGTGCTTTGTATCAGTTTCAGAAGCAGAGTTGGAATAGATATGGTCTGTATGTGTAGGAAACACCGTTCTTTTGTTCTCAGCACACTCACGTTTCCTGCTGTCTTAGAGAATATAGAAAGCAAGAGCGTGCTTCTCGCTCTAAAGCAGAGTGTGATCCATGGATGAGAACTATGCTGTGTGTTTCCCTTCAGAAATGGAGTTAAATCCCAAACTCTGTGTCTTCCTACAAGCAAGACTTCGTTTCATGTAAGGGCAGTCACTTTTCAGCTCAAATGAACTACATCGTTCACTGAGCTCAACACATTTCTCATCTTAACAGACAAGCATTGGATGTTAGAGGACCAGTGCTTTGAATCAGTTTCAGAAGCAGAGTTGGACTATATAAGGTCCATATGTGTAGGAAACACCTTTCTTTTGTTCTCAGCAAAATCACGTTTCCTGCTGTCTTAGAGACTCTAGAAAGCAAGAATGTGCTTCTTGTTCTAAAGCAGAGTGTGATCAATGGATGATTACACTGCTTTGTGTTTTACTTCAGAATTGGAGTTAAATCCCAGGCTCTGAGTCTTCCTACAAGTAAGACTTCAATTAAGGTAAGGGCAGTCATTTTTCTGCTCAAACGAACTACATCGTTCGTGAGGCTCACACGTTTCCCATCCTAACTGACAAGCATTGGATGTTAGAGGACCAGTGCTTTGTATGCGATTCAGACGCAGAGTTGGACTAGATATGGTCCGTATGTGTAGGAAACACCGTTCTTTTGTTCTCAGCACACACACGTTTCCTGCTGTGTTAGAGACTCTAGAAAGCAAGAGCGTGCTTCTCGCTGTAAAGCAGATTGTGATCCATGGATGAGAACTATGCTGTGTGTTTCCCTTCAGAAATGGAGTTAAATCCCAATCTCTGTGTCTTCCTACAAGCAAGACTTCAATTCAGGTAATGGCAGTCACTTTTCTGCTCAAACGAACTACATCATTAACGAAGATCACACGATTCTCATCTTAACTGACAAGCATTGGATGTTAGAGGACCAGTGCTTTGTATCAGTTTAAGAAGTAGAGTTGGACTAGATATGGTCCGTATGTGTAGGAAACACCGTTCTTTTTTTCTCAGCACACTCATGTTTCCTGCTGTCTTAGAGACTCTAGAAAGCAAGGGCGTGCTTCTTGTTCTAAAGCAGAGTGTGATCAATGGATGATTACACTGCTGTGTGTTTTACTACAGAAATGGAGTTAAATCTCAGGCTCTGAGTCTTTCTACAAGCAAGACTTCATTTCAGGTAAGGACAGTCACTTTTCTGCTCAAACGAACTACATCATTAACGAAGATCACACGATTCTCATCTTAACTGACAAGCATTGGATGTTAGAGGACCTGTGCATTGTATCAGTTTCGGAAGCAGATTTGGACTACATATGGTCCGTATATGTAGGAAACACCGTTCTTTTGTTCTGGGCACACTCAGATTTCCTGCTATATTAGAGACTCTAAAAGCAAGAGCGTGCTTCTCGCTCTAAAGCAGAGTGTGATCCATGGATGAGAACTATGCTGTGTGTTTCTCTTAAGAAATGGAGTTAAATCCCAGGCTCTGATTTTTCCTACAAGCAAGACTTCGTTTCAGGTAAGGACAGTCACTTTTCTGCTCAAAGAAACTACATCGTTCACAGAGCTCACACGTTTCTCATCTTAACTGACAAACATTGGATGTTAGAGGTTCAATGCTTTGTATCAGTTTCAGAAGCAGAGTTGAACTAGATATGGTCCGTATGTGTAGGAAACACCGTTCTTTTCTTCTCAGCAAAATCACGTTTCCTGCTGTCTTAGAGACGCTAGAAAGCAAGAGCGTGCTTCTTGTTATAAAGCAGAGTATGATCAATGGATGATTACACTGCTGTGTGTTTTACTTCAGAAATGGAGTTAAATCCCAGGCTCTGAGTCTTCCGACAAGCAAGACTTCAATTCAGGTAAGGCAGTCACTTTTCTGCTCAAACGAACTACATCGTTCATGAAGCTCACACGTTTCCCATCTTAACTGACAAGCATTGGATGTTAGAGGACCAGTGCTTTGTATCAGTTTCAGAAGATGAGTTGGACTAGATATGGTCCGTATGTGTAGGAAACACCGTTCTTTTGTTCTCAGCACACTCACGTTTCCTGCTGTCTTAGAGACTCTAGAAAGCAAGAGCGTGCTTCTCGCTCTAAAGCAGAGTGTGATCCATGGATGAGAACTATGCTGTGTGTTTGCCTTCAGAAATGGACTTAAATCCCAGGCTCTAAGTCTTCCTACAATCAAGACTTCGTTTCAGGTAAGGACAGTCACTTTTCTGCTCAAACGAACTACATCGTTCACAGAGCTCACACATTTCTCATACTAACTGACAATCATTGGATGTTAGAGGGTCAATGCTTTATGTCAGTTTCAGAAGCAGATTTGGACTGGATATGGTCCATATGTGTAGGAAACACCGTTCTATTGTTCTGGGCACACTCAAATTTCCTGCTGTCTTAGAGACTCTAGAAAACACGAGTGTGCTTCTCGCTCTAACCACAGTGTGATCCATGGATGAATACTATGCTGTGTGTTTCCCTTCAGAAATGGAGTTAAATCCCAGGCTCTGTGTCTTCCTACATGCAAGACTTCGTTTCAGGTAAGGGTAGTCACTTTTCAGCTCAAATGAACTACATCGTTCACTGAGCTCACACATTTCCCATCTTAACAGACAAGCATTGGATGTTAGAGGACCAGTGCTTTGAATCAGTTTAAGAAGCAGAGTTGGACTATATATGGTCCGTATGTGTAGTAAACACCGTTCTTTTGTACTCAGCACACTCACGTTTCCTGCTGTCTTAGAGACTCTAGAAAGCAAGAGCGTGCTTCTTGTTCTAAAGCAGAGTGTCATCAATGGATGAGAACACTGCTGTGTGTTTCACTTCAGAAATGGAGTTAAATCCCAGGCTCTGTGTCTTACTACAAGCAAGACTTCGTTTCAGGTAAGGGCAGTCACTTTTCAGTTCAAAGGAACTACATCATTCACAAAGCTCACACGTTTCTCATCTTAACTGACAAGCATTGGATGTTAGAGGACCAGTGCTTTGTATCAGTTTCAGAAGCAGAGTTGAACTAGATATGGTCCGTATGTGTAGGAAACACCGTTCTTTTGTTCTCAGCAAAATCACGTTTACTGCTGTCTTAGAGACTCTAGAAAACAAGAGCGTGCTTCTTGTTATAAAGCAGAGTATGATCAATGGATGATTACACTGCTGTGTGTTTTCCTTCAGAAATGGAGTTAAATCCCAGGCTCTGAGTCTTCCTACAGGCAAGACTTCAATTCAGGTAAGGGCAATTCACTTTTCTGCTCAAACGAACTACATCGTTCATGAAGCTCACACGTTTCTCATCTTAACAGACAAGCATTGGATGTTAGAGGATCAGTGCTTTGTATCAGTTTAAGAAGCAGATTTGGACTTGAAATGGTCCGTATGTGTAGGAAACACCGTTCTTTTGTACTGGGCACACTCACGTATCCTGCTGTCTTAGAGACTCTAGAAAGCAAGAGCCTGCTTTTCGCTCTAAAGCAGAGTGTGATCCATGGATGAGAACTATGCTGTGTGTTTGCCTTCAGTAATGGACTTAAATCCCAGGCTCTAAGTCTTCCTACAAGCAAGACTTCGTTTCAGGTAAGGACAGTCACTTTTCTGCTCAAACGAACTACATCGTTCACAGAGCTCACACATTTCTCATCCTAACTGACAATCATTGGATGTTAGAGGGTCAATGCTTTATATCAGTTTCAGAAGCAGATTTGGACTGGATATGATCCATATGTGTAGGAAACACCGTTCTATTGTTCTGGGCACACTCAAATTTCCTGCTGTCTTAGAGACTCTAGAAAACAAGAGTGTTCTTCTCGCTGTAACCACAGTGTGATCGATGGATGAATACTATGCTGTGTGTTTCCCTTCAGAAATGGAGTTAAATCCCAGGCTCTGTGTCTTCCTACATGCAAGACTTCGTTTCAGGTAAGGGTAGTCACTTTTCAGTTCAAAGGAACTACATCATTCACAAAGCTCACACGTTTCTCATCTTAACTGACAAACATTGGATGTTAGAGGACCTGTGCTTTGTATCAGTTTCAGAAGCTGAGTTGGACTAGATATGGTCTGTATGTGTAGGAAACACAGTTCTTTTCTTCTCAGCACACTCACGTTTCCTGCTGTCTTAGAGACTCTAGAAAGCAAGAGCGTGCTTCTTGTTCTAAAGCAGAGTGTGATCAATGGATGATTACACTGCTGTGTGTTTTACTTCAGAAATGGAGTTAAATCCCAGGCTCTGAGTCTTCCTACAGGCAAGACTTCAATTCAGGTAAGGGCAGTCACTTTTCTGCTCAAACGAACTACATCATTCATGAAGCTCACACGTTTTCATCTTAACAGACAAGCATTGGATGTTAGAGGATCAGTGCTTTGTATCAGTTTAAGAAGCAGATTTGGACTAGATATGGTCCGTCTGTATAGGAAACACCGTTCTTTTGTTCTGGGCACACTCTCGATTCCTGCTGTCTTAGAGACTCTAGAAAGCAAGAGCGTGCTTCTCTCTCTAAAGCAGAGTGTGATCCATGGATGAGAACTATGCTGTGTGTTTGCCTTCAGAAATGGAGTTAAATCCCAGGCTCTGAGTCTTCCTACAAGCAAGATTTCAATTCAGGTAAGGCAGTCACTTTTCTGCTCAAACGAACTACATCGTTCATGAAGCTCACACGTTTCCCATCTTAACTGACAAGCATTGGATGTTAGAGGGTCAGTGCTTTGTATCAGTTTCAGACGCAGATTTGGACTAGATATGGTCTGTATGTGTAGGAAACTCCGTTCTTTTGTTCTCAGCAAAATCACGTTTCCTGCTGTCTTAGAGACTCTAGAAAGCAAGGGCGTGCTTCTTGTTCTAAAGCAGAGTGTGATCCATGGATGAGAACTATGCTGTGTGTTTCTCTTAAGAAATGGAGTTAAATCCCAGGCTCTGTGTCTTACTACAAGCAAGACTTCATTTCAGGTAAGTGCAGTCACTTTTCAATTCAAAGGAACTACATCATTCACAAAGCTCACACGTTTGTCATCTTAACTGACAAGCATTGGATGTTAGAGGACCAGTGCTTTGTATCAGTTTCAAAAGCAGAGTTGAACTAGATATGGTCCGTATGTGTAGGAAACACCGTTCTTTTGTTCTCAGCAAAATCACGTTTCCTGCTGTCTTAGAGACTCTAGAAAGCAAGAGGGTGCTTGTTGTTATAAAGCAGAGTGTGATCAATGGATGATTACACTGCTGTGTGTTTTACTTCAGAAATGGAGTTAAATCCCAGGCTCTGAGTCTTCCTACAGACAAGACTTCAATTCAGGTAAGGGCAGTCACTTTTCTGCTCAAACGAACTACATCATTCATGAAGCTCACACGTTTCTCTTCTTAACAGACAAGCATTGGATGTTAGAGGATCAGTGTTTGTATCAGTTTAAGAAGCAGATTTGGACTAGATATGGTCCGGCTGTGTAGGAAACAACGTTCTTTTGATGTCATCACACTCACGTTTCATGCTGTCTTAGAGACTCTAGAAAGCAAGAGCATGCTTCTCGTTCTAAAGCAGAGTGTGATCCATGGATGAAAACTATGCTGTGTGTTTCACTTCAGAAAAGGAGTTAAATCCCAAGCTCTGAGTCTCCCTACAAGCAAGACTTCGTTTCAGGTAAGGGCAGTCACTTTTCTGCTCAAAAGATCTACATCTTTCACGAAGCACACACGTTTCTCATCTTAACTGACAAGCATTGGATGTTAGAGGACCAGTGCATTCTATCTGTTTCAGAAGAAGTTTTGGACTACATATAGTCCGTATGTGTAGGAAACACCGTTCTATTGTTCTGGACACACTCAAATTTCCTGCTGTCTTAGAGAATCTAGAAAGCAAGAGTGTGCTTCTCGCTCTAACCACAGTGTGATCCATGGATGAATACTATGCTGTGTGTTTCCCTTCAGAAATGGCGTTAAATCCCAGGCTCTGTCTCTTCCTACAAGCAAGACTTCGTTTCAGGTAAGGGTAGTCACTTTTCAGTTCAAAGGAACTACATCATTCACAAAGCTCACACGTTTCTCATCTTAACTGACAAGCATTGGATGTTAGACGACCAGTGATTTGTATCAGTTTCAGAAGCAGAGTTGAACTAGATATGGTCCGTATATGTAGGAATCACCGTTCTTTTGTTCTCAGCAAAATCACGTTTCCTGCTGTCTTAGACACTCTAGAAAGCAAGAGCGTGCTTCTTGCTCTAAAGCAGAGTGTGATCAATGGATGATTACACTGCTGTGTGTTTTACTTCAGAAATGGAGTTAAATCCCAGGCTCTGAGTCTTCCTACAGGCAAGACTTCAATTCAGGTAAGGGCAGTCACTTTTCTGCTCAAACGAACTACATCATTCATGAAGCTCACAGGTTTTCATCTTAACAGACAAGCATTGGATGTTAGAGGATCAGTGCTTTGTATCAGTTTAAGAAGCAGATTTGGACTAGATATGGTCCGTCTGTGTAGAAACACCGTTCTTTTGTTCTGGGCACACTCACGATTCCTGCTGTCTTAGAGACTCTAGAAAGCAAGAGCATGCTTCTCGCTCTAAAGCAGAGTGTGATCCATGGATGAGAACTATGCTGTGTGTTTGCCTTCAGAAATGGAGTTAAATCCCAGGCTCTGAGTCTTCCTACAAGCAAGACTTCAATTCAGGTAAGGCAGTCACTTTTCTGCTCAAACGAACTACATCGTTCATGAAACTCACACGTTTCCCATCTTAACTGACAAGCATTGGATGTTAGAGGGTCAGTGCTTTGTATCAGTTTCAGAAGCAGATTTGGACTAGATATGGTCCGTATGTGTAGGAAACTCCGTTCTTTTGTTCTCAGCAAAATCACGTTTCCTCCTGTCTTAGAGACTCTCAAAAGCAAGAGCGTGCTTCTTATTCTAAAGCAGAGTGTGATCAATGGATGAGAACACTGCTGTGTGTTTCCCTTCAGAAATGGAGTTAAATCCCAGGCTCTGTCTCTTCCTACAAGCAAGATTTCGTTTCAGGTAAAGGTAGTCACTTTTCAGTTCAAAGGAACTACATCATTCACAAATCTCACACGTTTCTCATCTTAACTGACAAACATTGGATGTTAGAGGACCAGTGCTTTGTATCAGTTTCAGAAGCAGAGTTGGAATAGATATGGTCTGTATGTGTAGGAAACACCGTTCTTTTGTTCTCAGCACACTCACGTTTCCTGCTGTCTTAGAGAATATAGAAAGCAAGAGCGTGCTTCTTGTTCTAAAGCAGAGTGTGATCAATGGATCAGAACACTGCTGTGTGTTTCACTTCAGAAATGGAGTTAAATCCCAGGCTCTGAGTCTTCCTACAAGCAAGACTTCGTTTAAGGTAAGGGCAGTCACTTTTCTGCTCAAACGAACTACATCGTTCATGAAGCTCACCCGTTTCCCATCCTAACTGACAAGCATTGGATGATAGAGGACCAGTGCTTTCTATGAGTTTCAGAAGCAGAGTTGGACTAGATATGGTCCGTATGTGTAGGAAACACCGTTTATTTTTTCTCAGCACACTCACGTTTCCTGCTGTGTTAGAGACTCTAGAAAGCAAGAGCGTGCTTCTCGCTCTAAAGCAGAGTGTGATCCATGGAAGAGAACTATGCTGTGTGTTTCCCTTCAGAAATGGAGTTAAATCCCAAACTCTGTGTCTTCCTACACGCAAGACTTCGTTTCATGTAAGGGCAGTCACTTTTCAGCTCAAATGAACTACATCGTTCACTGAGCTCAACACATTTCTCATCTTAACAGACAAGCATTGGATGTTAGAGGACCAGTGCTTTGAATCAGTTTCAGAAGCAGAGTTGGACTATATAAGGTCCATATGTGTAGGAAACACCTTTCTTTTGTTCTCAGCAAAATCACGTTTCCTGCTGTCTTAGAGACTCTAGAAAGCAAGAGTGTGCTTCTTGTTCTAAAGCAGAGTGTGATCAATGGATGATTACACTGCTGTGTGTTTTACTTCAGAAATGGAGTTAAATCCCAGTCTCTGAGTCTTCCTACAAGTAAGACTTCAATTCAGGTAAGAGCAGTCATTTTTCTGCTCAAACGAACTACATCGTTCGTGAAGCTCACACGTTTCCCATCCTAACTGACAAGCATTGGATGTTAGAGGACCAGTGCTTTGTATGAGATTCAGACGCAGAGTTGGACTAGATATGGTCTGTATGTGTAGGAAACACCGTTCTTTTGTTCTCAGCACACACACGTTTCCTGCTGTGTTAGAGACTCTAGAAAGCAAGAGCGTGCTTCTCGCTGTAAAGCAGATTGTGATCCATGGATGAGAACTATGCTGTGTGTTTCCCTTCAGAAATGGAGTTAAATCCCAATCTCTGTGTCTTCCTACAAGCAAGACTTCAATTCAGATAAGGGCAGTCACTTTTCAGCTCAAACGAACTACATCGTTCACTGAGCTCACACATTTCTCATCTTAACACACAAACATTGGATGTTAGAGGACCAGTGCTTTGTATCAGTTTCAGAAGCAGAGTTGCACTAGATATGGTCCGTATGTGTAGGAAACACCGTTCTTTTGTTCTCAGCAAAATCATGTTTCCTGCTGTTTTAGAGACTCTAGAAAGCAAGGGTGTGCTTCTTGTTCTAAAGCAGAGTGTGATCAATGGATGATTACACTGCTGTGTGTTTTACTTCAGAAATGGAGTTAAATCCCAGGCTCTGAGTCTTCCTACAAGTAAGCCTTCAATTCAGGTAAGGGCAGTCATTTTTCTGCTCAAACGAACTACATCGTTCATGAAGCTCACACGTTTCCCATCTTAACTGACAAGCATTGGATGTTAGTGGGTCAGTGCTTTTTATCAGTTTCAGAAGCAGAGTTGGACTAGATATGGTCCTTATGTGTAGGAAACACCATTCTTTTGTTCTCAGCACACTCACGTTTCCTGCTGTCTTGGAGACTCTAGAAAGCAAGAGCGTGCTTCTTGTTCTAAATCAGAGTTTCATCAATGGATGAGAACACTGCTGTGTGTTTCACTTCAGAATTGGGGTTAAATCCCAGGCTCTGAGTCTTCCTAAAAGCAAGACTTTGTTTAAGGTAAGGGCAGTCACTTTTCTGCTCAAACGAACTACATCGTTCATGAAGCTCACACGTTTCCCATCTTAACTGACAAGCGTTGGATGTTAGAGGACCAGTGCTTTGTATCAGTTTCAGAAGCAGAGTTGAACTAGATATGGTCCGTATGTGTAGGAAACACCGTTCTTTTGTTCTCAGCACACACATGTTTCCTGCTGTGTTAGAGACTCTAGAAAGCAAGAGCGTGCTTCTCGCTCTAAAGCAGATTGTGATCCATGGATGAGAACTATGCTGTGTGTTTCCCTTCAGAAATGGAGTTAAATCCCAATCTCTGTGTCTTCCTACAAGCAAGACTTCAATTCAGGTAAGGGCAGTCACTTTTCAGCTCAAACAAACTACATCGTTCACTGAGTTCACACATTTCTCATCTTAACAGACAAGCATTGGATGTTTAGGACCAGTGCTTTGTATCAGTTTAAGAAGTAGAGTCGGACTAGATATGGTCCTTATGTGTAGGAAACACCGTTCTTTTGTTGTCAGCACACTCACGTTTCCTGCTGTCTTAGAGACTCTAGAATGCAAGAGCGTGCTTCTTGTTATAAAGCAGAGTGTGATCAATGGATGATTACACTGCTGTGTGTTTTACTTCAGAAATGGAGTTAAATCCCAGGCTCTGAGTCTTCCAACAAGCAAGACTTCATTTCAGGTAAGGGATGTCACTTTTCTGCTCAAACGAACTACATCGTTAACGAAGATCACACGATTCTCATCTTAACTGACAAGCATTGGATGTTAGAGGACCAGTGCATTGTATCAGTTTCAGAAGCAGATTTGGACTACATATGGTCTGTATATGTAGGAAACACCGTTCTTTTGTTCTCAGCACACTCACGTTTCCTGCTGTCTTAGAGACTCTAGAAAGCAAGAGCGTGCTTCTCGCTCTAAAGCAGAGTGTGATCCATGGATGAGAACTATGCTGTGTGTTTGCCTTCAGAAATGGACTTAAATCCCAGGCTCTAAGTCTTCCTACAATCAAGACTTCGTTTCAGGTAAGGACAGTCACTTTTCTGCTCAAAGGAACTACATCGTTCACAGAGCTCACACATTTCTCATCCTAACTGACAATCATTGGATGTTAGAGGGTCAATGCTTTATGTCAGTTTCAGAAGCAGATTTGGACTGGATATGGTCCATATGTATAGGAAACACCGTTCTATTGTTCTGGGCACACTCAAATTTCCTGCTGTCTTAGAGACTCTAGAAAACAAGAGCGTGCTTCTCGCTCTAACCACAGTGTGATCCATGGATGAATACTATGCTGTGTGTTTCCCTTCAGAAATGGAGTTAAATCCCAGGCTCTGTGTCTTCCTACATGCAAGACTTCGTTTCAGGTAAGGGTAGTAGTCACTTTTCTGCTCAAACGAACTACATCTTTCACGAAGCACACTCGTTTCTCATCTTAACTGACAAGCATTGGATGTTAGAGGACCAGTGCATTCTATCTGTTTCAGAAGAACTTTTGGACTACATATATTCAGTATGTGTAGGAAACACCGTTCTTTTGTTCTTGCCACACTCACGTTTCCTGCTGTCTTAGAGACTCTAGAAAGCAAGAGCGTGCTTCTCGCTCTAAAGCAGAGTGTGATCCATGGATGAGAACTATGCTGTGTGTTTGCCTTCAGAAATGGAGTTAAATCCCAGGCTCTGAGTCTTCCTACAAGCAAGACTTCAATTCAGGTAAGACAGTCACTTTTCAGCTCAAACGAACTACATCGTTCACTGAGCTCACACATTTCTCATCTTAACAGACAAGCATTGGATGTTAGAGGACCAGTGCTTTGTATCAGTTTCAGAAGCAGAGTTGGACTATATAATGTCTGTATGTGTAGGAAACACCGTTCTTTTGTTCTCAGCAAAATCACGTTTCCTGCGGTCTTAGAGACTCTAGAAAGCAAGAGTGTGCTTCTTGTTCTAAAGCAGAGTGTCATCAATGGATGATTACACTGCTGTGTGTTTTACTTCAGAAATTGAGTTAAATCCCAGGCTCTGAGTCTTCCTACAAGCAAGACTTCAATTCAGGTAAGGGCAGTCACTTTTCTGCTCAAACGAACTACATCGTTAACGAAGATCACACGATTCTCATCTTAACTGAGAAGCATTGGATGTTAGAGGACCAGTGCATTGTATCAGTTTCAGAAGCAGATTTGGACTACATATTGTCCGTATATGTAGGAAACACCGTTCTTTTGTTCTGGGCACACTCAGATTTCCTGCTATAATAGAGACTCTAATAGCAAGAGCGTGCTTCTCGCTCTAAAGCAGAGTGTGATCCATGGATGAGAACTATGCTGTGTGTTTCTCTTAAGAAATGGATTTAAATTCCTGGCTCTGTATCTTACTACAAGCAAGACTTCATTTCAGGTAAGGGCAGTCACTTTTCAGTTCAAAGGAACTACATCATTCACAAAGCTCACACGTTTCTCATCTTAACTGACAAGCATTGGATGTTAGAGGACCAGTGCTTTGTATCAGTTTCAGAAGCAGAGTTGAACTAGATATGGTCCGTATTTGTAGGAAACACCGTTCTTTTGTTCTCAGCAAAATCACGTTTCCTGCTGTCTTAGAGACTCTAGAAAGCAAGAGCGTGCTTCTTGTTATAAAGCAGAGTGTGATCAATGGATGATTACACTGCTGTGTGTTTTACTTCAGAAATGGACTTAAATCCCAGGCTCTGAGTCTTCCTACAGGCAAGACTTCAATTCAGGTAAGGGCAGTCACTTTTCTGCTCAAAAGAACTACATCGTTCATGAAGCTCACACGTTTCTCATCTTAACTGACAGGCATTGGAGGTTAGAGGGTCAATGCTTTATATCAGTTTCAGAAGCAGATTTGGACTGGATATGGTCCATATGTGTAGGAAACACCATTCTATTGTTCTGGGCACACTGAAATTTCCTGCTGTCTTAGAGACTCTAGAAAGCAAGATTGTGCTTCTCGCTCTAACCACAGTGTGAACCATGGATGAATACTATGCTGTGTGTTTCCCTTCAGAAATGGAGTTAAATCCCAGGTTCTGTGTCTTCCTACAAGCAAGACTTCGTTTCAGGTAAGGACAGTCACTTTTCTACTCAAACGAACTACATCTTTCACGAAGCACACTCGTTTCTCATCTTAACTGACAAGCATTGGATGTTAGAGGACCAGTGCTTTGTATGAGATTCAGACGCAGAGTTGGACTAGATATGGTCCGTATGTGTAGGAAACACCGTTCTTTTGTTCTCAGCACACACACGTTTCCTGCTGTGTTAGAGACTCTAGAAAGAAAGAGCGTGCTTCTTGTTCTAAATCAGAGTTTCATCAATGGATGAGAACACTGCTGTGTGTTTCACTTCAGAATTGGGGTTAAATCCCAGGCTCTGAGTCTTCCTAAAAGCAAGACTTTGTTTAAGGTAAGGGCAGTCACTTTTCTGCTCAAACGAACTACATCGTTCATGAAGCTCACACGTTTCCCATCTTAACTGACAAGCATTGGATGTTAGTGGGTCAGTGCTTTTTATCAGTTTCAGAAGCAGAGTTGGACTAGATATGGTCCTTATGTGTAGGAAACACCGTTCTTTTGTTCTCAGCACACTCACGTTTCCTGCTGTCTTAGAGACTCTAGAAAGCAAGAGCGTGCTTCTTGTTCTAAATCAGAGTTTCATCAATGGATGAGAACACTGCTGTGTGTTTCACTTCAGAATTGGGGTTAAATCCCAGGCTCTGAGTCTTCCTAAAAGCAAGACCTTGTTTAAGGTAAGGGCAGTCACTTTTCTGCTCAAACGAACTACATCGTTCATGAAGCTCACACGTTTCCCATCGTAACTGACAAGCATTGGATGTTAGAGGACCAGTGCTTTGTGTGAGATTCAGACGCAGAGTTGGACAAGATATGGTCCGTATGTGTAGGAAACTCCGTTCTTTTGTTCTCAGCACACTCACGTTTCCTGCTGTGTTAGAGACTCTAGAAAGCAAGAGCGTGCTTCTCGCTCTAAATCAGATTGTGATCCATGGATGAGAACTATGCTGTGTGTTTCCCTTCAGAAATGGAGTTAAATCCCAATCTCTGTGTCTTCCTACAAGCAAGACTTCGTTTCAGGTAAGGGCAGTCACTTTTCAGCTCAAACGAACTACATCGTTCACTGAGCTCACACGTTTCTCACCTTAACTGACAAGCATTGGATGTTAGAGGACCAGTGCTTTGTATCAGTTTCAGAAGCAGAGTTGAACTAGATATGGTCCGTATGTGTAGGAAACACCGTTCTTTTGTTCTCAGCAAAATCACGTTTCCTGCTGTCTTAGAGACTCTAGAAAACAAGAGCGTGCTTCTTGTTATAAAGCAGAGTGTGATCAATGGATGATTACACTGCTGTGTGTTTTACTTCAGAAATGGAGTTAAATCCCAGGCTCTGAGTCTTCCTACAGGCAAGACTTCAATTCAGGTAAGGGCCGACACTTTTCTGCTCAAACGAACTACATCGTTCATGAAGCTCACACGTTTCTCATCTTAACAGACAAGCATTGGATGTTAGAGGATCAGTGCTTTGTATCAGTTTAAGAAGCAGATTTGGACTAGATATGGTCCGTATGTGTAGGAAACACCGTTCTTTTGTTCTCAGCACACTCACGTTTCCTGCTGTCTTAGAGTCTCTAGAAAGAAGAGCTTGCTTCTCGTTCTAAAGCAGAGTGTGATCCATGGATGAAAACTATGCTGTGTGTTTCACTTCAGAAAAGGAGTCAAATCCCAGGCTCTGAGTCTCCCTACAAGCAAGACTTCGTTTCAGGTAAGGACAGTCACTTTTCTGCTCAAACGAACTACATCTTTCACGAAGCACACTCGTTTCTCATCTTAACTGACAAGCATTGGATGTTAGAGGACCAGTGCTTTGTATGAGATTCAGACGCAGAGTTGGACTAGATATGGTCCGTATGTGTAGGAAACACCGTTCTTTTGTTCTCAGCACACACACGTTTCCTGCTGTGTTAGAGACTCTAGAAAGCAAGAGCGTGCTTCTCGCTCTAAAGCAGATTGTGATCCATGGATGAGAACTATGCTGTGTGTTTCCCTTCAGAAATGGAGTTAAATCCCAATCTCTGTGTCTTCCTACAAGCAAGACTTCAATTCAGGTAAGGGCAGTCACTTTTCAGCTCAAACAAACTACATCGTTCACTGAGCTCACACATTTCTCATCTTAACAGACAAGCATTGGATGTTTAGGACCAGTGCTTTGTATCAGTTTAAGAAGTAGAGTTGGACTTGATATGGTCCGTATGTGTAGGAAACACCGTTCTTTTGTTGTCAGCACACTCATGTTTCCTGCTGTCTTAGAGACTCTAGAATGCAAGAGCGTGCTTCTTGTTATAAAGCAGAGTGTGATCAATGGATGATTACACTGCTGTGTGTTTTACTTCAGAAATGGAGTTAAATCCCAGGCTCTGAGTCTTCCAACAAGCAAGACTTCATTTCAGGTAAGGGATGTCACTTTTCTGCTCAAACGAACTACATCGTTAACGAAGATCACACGATTCTCATCTTAACTGACAAGCATTGGATGTTAGAGGACCAGTGCATTGTATCAGTTTCAGAAGCAGATTTGGACTACATATGGTCCGTATATGTAGGAAACACCGTTCTTTTTTTCTCAGCACACTCACGTTTCCTGCTGTCTTAGAGACTCTAGAAAGCAAGAGCGTGCTTCTCGCTCTAAAGCAGAGTGTGATCCATGGATGAGAACTATGCTGTGTGTTTGCCTTCAGAAATGGACTTAAATCCCAGGCTCTAAGTCTTCCTACAATCAAGACTTCGTTTCAGGTAAGGACAGTCACTTTTCTGCTCAAAGGAACTACATCGTTCACAGAGCTCACACATTTCTCATCCTAACTGACAATCATTGGATGTTAGAGGGTCAATGCTTTATGTCAGTTTCAGAAGCAGATTTGGACTGGATATGGTCCATATGTATAGGAAACACCGGACTATTGTTCTGGGCACACTCAAATTTCCTGCTGTCTTAGAGACTCTAGAAAACAAGAGCGTGCTTCTCGCTCTAACCACAGTGTGATCCATGGATGAATACTATGCTGTGTGTTTCCCTTCAGAAATGGAGTTAAATCCCAGGCTCTGTGTCTTCCTACATGCAAGACTTCGTTTCAGGTAAGGGTAGTAGTCACTTTTCTGCTCAAACGAACTACATCTTTCACGAAGCACACTCGTTTCTCATCTTAACTGACAAGCATTGGATGTTAGAGGACCAGTGCATTCTATCTGTTTCAGAAGAACTTTTGGACTACATATAGTCAGTATGTGTAGGAAACACCGTTCTTTTGTTCTTGGCACACTCACGTTTCCTGCTGTCTTAGAGACTCTAGAAAGCAAGAGCTTGCTTTTCGCTCTAAAGCACAGTGTGATCCATGGATGAGAACTATGCTGTGTGTTTGCCTTCAGAAATGGAGTTAAATCCCAGGCTCTGAGTCTTCCTACAAGCAAGACTTCAATTCAGGTAAGACAGTCACTTTTCTGCTCAAAAGAACTACATCGTTCATGAAGCTCACACGTTTCCCATCTTAACTGACACGCATTGGGTGTTAGAGGGTCAGTGCTTTGTATCAGTTTCAGAAGCAGATTTGGACTAGATATGGTCCGTATTTGTAGGAAACTCCGTTCTTTTGTTCTCAGCAAAATCACGTTTCCTCCTGTCTTAGAGACTCTCAAAAGAAAGAGCGTGCTTCTTATTCTAAAGCAGAGTGTGATCAATGGATGAGAACACTGCTGTGTGTTTCAATTCAGAAATGGAGTTAAATCCCAGGCTCTGAGTCTTCGTACAAGCAAGACTTCATTTAAGGTAAGGTCAGTCACTTTTTTGCTCAAAAGAACTACATCGTTCATGAAGCTCACACGTTTCCCATCTTAACTGACAAGCATTGGATGTTAGAGGACCAGTGCATTCTATCTGTTTCAGAAGAACTTTTGGACTACATATAGTCAGTATGTGTAGGAAACACCGTTCTTTTGTTCTTGGCACACTCACGTTTCCTGCTGTCTTAGAGACTCTAGAAAGCAAGAGCGTGCTTCTTGTTATAAAGCAGAGTGTGATCAATGGATGATTACACTGCTGTGTGTTTTACTTCAGAAATGGAGTTAAATCCCAGGCTCTGAGTCTTCCTACAGGCAAGACTTCAATTCAGGTAAGGGCAGTCACTTTTCTGCTCAAACGAACTACATCGTTCATGAAGCTCACACGTTTCTCATCTTAACAGACAAGCATTGGATGTTAGAGGATCAGTGCTTTGCATCAGTTTAAGAAGCAGATTTGGACTAGATATGGTCCGTATGTGTAGGAAACACCGTTCTTTTGTTATGGGCACACTCACGTTTCCTGCTGTCTTAGAGTCTCTAGAAAGCAAGAGCTTGCTTCTCGTTCTAAAGCAGAGTGTGATCCATGGATGAAAACTATGCTGTGTGTTTCACTTCAGAAAAGGAGTCAAATCCCAGGCTCTGAGTCTCCCTACAAGCAAGACTTCGTTTCAGGTAAGGACAGTCACTTTTCTGCTCAAACGAACTACATCTTTCACGAAGCACACTCGTTTCTCATCTTAACTGACAAGCATTGGATGTTAGAGGACCAGTGCTTTGTATGAGATTCAGACGCAGAGTTGGACTAGATATGGTCTGTATGTGTAGGAAACACCGTTCTTTTGTTCTCAGCACACACACGTTTCCTGCTGTGTTAGAGACTCTAGAAAGCAAGAGCGTGCTTCTCGCTCTAAAGCAGATTGTGATCCATGGATGAGAACTATGCTGTGTGTTTCCCTTCAGAAATGGAGTTAAATCCCAATCTCTGTGTCTTCCTACAAGCAAGACTTCAATTCAGGTAAGGGCAGTCACTTTTCAGCTCAAACAAACTACATCGTTCACTGAGCTCACACATTTCTCATCTTAACAGACAAGCATTGGATGTTTAGGACCAGTGCTTTGTATCAGTTTAAGAAGTAGAGTTGGACTAGATATGGTCCGTATGTGTAGGAAACACCGTTCTTTTGTTGTCAGCACACTCACGTTTCCTGCTGTGTTAGAGACTCTAGAAAGCAAGAGCGTGCTTCTTGTTCTAAATCAGAGTTTCATCAATGGATGAGAACACTGCTGTGTGTTTCACTTCAGAATTGGGGTTAAATCCCAGGCTCTGAGTCTTCCTAAAAGCAAGACTTTGTTTAAGGTAAGGGCAGTCACTTTTCTGCTCAAACGAACTACATCGTTCATGAAGCTCACACGTTTCCCATCTTAACTGACAAGCATTGGATGTTAGTGGGTCAGTGCTTTTTATCAGTTTCAGAAGCTGAGTTGGACTAGATATGGTCCTATGTGTAGGAAACACCGTTCTTTTGTTCTCAGCACACTCACGTTTCCTGCTGTCTTAGAGACTCTAGAAAGCAAGAGCGTGCTTCTTGTTCTAAATCAGAGTTTCATCAATGGATGAGAACACTGCTGTGTGTTTCACTTCAGAATTGGGGTTAAATCCCAGGCTCTGAGTCTTCCTAAAAGCAAGACCTTGTTTAAGGTAAGGGCAGTCACTTTTCTGCTCAAACGAACTACATCGTTCATGAAGCTCACACGTTTCCCATCGTAACTGACAAGCATTGGATGTTAGAGGACCAGTGCTTTGTGTGAGATTCAGACGCAGAGTTGGACAAGATATGGTCCGCATGTGTAGGAAACTCCGTTCTTTTGTTCTCAGCACACTCACGTTTCCTGCTGTGTTAGAGACTCTAGAAAGCAAGAGCGTGCTTCTCGCTCTAAAGCAGATTGTGATCCATGGATGAGAACTATGCTGTGTGTTTCCCTTCAGAAATGGAGTTAAATCCCAATCTCTGTGTCTTCCTACAAGCAAGACTTCGTTTCAGGTAAGGGCAGTCACTTTTCAGCTCAAACAAACTACATCGTTCACTGAGCTCACACGTTTCTCACCTTAACTGACAAGCATTGGATGTTAGAGGACCAGTGCTTTGTATCAGTTTCAGAAGCAGAGTTGAACTAGATATGGTCCGTATGTGTAGGAAACACCGTTCTTTTGTTCTCAGCAAAATCACATTTCCTGCTGTCTTAGAGACTCTAGAAAACAAGAGCGTGCTTCTTGTTATAAAGCAGAGTGTGATCAATGGATGATTACACTGCTGTGTGTTTTACTTCAGAAATGGAGTTAAATCCCAGGCTCTGAGTCTTCCTACAGGCAAGACTTCAATTCAGGTAAGGGCAGTCACTTTTCTGCTCAAACGAACTACATCGTTCATGAAGCTCACACGTTTCTCATCTTAACAGACAAGCATTGGATGTTAGAGGATCAGTGCTTTGTATCAGTTTAAGAAGCAGATTTGGACTAGATATGGTCCGTATGTGTAGGAAACACCGTTCTTTTGTTCTCAGCACACTCACGTTTCCTGCTGTCTTAGAGTCTCTAGAAAGAAGAGCTTGCTTCTCGTTCTAAAGCAGAGTGTGATCCATGGATGAAAACTATGCTGTGTGTTTCACTTCAGAAAAGGAGTCAAATCCCAGGCTCTGAGTCTCCCTACAAGCAAGACTTCGTTTCAGTTAAGGACAGTCACTTTTCTGCTCAAACGAACTACATCTTTCACGAAGCACACTCGTTTCTCATCTTAACTGACAAGCATTGGATGTTAGAGGACCAGTGCTTTGTATCAGTTTAAGAAGTAGAGTTGGACTAGATATGGTCCGTATGTGTAGGAAACACCTTTCTTTTGTTGTCAGCACACTCACGTTTCCTGCTGTCTTAGAGACTCTATAATGCAAGAGCGTGCTTCTTGTTATAAAGCAGAGTGTGATCAATGGATGATTACACTGCTGTGTGTTTTACTTCAGAAATGGAGTTAAATCCCAGGCTCTGAGTCTTCCAACAAGCAAGACTTCATTTCAGGTAAGGGATGTCACTTTTCTGCTCAAACGAACTACATCGTTAACGAAGATCACACGATTCTCATCTTAACTGACAAGCATTGGATGTTAGAGGACCAGTGCATTGTATCAGTTTCAGAAGCAGATTTGGACTACATATGGTCCGTATATGTAGGAAACACCGTTCTTTTGTTCTCAGCACACTCACGTTTCCTGCTGTCTTAGAGACTCTAGAAAGCAAGAGCGTGCTTCTCGCTCTAAAGCAGAGTGTGATCCATGGATGAGAACTATGCTGTGTGTTTGCCTTCAGAAATGGACTTAAATCCCAGGCTCTAAGTCTTCCTACAATCAAGACTTCGTTTCAGGTAAGGACAGTCACTTTTCTGCTCAAAGGAACTACATCGTTCACAGAGCTCAAACATTTCTCATCCTAACTGACAATCATTGGATGTTAGAGGGTCAATGCTTTATGTCAGTTTCAGAAGCAGATTTGGACTGGATATGGTCCATATGTATAGGAAACACCGTTCTATTGTTCTGGGCACACTCAAATTTCCTGCTGTCTTAGAGAGTCTAGAAAACAAGAGCGTGCTTCTCGCTCTAACCACAGTGTGATCCATGGATGAATACTATGCTGTGTGTTTCCCTTCAGAAATGGAGTTAAATCCCAGGCTCTGTGTCTTCCTACATGCAAGACTTCGTTTCAGGTAAGGGTAGTAGTCACTTTTCTGCTCAAACGAACTACATCTTTCACGAAGCACACTCGTTTCTCATCTTAACTGACAAGCATTGGATGTTAGAGGACCAGTGCATTCTATCTGTTTCAGAAGAACTTTTGGACTACATGTAGTCAGTATGTGTAGGAAACACCGTTCTTTTGTTCTTGCCACACTCACGTTTCCTGATGTCTTAGAGACTCTAGAAAGCAAGAGCGTGCTTCTCGCTCTAAAGCAGAGTGTGATCCATAGATGAGAACTATGCTGTGTGTTTGCCTTCAGAAATGGAGTTAAATCCCAGGCTCTGAGTCTTCCTACAAGCAAGACTTCAATTCAGGTAAGACAGTCACTTTTCAGCTCAAACGAACTACATCTTTCACTGAGCTCACATATTTCTCATCTTAACAGACAAGCATTGGATGTTAGAGGACCAGTGCTTTGTATCAGTTTCAGAAGCAGAGTTGGACTATATAATGTCTGTATGTGTAGGAAACACCGTTCTTTTGTTCTCAGCAAAATCACGTTTCCTGCGGTCTTAGAGACTCTAGAAAGCAAGAGTGTGCTTCTTGTTCTAAAGCAGAGTGTGATCAATGGATGATTACACTGCTGTGTGTTTTACTTCAGAAATGGAGTTAAATCCCAGGCTCTGAGTCTTCCTACAAGCAAGACTTCAATTCAGGTAAGGGCAGTCACTTTTCTGCTCAAACGAACTACATCGTTAACGAAGATCACACGATTCTCATCTTAACTGAGAAGCATTGGATGTTAGAGGACCAGTGCATTGTATCAGTTTCAGAAGCAGATTTGGACTACATATGGTCCGTATATGTAGGAAACACCGTTCTTTTGTTCTGGGCACACTCAGATTTCCTGCTATAATAGAGACTCTAATAGCAAGAGCGTGCTTCTCGCTCTAAAGCAGAGTGTGATCCATGGATGAGAACTATGCTGTGTGTTTCTCTTAAGAAAGGGATTTATATTCCTGGCTCTGTATCTTACTACAAGCAAGACTTCGTTTCAGGTAAGGGCAGTCACTTTTCAGTTCAAAGGAACTACATAATTCACAAAGCTCACACGTTTCTCATCTTAACTGACAAGCATTGGATGTTAGAGGACCAGTGCTTTGTATCAGTTTCAGAAGCAGAGTTGAACTAGATATGGTCCGTATGTGTAGGAAACACCGTTCTTTTGTTCTCAGCAAAATCACGTTTCCTGCTGTCTTAGAGACTCTAGAAAGCAAGAGCGTGCTTCTTTTTATAAAGCAGAGTGTGATCAATGGATGATTACACTGCTGTGTGTTTTACTTCAGAAATGGACTTAAATCCCAGGCTCTGAGTCTTCCTACAGGCAAGACTTCAATTCAGGTAAGGGCAGTCACGTTTCTGCTCAAAAGAACTACATCGTTCATGAAGCTCACACGTTTCTCATCTTACCTGACAAGCATTGGAGGTTAGAGGGTCAATGCTTTATATCAGTTTCAGAAGCAGATTTGGACTGGATATGGTCCATATGTGTAGGAAACACCGTTCTTTTGTTCTCAGCACACTCACGTTTCCTGCTGTCTTAGAGTCTCTAGAAAGCAAGAGCTTGCTTCTCGTTCTAAAGCAGAGTGTGATCCATGGATGAAAACTATGCTGTGTGTTTCACTTCAGAAAAGGAGTCAAATCCCAGGCTCTGAGTCTCCCTACAAGCAAGACTTCGTTTCAGGTAAGGACAGTCACTTTTCTGCTCAAACGAACTACATCTTTCACGAAGCACACTCGTTTCTCATCTTAACTGACAAGCATTGGATGTTAGAGGACCAGTGCATTCTATCTGTTTAAGAAGAACTTTTGGACTACATATAGTCAGTATGTGTAGGAAACATCGTTCTTTTGTTCTTGGCACACTCACGTTTCCTGCTGTCTTAGAGACTCTAGAAAGCAAGAGCTTGCTTTTCGCTCTAAAGCACAGTGTGATCCATGGATGAGAACTATGCTGTGTGTTTGCCTTCAGAAATGGAGTTAAATCCCAGGCTCTGAGTCTTCCTACAAGCAAGACTTCGTTTCACGTAAGGGCAGTCACTTTTCAGCTCAAATGAACTACATCGTTCATGAAGCTCACACGTTTCCCATCTTAACTGACACGCATTGGATGTTAGAGGGTCAGTGCTTTGTATCAGTTTCAGAAGCAGATTTGGACTAGATATGGTCCGTATTTGTAGGAAACTCCGTTCTTTTGTTCTCAGCAAAATCACGTTTCCTCCTGTCTTAGAGACTCTAAAAAGCAAGAGCGTGCTTCTTATTCTAAAGCAGAGTGTGATCAATGGATGAGAACACTGCTGTGTGTTTCAATTCAGAAATGGAGTTAAATCCCAGGCTCTGAGTCTCCCTACAAGCAAGACTTCATTTAAGGTAAGGTCAGTCACTTTTTTGCTCAAAAGAACTACATCGTTCATGAAGCTCACACGTTTCCCATCTTAACTGACAAGCATTGGATGTTAGAGGACCAGTGCATTCTATCTGTTTCAGAAGAACTTTTGGACTACATATAGTCAGTATGTGTAGGAAACACCGTTCTTTTGTTCTTGGCACACTCACGTTTCCTGCTGTCTTAGAGACTCTAGAAAGCAAGAGCGTGCTTCTTGTTATAAAGCAGAGTGTGATCAATGGATGATTACACTGCTGTGTGTTTTACTTCAGAAATGGAGTTAAATCCCAGGCTCTGAGTCTTCCTACAGGCAAGACTTCAATTCAGGTAAGGGCAGTCACTTTTCTGCTCAAACGAACTACATCGTTCATGAAGCTCACACGTTTCTCATCTTAACAGACAAGCATTGGATGTTAGAGGATCAGTGCTTTGTATCAGTTTAAGAAGCAGATTTGGACTAGATATGGTCCGTATGTGTAGGAAACACCGTTCTTTTGTTCTCAGCACACTCACGTTTCCTGCTGTCTTAGAGTCTCTAGAAAGCAAGAGCTTGCTTCTCGTTCTAAAGCAGAGTGTGATCCATGGATGAAAACTATGCTGTGTGTTTCACTTCAGAAAAGGAGTCAAATCCCAGGCTCTGAGTCTCCCTACAAGCAAGACTTCGTTTCAGGTAAGGACAGTCACTTTTCTGCTCAAACGAACTACATCTTTCACGAAGCACACTCGTTTCTCATCTTAACTGACAAGCATTGGATGTTAGAGGACCAGTGCTTTGTATGAGATTCAGACGCAGAGTTGGACTAGATATGGTCCATATGTGTAGGAAACACCGTTCTTTTGTTCTCAGCACACACACGTTTCCTGCTGTGTTAGAGACTCTAGAAAGCAAGAGCGTGCTTCTCGCTCTAAAGCAGATTGTGATCCATGGATGAGAACTATGCTGTGTGTTTCCCTTCAGAAATGGAGTTAAATCCCAATCTCTGTGTCTTCCTACAAGCAAGACTTCAATTCAGGTAAGGGCACTCACTTTTCAGCTCAAACAAACTACATCGTTCACTGAGCTCACACATTTCTCATCTTAACAGACAAGCATTGGATGTTTAGGACCAGTGCTTTGTATCAGTTTAAGAAGTAGAGTTGGACTAGATATGGTCCGTATGTGTAGGAAACACCGTTCTTTTGTTGTCAGCACACTCACGTTTCCTGCTGTCTTAGAGACTCTAGAATGCAAGAGCGTGCTTCTTGTTATAAAGCAGAGTGTGATCAATGGATGATTACACTGCTGTGTGTTTTACTTCAGAAATGGAGTTAAATCCCAGGCTCTGAGTCTTCCAACAAGCAAGACTTCATTTCAGGTAAGGGATGTCACTTTTCTGCTCAAACGAACTACATCGTTAACGAAGATCACACGATTCTCATCTTAACTGACAAGCATTGGATGTTAGAGGACCAGTGCATTGTATCAGTTTCAGAAGCAGATTTGGACTACATATGGTCCGTATATGTAGGAAACACCGTTCTTTTGTTCTCAGCACACTCACGTTTCCTGCTGTCTTAGAGACTCTAGAAAGCAAGAGCGTGCTTCTCGCTCTAAAGCAGAGTGTGTTCCATGGATGAGAACTATGCTGTGTGTTTGCCTTCAGAAATGGAGTTAAATCCCAGGCTCTGAGTCTTCCAACAAGCAAGACTTCAATTCAGGTAAGACAGTCACTTTTCAGCTCAAACGAACTACATCGTTCACTGAGCTCACACATTTCTCATCTTAACAGACAAGCATTGGATGTTAGAGGACCAGTGCTTTGTATCAGTTTCAGAAGCAGAGTTGGACTATATAATGTCTGTATGTGTAGGAAACACCGTTCTTTTGTTCTCAGCAAAATCACGTTTCCTGCGGTCTTAGAGACTCTAGAAAGCAAGAGTGTGCTTCTTGTTCTAAAGCAGAGTGTCATCAATGGATGATTACACTGCTGTGTGTTTTACTTCAGAAATTGAGTTAAATCCCAGGCTCTGAGTCTTTCTACAAGCAAGACTTCAATTCAGGTAAGGGCAGTCACTTTTCTGCTCAAACGAACTACATCGTTAAAGAAGATCACACGATTCTCATCTTAACTGAGAAGCATTGGATGTTAGAGGACCAGTGCATTGTATCAGTTTCAGAAGCAGATTTGGACTACATATGGTCCGTATATGTAGGAAACACCGTTCTTTTGTTCTGGGCACACTCAGATTTCCTGCTATAATAGAGACTCTAATAGCAAGAGCGTGCTTCTCGCTCTAAAGCAGAGTGTGATCCATGGATGAGAACTATGCTGTGTGTTTCTCTTAAGAAAGGGATTTAAATTCCTGGCTCTGTATCTTACTACAAGCAAGACTTCGTTTCAGGTAAGGGCAGTCACTTTTCAGTTCAAAGGAACTACAATATTCACAAAGCTCACACGTTTCTCATCTTAACTGACAAGCATTGGATGTTAGAGGACCAGTGCTTTGTATCAGTTTCAGAAGCAGAGTTGAACTAGATATGGTCCGTATGTGTAGGAAACACCGTTCTTTTGTTCTCAGCAAAATCACGTTTCCTGCTGTCTTAGAGACTCTAGAAAGCAAGAGCGTGCTTCTTGTTATAAAGCAGAGTGTGATCAATGGATGATTACACTGCTGTGTGTTTTACTTCAGAAATGGACTTAAATCCCAGGCTCTGAGTCTTCCTACAGGCAAGACTTCAATTCAGGTAAGGGCAGTCACTTTTCTGCTCAAACGATCTACATCGTTCATGAAGCTCACACGTTTCTCATCTTAACTGACAAGCATTGGAGGTTAGAGGGTCAATGCTTTATATCAGTTTCAGAAGCAGATTTGGACTGGATATGGTCCATATGTGTAGGAAACACCGTTCTATTGTTCTGGGCACACTCAAATTTCCTGCTGTCTTAGAGACTCTAGAAAGCAAGATTGTGCTTCTCGCTCTAACCACAGTGTGATCCATGGATGAATACTATGCTGTGTGTTTCCCTTCAGAAATGGAGTTAAATCCCAGGTTCTGTGTCTTCCTACAAGCAAGACTTCGTTTCAGGTAAGGGTAGTCACTTTGCAGTTCAAAGGAACTACATCATTCACAAAGCTCACACGTTTCACATCTTAACTGACAAACATTGGATGTTAGAGGACCAGTGCTTTGTATCAGTTTCAGAAGCAGAGTTGCACTAGATATGATCCGTATGTGTAGGAAACACCGTTCTTTTGTTCTCAGCAAAATCACGTTTCCTGCTGTTTTAGAGACTCTAGAAAGCAAGGGTGTGCTTCTTGTTCTAAAGCAGAGTGTGATCAATGGATGATTACACTGCTGTGTGTTTTACTTCAGAAATGGAGTTAAATCCCAGGCTCTGATTCTTCCTACAAGCAAGACTTTGTTTAAGGTAAGGGCAGTCACTTTTCTGCTCAAACAAACTACATCGTTCATGAAGCTCACACGTTTCCCATCTTAACTGACAAGCATTGGATGTTAGAGGACCAGTGCTTTGTGTGAGATTCAGACGCAGAGTTGGACAAGATATGGTCCGTATGTGTAGGAAACACCGTTCTTTTGTTCTCAGCACACTCACGTTTCCTGCTGTGTTAGAGACTCTAGAAAGCAAGAGCGTGCTTCTCGCTCTAAAGCAGATTGTGATCCATGGATGAGAACTATGCTGTGTGTTTCCCTTCAGAAATGGAGTTAAATCCCAATCTCTGTGTCTTCCTACAAGCAAGACTTCGTTTCAGGTAAGGGCAGTCACTTTTCAGCTCAAACGAACTACATCGTTCACTGAGCTCACACGTTTCTCACCTTAACTGACAAGCATTGGATGTTAGAGGACCAGTGCTTTGTATCAGTTTCAGAAGCAGAGTTGAACTAGATATGGTCCGTATGTGTAGGAAACACCGTTCTTTTGTTCTCAGCAAAATCACGTTTCCTGCTGTCTTAGAGACTCTAGAAAACAAGAGCGTGCTTCTTGTTATAAAGCAGAGTGTGATCAATGGATGATTACACTGCTGTGTGTTTTACTTCAGAAATGGAGTTAAATCCCAGGCTCTGAGTCTTCCTACAGGCAAGACTTCAATTCAGGTAAGGGCAGTCACTTTTCTGCTCAAACGAACTACATCGTTCATGAAGCTCACACGTTTCTCATCTTAACAGACAAGCATTGGAATTTAGAGGATCAGTGCTTTGTATCAGTTTAAGAAGCAGATTTGGAGTAGATATGGTCCGTATGTGTAGGAAACACCGTTCTTTTGTTCTCAGCACACTCACGTTTCCTGCTGTCTTAGAGTCTCTAGAAAGCAAGAGCTTGCTTCTCGTTCTAAAGCAGAGTGTGATCCATGGATGAAAACTATGCTGTGTGTTTCACTTCAGAAAAGGAGTCAAATCCCAGGCTCTGAGTCTCCCTACAAGCAAGACTTCGTTTCAGGTAAGGACAGTCACTTTTCTGCTCAAACGAACTACATCTTTCACAAAGCACACTCGTTTCTCATCTTAACTGACAAGCATTGGATGTTAGAGGACCAGTGCATTCTATCTGTTTCAGAAGAACTTTTGGACTACATATAGTCAGTATGTGTAGGAAACACCGTTCTTTTGTTCTTGGCACACTCACGTTTCCTGCTGTCTTAGAAACTCTAGAAAGCAAGAGCGTGCTTTTCGCTCTAAAGCACAGTGTGATCCATGGATGAGAACTATGCTGTGTGTTTGCCTTCAGAAATGGAGTTAAATCCCAGGCTCTGAGTCTTCCTACAAGCAAGACTTCAATTCAGGTAAGACAGTCACTTTTCTGCTCAAACGAACTACATCGTTCATGAAGCTCACACGTTTCCCATCTTAACTGACAAGCATTGGATGTTAGTGGGTCAGTGCTTTGTATCAGTTTCAGAAGCAGAGTTGGACTAGATATGGTCCGTATTTGTAGGAAACTCCGTCCTTTTGTTCTCAGCAAAATCACGTTTCCTCCTGTCTTAGAGACTCTAAAAAGCAAGAGCGTGCTTCTTATTCTAAAGCAGAGTGTGATCAATGGATGAGAACACTGCTGTGTGTTTCAATTCAGAAATGGAGTTAAATCCCAGGCTCTGAGTCTTCGTACAAGCAAGACTTCGTTTAAGGTAAGGTCAGTCACTTTTTTGCTCAAAAGAACTACATCGTTCATGAAGCTCACACGTTTCCCATCTTAACTGACAAGCATTGGATGTTAGTGGGTCAGTGCTTTGTATCAGTTTCAGAAGCAGAGTTGGACTAGATATGGTCCTTATGTGTAGGAAACACCGTTCTTTTGTTCTGGGCACACTCAGATTTCCTGCTATATTAGAGAGTCTAATAGCAAGAGCGTGCTTCTCGCTCTAAAGCAGAGTGTGATCCATGGATGAGAACTATGCTGTGTGTTTCTCTTAAGAAATGGAGTTAAATCCCAGGCTCTGTGTCTTACTACAAGCAAGACTTCGTTTCAGGTAAGGGCAGTCACTTTTCAGTTCAAAGGAACTACATCATTCACAAAGCTCACACGTTTCTCATCTTAACTGACAAGCATTGGATGTTAGAGGACCAATGCTTTGTATCAGTTTCAGAAGCAGAGTTGAACTAGATATGGTCCGTATGTGTAGGAAACACCGTTCTTTTGTTCTCAACAAAATCACGTTTCCTGCTGTCTTAGAGACGCTAGAAAGCAAGAGCGTGCTTCTTGTTCTAAAGCAGAGTATGAACAATGGATGATTACACTGCTGTGTGTTTTACTTCAGAAATGGAGTGAAATCCCAGGCTCTGAGTCTTCCGACAAGCAAGACTTCAATTCAGGTAAGGCAGTCACTTTTCTGCTCAAACGAACTACATCGTTCATGAAGCTCACACATTTCCCATCTTAACTGACAAGCATTGTATTTTAGAGGACCAGTGATTTGTATCAGTTTAAGAAGCAGAGTTGGACTAGATATGGTCCGTATGTGTAGGAAACACCGTTCTTTGTTCTCAGCACAGTCACGTTTCCTGCTTTCTTAGAGACTCTAGAAAGCAAGAGCGTGCTTCTCGCTCTAAAGCAGAGTGTGTTCCATGGATGAGAACTATGCTGTGTGTTTGCCTTCAGAAATAGACTTAAATCCCAGGCTATAAGTCTTCCTACAATCAAGACTTCGTTTCAGGTAAGGACAGTCACTTTTCTGCTCAAACGAACTACATCGTTCACAGAGCTCACACATTTCTCATCCTAACTGACAATCATTGGATGTTAGAGGGTCAATGCTTTATGTCAGTTTCAGAAGCAGATTTGGACTGGATATGGTCCGTATGTGTAGGAAACACCGTTCTTTTGTTCTGGGCATACTCACGTTTCCTGCTGTCTTAGAGACTCTAGAAAGCAAGAGCCTGTTTTTCGCTCTAAAGCAGAGTGTGATCCATGGATGAGAACTATGCTGTGTGTTTGCCTTCAGAAATGGAGTTAAATCCCAGGCTCTGATTCTTCTGACAAGCAAGACTTCAATTCAGGTAAGGCAGTCACTTTTCTGCTCAAACGAACTACATCGTTCATGAAGCACACACGTTTCCCATCTTAACTGACAAGCATTGGATGTTAGAGGGTCAGTGCTTTGTATCAGTTTCAGAAGCAGATTTGGACTAGATATGGTCCGTATGTGTAGGAAACTCGGTTCATTTGTTCTCAGCAAAATCACGTTTCCTCCTGTCTTAGAGACTCTAAAAAGCAAGAGCATGCTTCTTCTTCTAAAGCAGAGTGTGATCCATTGATGAGAACTATGCTGTGTGTTTGCCTTCAGAAATGGACTTAAATCCCAGGCTCTAAGTCTTCCTACAAGCAAGACTTCGTTTCAGGTAAGGACAGACACTTTTCTGCTCAAACGAACTACATCGTTCACAGAGCTCACACATTTCTCATCCAAACTGACAATCATTGGATGTTAGAGGGTCAATGCTTTATATCAGTTTCAGAAGCAGATTTGGACTGGATATGGTCCATATGTGTAGGAAACACCGTTCTATTATTCTGGGCACACTCAAATTTCCTGCTGTCTTAGAGACTCTAGAAAACAAGAGTGTGCTTCTCGCTTTAACCACAGTGTGATCCATGGCTGAATACTATGCTGTGTGTTTCCCTTCAGAAATGGAGTTAAATCCAAGGCTCTGTGTCTTCCTACATGCAAGACTTCGTTTCAGGTAAGGGTAGTCACTTTTCAGTTCAAAGGAACTACATCATTCACAAAGCTCACACGTTTCTCATCTTAACTGACAAACATTGGATGTTAGAGGACCAGTGCTTTGTATCAGTTTCAGAAGCAGAGTTGGACTAGATATGGTCTGTATGTGTAGGAAACACCGTTCTTTTGTTCTCAGCACACTCACGTTTCCTGCTGTCTTAGAGAATCTAGAAAGCAAGAGCGTGCTTCTTGTTCTAAAGCAGAGTGTGATCAATGGATGAGAACACTGCTGTGTGTTTCAATTAAGAAATGGAGTTAAATCCAGGGCTCTGAGTCTTCCTACAAGCAAGACTTCATTTCAGGTAAGGGCAGTCACTTTTCTGCTCAAACGAACTACATCGTTAACAAAGATCACACGATTCTCATCTTAACTGACAAGCATTGGATGTTAGAGGACCAGTGCATTGTATCAGTTTCAGAAGCAGATTTGGACTACATATGGTCCGTATATGTAGGAAACACCGTTCTTTTGTTCTGGGCACACTCAGATTTCCTGCTATATTAGAGACTCTAAAAGCAAGAGCGTGCTTCCCGCTCTAAAGCAGAGTGTGATCCATGGATGAGAACTATGCTGTGTGTTTCTCTTAAGAAATGGAGTTAAATCCCAGGCTCTGTGTCTTACTACAAGCAAGACTTCATTTCAGGTAAGGGCAGTCACATTTCAGTTCAAAGGAACTACATCATTCACAAAGCTCACACGTTTCTCATCTTAACTGACAAGCATTGGATGTTAGAGGACCAGTGCTTTGTATCAGTTTCAGAAGCAGAGTTGAACTAGATATGGTCCGTATGTGTAGGAAACACCGTTCTATTGTTCTCAGCAAAATCACGTTTCCTGCTGTCTTAGAGACTCTAGAAAGCAAGAGGGTGCTTCTTGTTAAAAAGCAGAGTGTGATGAATGGGTGATTACACTGCTGTGTGTTTTAGTTCAGAAATGGAGTTAAATCCCAGGCTCTGAGTCTTCCTACAGGCAAGACTTCAATTCAGGTAAGGGAAGTCACTTTTCTGCTCAAACGAACTACATCTTTCCCGAAGCACACACGTTTCTCATCTTAACTGACAAGCATTGGATGTTAGAGGACCATGGCATTCTATCTGTTTCAGAAGAAGTTTTGGACTACATTTAGTCCGTATGTGTAGGAAACACCGTTCTTTTGTTCTGGGCACACTCACGTTTCCTGCTGTCTTAGAGACTCTAGAAAGCAAGAGCGTGCTTCTTGCTCTAAAGCAGAGTGTGATCCATGGATGAGAACTATGCTGTGTGTTTGCCTTCAGAAATGGAGTTAATTCCCAGGCTCTGAGTCTTCCTACAAGCAAGACTTCAATTCAGGTAAGGGCAGTCACTTTTCTGCTCAAACGAACTACATTGTTCATGAAGCTCACACGTTTCCCATCTTAACTGACAAGCGTTGGATGTTAGAGGGTAGGTGCTTTGTATCAGTTTCAGAAGCAGATTTGGACTAGATATGGTCCGTATGTGTAGGAAACTCCGTTCTTTTGTTCTCAGCAAAATCACGTTTCCTCCTGTCTTAGAGACTCTAAAAAGCAAGACCGTGCTTCTTATTCTAAAGCAGAGTGTGATCAATGGATGAGAACACTGCTGTGTGTTTCAATACAGAAATGGAGTTAAATCCCACACTCTGAGTCTTCGTACAAGCAAGACTTCGTTTAAGGTAAGGGCAGTCACTTTTCTGCTCAAATGAACTACATCGTTCATGAAGCTCACACTGTTCCCATCTTAACTGACAAGCATTGGATTTTAGAGGACCAGTGCTTTGTATCAGTTTCAGAAGATGAGTTGGACTAGATATGGTCCATATGTGTAGGAAACACTGTTCTTTTGTTCTCAGCACACTCAGGTTTCCTGCTCTCTTAGAGAATCTAGAAAGCAATAGCGTGCTTCTCGCTCTAAAGCAGAGTGTGATCCATGGATGAGAACTATGCTGTGTGTTTGCCTTCAGAAATGGAGTTAAATCCCAGGCTCTGAGTCTTCCTACAAGCAAGACTTTGTTTCAGGTAAGGACAGTCACTTTTCTGCTCAAACGAACTACATCATTCACAGATATCACACGTTTCTCATCTTAACTGACAAGCATTGGATGTTAGAGGGTCAATGCTTTATATCAGTTTCAGAAGCAGATTTGGACTGGATATGGTCCATATGTGTAGGAAACACTGTTCTATTGTTCTGGGCACACTCAAATTTCCTGCTGTCTTTGAGACTCTAGAAAGCAAGTGTGTGCTTCTCGCTCTAACCACAGTGTGATCCATGGATGAATACTATGCTGTGTGTTTCCCTTCAGAAATGGAGTTAAATCCCAGGTTCTGTGTCTTCCTACAAGCAAGACTTCATTTCAGGTAAGGGTAGTCACTTTTCAACTCAAACGAACTACATCGTTCACTGAGCTCACACATTTCACATCTTAACAGACAAGCATTGGATGTTAGAGGACCAGTGCTTTGTATCAGTTTCAGAAGCAGAGTTGGACTATATAATGTCTGTATGTGTAGGAAACACCGTTCTTTTGTTCTCAGCAAAATCACATTTCCTGCTGTCTTAGAGACTCTAGAAAGCAAGAGCGTGCTTCTTGTTCTAAAGCAGAGTGTGATCAATGGATGATTACACTGCTGTGTGTTTTACTTCAGAAATGGAATTAAATCCCAGGCTCTGAGTCTTCCTACAAGTAAGACTTCAATTCAGGTAAGGGCAGTCATTTTTCTGCTCAAACGAACTACATCGTTCATGAAGCTCACACGTTTCCCATCTTAACTGACAAGCATTGGATGTTAGTTGGTCAGTGCTTTGTATCAGTTTAAGAAGCAGATTTGGACTAGATATGGTCCGTATGTGTAGGAAACACCGTTCTTTTGTTCTCAGCACACTCACGTTTCCTGCTGTCTTAGAGTCTCTAGAAAGCAAGAGCTTGCTTCTCGTTCTAAAGCAGAGTGTGATCCATGGATGAAAACTATGCTGTGTGTTTCACTTCAGAAAAGGAGTCAAATCCCAGGCTCTGAGTCTCCCTACAAGCAAGACTTCCTTTCAGGTAAGGACAGTCACTTTTCTGCTCAAAAGAACTACATCGTTCATGAAGCTCACACGTTTCCCATCTTAACTGACAAGCATTGGATGTTAGAGGACCAGTGCATTCTATCTGTTTCAGAAGAACTTTTGGACTACATGTAGTCAGTATGTGTAGGAAACACCGTTCTTTTGTTCTTGGCACACTCACGTTTCCTGCTGTCTTAGAGACTCTAGAAAGCAAGAGCGTGCTTCTTGTTATAAAGCAGAGTGTGATCAATGGATGATTACACTGCTGTGTGTTTTACTTCAGAAATGGAGTTAAATCCCAGGCTCTGAGTCTTCCTACAGGCAAGACTTCAATTCAGGTAAGGGCAGTCACTTTTCTGCTCAAACGAACTACATCGTTCATGAAGCTCACACGTTTCTCATCTTAACAGACAAGCATTGGATGTTAGAGGATCAGTGCTTTGTATCAGTTTAAGAAGCAGATTTGGACTAGATATGGTCCGTATGTGTAGGAAACACCGTTCTTTTGTTCTCAGCACACTCACGTTTCCTGCTGTCTTAGAGTCTCTAGAAAGCAAGAGCTTGCTTCTCGTTCTAAAGCAGAGTGTGATCCATGGATGAAAACTATGCTGTGTGTTTCACTTCAGAAAAGGAGTCAAATCCCAGGCTCTGAGTCTCCCTACAAGCAAGACTTCGTTTCAGGTAAGGACAGTCACTTTTCTGCTCAAACGAACTACATCTTTCACGAAGCACACTCGTTTCTCATCTTAACTGACAAGCATTGGATGTTAGAGGACCAGTGCTTTGTATGAGATTCAGACGCAGAGTTGGACTAGATATGGTCCATATGTGTAGGAAACACCGTTCTTTTGTTCTCAGCACACACACGTTTCCTGCTGTGTTAGAGACTCTAGAAAGCAAGAGCGTGCTTCTCGCTCTAAAGCAGATTGTGATCCATGGATGAGAACTATGCTGTGTGTTTCCCTTCAGAAATGGAGTTAAATCCCAATCTCTGTGTCTTCCTACAAGCAAGACTCAATTCAGGTAAGGGCAGTCACTTTTCAGCTCAAACAAACTACATCGTTCACTGAGCTCACTCATTTCTCATCTTAACAGACAAGCATTGGATGTTTAGGACCAGTGCTTTGTATCAGTTTAAGAAGTAGAGTTGGACTAGATATGGTCCGTATGTGTAGGAAACACCGTTCTTTTGTTGTCAGCACACTCACGTTTCCTGCTGTCTTAGAGACTCTAGAATGCAAGAGCGTGCTTCTTGTTATAAAGCAGAGTGTGATCAATGGATGATTACACTGCTGTGTGTTTTACTTCAGAAATGGAGTTAAATCCCAGGCTCTGAGTCTTCCAACAAGCAAGACTTCATTTCAGGTAAGGGATGTCACTTTTCTGCTCAAACGAACTACATCGTTAACGAAGATCACACGATTCTCATCTTAACTGACAAGCATTGGATGTTAGAGGACCAGTGCATTGTATCAGTTTCAGAAGCAGATTTGGACTACATATGGTCCGTATATGTAGGAAACACCGTTCTTTTGTTCTCAGCACACTCACGTTTCCTGCTGTCTTAGAGACTCTAGAAAGCAAGAGCGTGCTTCTCGCTCTAAAGCAGAGTGTGATCCATGGATGAGAACTATGCTGTGTGTTTGCCTTCAGAAATGGAGTTAAATCCCAGGCTCTGAGTCTTCCAACAAGCAAGACTTCAATTCAGGTAAGACAGTCACTTTTCAGCTCAAACGAACTACATCGTTCACTGAGCTCACACATTTCTCATCTTAACAGACAAGCATTGGATGTTAGAGGACCAGTGCTTTGTATCAGTTTCAGAAGCAGAGTGGACTATATAATGTCTGTATGTGTAGGAAACACCGTTCTTTTGTTCTCAGCAAAATCACGTTTCCTGCGGTCTTAGAGACTCTAGAAAGCAAGAGTGTGCTTCTTGTTCTAAAGCAGAGTGTCATCAATGGATGATTACACTGCTGTGTGTTTTACTTCAGAAATTGAGTTAAATCCCAGGCTCTGAGTCTTTCTACAAGCAAGACTTCAATTCAGGTAAGGGCAGTCACTTTTCTGCTCAAACGAACTACATCGTTAAAGAAGATCACACGATTCTCATCTTAACTGAGAAGCATTGGATGTTAGAGGACCAGTGCTTTGTATCAGTTTCAGAAGCAGAGTGGACTATAAAATGTCTGTATGTGTAGGAAACACCGTTCTTTTGTTCTCAGCAAAATCACGTTTCCTGCGGTCTTAGAGACTCTAGAAAGCAAGAGTGTGCTTCTTGTTCTAAAGCAGAGTGTCATCAATGGATGATTACACTGCTGTGTGTTTTACTTCAGAAATGGAGTTAAATCCCAGGCTCTGAGTCTTCCTACAAGCAAGACTTTGTTTAAGGTAAGGGCAGTCACTTTTCTGCTCAAACAAACTACATCGTTCATGAAGCTCACACGTTTCCCATCTTAACTGACAAGCATTGGATGTTAGAGGACCAGTGCTTTGTGTGAGATTCAGACGCAGAGTTGGACAAGATATGGTCCGTATGTGTAGGAAACACCGTTCTTTTGTTCTCAGCACACTCACGTTTCCTGCTGTGTTAGAGACTCTAGAAAGCAAGAGCGTGCTTCTCGCTCTAAAGCAGATTGTGATCCATGGATGAGAACTATGCTGTGTGTTTCCCTTCAGAAATGGAGTTAAATCCCAATCTCTGTGTCTTCCTACAAGCAAGACTTCGTTTCAGGTAAGGGCAGTCACTTTTCAGCTCAAACGAACTACATCGTTCACTGAGCTCACACGTTTCTCACCTTAACTGACAAGCATTGGATGTTAGAGGACTAGTGCTTTGTATCAGTTTCAGAAGCAGAGTTGAACTAGATATGGTCCGTATGTGTAGGAAACACCGTTCTTTTGTTCTCAGCAAAATCACGTTTCCTGCTGTCTTAGAGACTCTAGAAAACAAGAGCGTGCTTCTTGTTATAAAGCAGAGTGTGATCAATGGATGATTACACTGCTGTGTGTTTTACTTCAGAAATGGAGTGAAATCCCAGGCTCTGAGTCTTCCTACAGGCAAGACTTCAATTCAGGTAAGGGCAGTCACTTTTCTGCTCAAACGAACTACATCGTTCATGAAGCTCACACGTTTCTCATCTTAACAGACAAGCATTGGATGTTAGAGGATCAATGCTTTGTATCAGTTTAAGAAGCAGATTTGGAGTAGATATGGTCCGTATGTGTAGGAAACACCGTTCTTTTGTTCTCAGCACACTCACGTTTCCTGCTGTCTTAGAGTCTCTAGAAAGCAAGAGCTTGCTTCTCGTTCTAAAGCAGAGTGTGATCCATGGATGAAAACTATGCTGTGTGTTTCACTTCAGAAAAGGAGTCAAATCCCAGGCTCTGAGTCTCCCTACAAGCAAGACTTCGTTTCAGGTAAGGACAGTCACTTTTCTGCTCAAACGAACTACATCTTTCACGAAGCACACTCGTTTCTCATCTTAACTGACAAGCATTGGATGTTAGAGGACCAGTGCATTCTATCTGTTTCAGAAGAACTTTTGGACTACATATAGTCAGTATGTGTAGGAAACACCGTTCTTTTGTTCTTGGCACACTCAGGTTTCCTGCTGTCTTAGAGACTCTAGAAAGCAAGAGCGTGCTTTTCGCTCTAAAGCACAGTGTGATCCATGGATGAGAACTATGCTGTGTGTTTGCCTTCAGAAATGGAGTTAAATCCCAGGCTCTGAGTCTTCCTACAAGCAAGACTTCAATTCAGGTAAGACAGTCACTTTTCTGCTCAAACGAACTACATCGTTCATGAAGCTCACACGTTTCCCATCTTAACTGACAAGCATTGGATGTTAGAGGGTCAGTGCTTTGTATCAGTTTCAGAAGCAGATTTGGACTAGATATGGTCCGTATTTGTAGGAAACTCCGTCCTTTTGTTCTCAGCAAAATCACGTTTCCTCCTGTCTTAGAGACTCTAAAAAGCAAGAGCGTGCTTCTTATTCTAAAGCAGAGTGTGATCAATGGATGAGAACACTGCTGTGTGTTTCAATTCAGAAATGGAGTTAAATCCCAGGCTCTGAGTCTTCGTACAAGCAAGACTTCGTTTAAGGTAAGGTCAGTCACTTTTTTGCTCAAAAGAACTACATCATTCATGAAGCTCACACGTTTCCCATCTTAACTGACAAGCATTGGATGTTAGAGGACCAGTGCTTTGTATCTGTTTCAGAAGAACTTTTGGACTACATATAGTCAGTATGTGTAGGAAACACCGTTCTTTTGTTCTTGGCACACTCACGTTTCCTGCTGTCTTAGAGACTCTAGAAAGCAAGAGCGTGCTTCTTGTTATAAAGCAGAGTGTGATCAATGGATGATTACACTGCTGTGTGTTTTACTTCAGAAATGGAGTTAAATCCCAGGCTCTGAGTCTTCCTACAAGTAAGACTTCAATTCAGGTAAGGGCAGTCATTTTTCTGCTCAAACGAACTACATCGTTCATGAAGCTCACACGTTTCCCATCTTAACTGACAAGCATTGGATGTTAGTGGGTCAGTGCTTTGTATCAGTTTCAGAAGCAGAGTTGGACTAGATATGGTCCTTATGTGTAGGAAACACCGTTCTTTTGTTCTGGGCACACTCAGATTTCCTGCTATATTAGAGAGTCTAATAGCAAGAGCGTGCTTCTCGCTCTAAAGCAGAGTGTGATCCAGGATGAGAACTATGCTGTGTGTTTCTCTTAAGAAATGGAGTTAAATCCCAGGCTCTGTGTCTTACTACAAGCAAGACTTCGTTTCAGGTAAGGGCAGTCAATTTTCAGTTCAAAGGAACTACATCATTCACAAAGCTCACACGTTTCTCATCTTAACTGACAAGCATTGGATGTTAGAGGACCAATGCTTTGTATCAGTTTCAGAAGCAGAGTTGAACTAGATATGGTCCGTATGTGTAGGAAACACCGTTCTTTTGTTCTCAGCAAAATCACGTTTCCTGCTGTCTTAGAGACGCTAGAAAGCAAGAGCGTGCTTCTTGTTCTAAAGCAGAGTATGAACAATGGATGATTACACTGCTGTGTGTTTTACTTCAGAAATGGAGTTAAATCCCAGGCTCTGAGTCTTCCGACAAGCAAGACATCAATTCAGGTAAGGCAGTCACTTTTCTGCTCAAACGAACTACATCGTTCATGAAGCTCACACATTTCCCATCTTAACTGACAAGCATTGTATTTTAGAGGACCAGTGATTTGTATCAGTTTAAGAAGCAGAGTTGGACTAGATATGGTCCGTATGTGTAGGAAACACCGTTCTTTGTTCTCAGCACAGTCACGTTTCCTGCTGTCTTAGAGACTCTAGAAAGCAAGAGCGTGCTTCTCGCTCTAAAGCAGAGTGTGTTCCATGGATGAGAACTATGCTGTGTGTTTGCCTTCAGAAATAGACTTAAATCCCAGGCTATAAGTCTTCCTACAATCAAGACTTCGTTTCAGGTAAGGACAGTCACTTTTCTGCTCAAACGAACTACATCGTTCACAGAGCTCACACATTTCTCATCCTAACTGACAATCATTGGATGTTAGAGGGTCAATGCTTTATGTCAGTTTCAGAAGCAGATTTGGACTGGATATGGTCCGTATGTGTAGGAAACACCGTTCTTTTGTTCTGGGCACACTCACGTTTCCTGCTGTCTTAGAGACTCTAGAAAGCAAGAGCCTGTTTTTCGCTCTAAAGCAGAGTGTGATCCATGGATGAGAACTATGCTGTGTGTTTGCCTTCAGAAATGGAGTTAAATCCCAGGCTCTGATTCTTCTGACAAGCAAGACTTCAATTCAGGTAAGGCAGTCACTTTTCTGCTCAAACGAACTACATCTTTCATGAAGCACACACGTTTCCCATCTTAACTGACAAGCATTGGATGTTAGAGGGTCAGTGCTTTGTATCAGTTTCAGAAGCAGATTTGGACTAGATATGGTCCGTATGTGTAGGAAACTCGGTTCATTTGTTCTCAGCAAAATCACGTTTCCTCCTGTCTTAGAGACTCTAAAAAGCAAGAGCATGCTTCTTCTTCTAAAGCAGAGTGTGATCCATTGATGAGAACTATGCTGTGTGTTTGCCTTCAGAAATGGACTTAAATCCCAGGCTCTAAGTCTTCCTACAAGCAAGACTTCGTTTCAGGTAAGGACAGACACTTTTCTGCTCAAACGAACTACATCGTTCACAGAGCTCACACATTTCTCATCCAAACTGACAATCATTGGATGTTAGAGGGTCAATGCTTTATATCAGTTTCAGAAGCAGATTTGGACTGGATATGGTCCATATGTGTAGGAAACACCGTTCTATTATTCTGGGCACACTCAAATTTCCTGCTGTCTTAGAGACTCTAGAAAGCAAGAGCGTGCTTCTTGTTCTAAAGCAGAGTGTGATCAATGGATGAGAACACTGCTGTGTGTTTCAATTAAGAAATGGAGTTAAATCCAGGGCTCTGAGTCTTCCTACAAGCAAGACTTCATTTCAGGTAAGGGCAGTCACTTTTCTGCTCAAACGAACTACATCGTTAACAAAGATCACACGATTCTCATCTTAACTGACAAGCATTGGATGTTAGAGGACCAGTGCATTGTATCAGTTTCAGAAGCAGATTTGGACTACATATGGTCCGTATATGTAGGAAACACCGTTCTTTTGTTCTGGGCACACTCAGATTTCCTGCTATATTAGAGACTCTAAAAGCAAGAGCGTGCTTCCCGCTCTAAAGCAGAGTGTGATCCATGGATGAGAACTATGCTGTGTGTTTCTCTTAAGAAATGGAGTTAAATCCCAGGCTCTGTGTCTTACTACAAGCAAGACTTCATTTCAGGTAAGGGCAGTCACATTTCAGTTCAAAGGAACTACATCATTCACAAAGCTCACACGTTTCTCATCTTAACTGACAAGCATTGGATGTTAGAGGACCATGGCATTCTATCTGTTTCAGAAGAAGTTTTGGACTACATTTAGTCCGTATGTGTAGGCAACATCGTTCTTTTGTTCTGGGCACACTCACGTTTCATGCTGTCTTAGAGCCTCTAGAAAGCAAGAGAGTGCTTCTCGCTCTAAAGCAGAGTGTGATCCATGGATGAGAACTCTGCTGTGTGTTTCACTTCAGAAATTTAGTTATATCCCAGGCTCTGAGTCTTCCTACAAGCAAGACTTCCTTTCATTTAAGGGCAGATTCTTTATAGCTCAAAGGAACTACGTCGTTCAGGAAGCTCCCACGTTTCTCATCGTAACTGACAAGCATTGGATGTTAGAGGACCAGTGCTTTCTATCAGTTTCAGAAGCAGATTTGGACTTCATATGTTCCGCATGTGTAGGCAACATCGTTCTTTTGTTCTTAGCACACTCACGTTTCATGCTGTCTTAGAGCCTCTAGAAAGCAAGAGAGTGCTTCTTGCTCTAAAGCAGAGTGTGATCAATGGATGAGAACTCTGCTGTGTGTTTCACTTCAGAAATGGAGTTAAATCCCAGGCTCTGAGTCTTCCTACAAGCCAGACTTCATTTCAGTAAGGGCAGTCACTTTTCTGCTCGTATGAACTACATCGTTCAGGAAGCTCACACGTTTCGGATCTTACCTGACAAGCATTGGATGTTAGAGGACCTGTGGTTTGTTTCAGTTTCAGAAGCAGAGATGAACTAGATATGTTCCGTATGTTTAGGAACCACCATTCTTTTGTTCTGAGCACACTCAGGTTTCCTGCTGTATTAGAGAATCTAGAAAGCAAGAACTTGCTTCTCGCTCTAAAGCAGAGTATGATCCATGGATGAGAACTCTGCTGTGTGTTTCCCTTCAGAAATGGAGTTAAATCCCAGCCTCTGAGTCTTCCTACAAGCAAGACTTCCTTTCATGTAAGGGTAGTTTCTTTATAGCTCAAAGGAACTACATCGTTCACGAAGCTCACACGTTTCTCATCTTAACTGACAAGCATTGGATGTTAGAGGACCAGTGCTTTGTATCAGCTTCAGAAGCAGAGTTGGACTAGATATGGTCCGTATTTGTAGGAAACACCGTTCTTTTGTTCTGGGCACACTCAGGTTTCCTGCTGTCTTATAGACTCTAGAACGCAAGAGCATGCTTCTTGCTCGAAAGCAGAGTGTGATGATGGATGAGAACTCTGCTGTGTGTTTCCCTTCAGAAATGGAGTTAAATCCCAGGCTCTGTGTCTTACTACAAGCAAGACTTCTTTTCAGGTAAGGGCAGTTCCTTTTCAACTCAAACGTACTACATCGTTCACGAAGCTCACACGTTTCTGATCTTACCTGACAAGAATTGGATGTTAGAGGACCAGTGCTTTGTATCAGTTTCAGAAGCAGATTTGGACTTCATATTGTCCGTATGTGTACGAAAAACCTTTCTTTTGTTCTTCGCACACTCAGATTTCCTGCTGTCTTAGAGACTCTAGAAAGCAAGAGCCTGCTTCTTGTTCTAAAGCAGAGTGTGATCAATGGATGAGAACACTGCTGTGTGTTTCACTTCAGAAATGGAGTTAAATCCCAGGCTCTGTGTCTTCCAACATTCAAGACTTCGTTTCAGGTAAGGGCATTCACTTTTCTGCTCAAACGAACTACATCGTTCAGGAAGCTCTCACGTTTCTCATCTTAACTGACAAGCATTGGATGTTAGAGGACCAGTGCTTTGTATCAGTTTCAGAAGTAGATTTCGACTACATATGGTCCGTATGTGTACGAAAAACCGTTCTTTTTTTCTGCACACACTCAGATTTCCTGCTCTATTAGAGAATCTAGAAAGGAAGAGTGTGCTTATCGCTCTAAAGCAGAGTGTGATCAATGGATGAGAACTCTGCTGTATGTTTCACTTCAGAAATGGAGTTAAATCCCAGGCTCTGAGTCTTCCTACAAGCCAGACTTCGTTTCAGGTAAGGGCAGTCACATTTCTGCTCAAAGGAACTACATCGTTCTCTAAGCTCACATGTTTCGGATCTTACCTGACAAGCATTGGATGTTAGAGGACCTGTGGTTTGTTTGAGTTTCAGAAGCAGAGTTGAACTGGATATGTTCTGAATGTTTAGGAAACACCATTTTTTTGTTCTGAGCACACTCAGGTTTCCTGTTGTATTAGAGTCTCTAGAAAGCAAGAGCTTGCTTCTCGCTCTAAAGCAGAGTGTGATCCATGGATGAGAACTCTGCTGTGTGTTTCCCATCAGAAATGGAGTTAAATCCCATGCTCTGTGTCTTCCTACAAGGAAGACTTCGTTTCAGGTAAGGGCAGTCACTTTTCAGCTCAAAAGAACTACTTCGTTCACGAAGCTCACACGTTTCTCATCTTAACAGACAAGCATTGGATGGTAGAGGACCAGTGCTTTGTATCAGTTTCAGAAGCAGATTTCGACTACATATGGTCCGTATGTGTACGAAAAACCGTTCTTTTGTTCTTGGCACACTCAGATTTCCTGCTGTATTAGAGACTCTAGAAAGCAAGAGTGTGCTTCTCGCTCTAAAGCAGAGTGTGATCCATGGATGACAACTCTGCTGTTTGTTTCATTTCAGAAATGGAGTTAAATCCCAGGCTCTGTGTCTTACTACAAGCTAGACTTCGTTTCAGGTAAGGGCAGTCACTTTTCAGCTCAAACGAACTACATCGTTCACGAAGCTCACACGTTTCTCATCTTACCTGACAAGCATTGGATGTTAGAGGACCAGTTCTTTGTATCAGTTTCAGAAGCAGAGTTGGACTAGATATGGTCCGTATTTGTAGGAAACACCGTTCTTTTGTTCTGGGCACACTCTGGTTTCCTGCTGTCTTAGAGACTCTAGAACGCAAGAGCATGCTTCTTGCTCTAAAGCAGAGTGTGATGATGGATGAGAACTCTGCTGTGTTTTTCCTTTCAGAAATGGAGTTAAATCCCAGGCTCTGTGTCTTACTACAAGCAAGACTTCTTTTCAGGTAAGGGCAGTTCCTTTACAACTCAAACGTACTACATCGTTCACGAAGCTCACACGTTTCGGATCTTACCTGACAAGAATTGGATGTTAGAGGACCTGTGGTTTTTTTCAGTTTCAGAAGCAGAGTTGAACCAGATATGGTCCTTATGTTTAGGAAACACCATTCTTTTGTTCTGAGCACACTCAGGTTTCCTGCTGTATTAGAGACTCTAGAAAGCAAGATCGTGCTTCTCGCTCTAAAGCAGAGTGTGATCCATGGATGAGAACTCTGCTGTGTGTTTCACTTCAGAAATTTAGTTATATCCCAGGCTCTGAGTCTTCCTACAAGCAAGACTTCCTTTCATTTAAGGGCAGATTCTTTATAGCTCAAAGGAACTACGTCGTTCAGGAAGCTCCCACGTTTCTCATCGTAACTGACAAGCATTGGATGTTAGAGGACCAGTGCTTTCTATCAGTTTCAGAAGCAGATTTGGACTTCATATGTTCCGCATGTGTAGGCAACATCGTTCTTTTGTTCTTAGCACACTCACGTTTCATGCTGTCTTAGAGCCTCTAGAAAGCAAGAGAGTGCTTCTTGCTCTAAAGCAGAGTGTGATCAATGGATGAGAACTCTGCTGTGTGTTTCACTTCAGAAATGGAGTTAAATCCCAGGCTCTGAGTCTTCCTACAAGCCAGACTTCATTTCAGTAAGGGCAGTCACTTTTCTGCTCGTATGAACTACATCGTTCAGGAAGCTCACACGTTTCGGATCTTACCTGACAAGCATTGGATGTTAGAGGACCTGTGGTTTGTTTCAGTTTCAGAAGCAGAGATGAACTAGATATGTTCCGTATGTTTAGGAACCACCATTCTTTTGTTCTGAGCACACTCAGGTTTCCTGCTGTATTAGAGAATCTAGAAAGCAAGAACTTGCTTCTCGCTCTAAAGCAGAGTATGATCCATGGATGAGAACTCTGCTGTGTGTTTCCCTTCAGAAATGGAGTTAAATCCCAGCCTCTGAGTCTTCCTACAAGCAAGACTTCCTTTCATGTAAGGGTAGTTTCTTTATAGCTCAAAGGAACTACATCGTTCACGAAGCTCACACGTTTCTCATCTTAACTGACAAGCATTGGATGTTAGAGGACCAGTGCTTTGTATCAGCTTCAGAAGCAGAGTTGGACTAGATATGGTCCGTATTTGTAGGAAACACCGTTCTTTTGTTCTGGGCACACTCAGGTTTCCTGCTGTCTTATAGACTCTAGAATGCAAGAGCATGCTTCTTGCTCGAAAGCAGAGTGTGATGATGGATGAGAACTCTGCTGTGTGTTTCCCTTCAGAAATGGAGTTAAATCCCAGGCTCTGTGTCTTACTACAAGCAAGACTTCTTTTCAGGTAAGGGCAGTTCCTTTTCAACTCAAACGTACTACATCGTTCACGAAGCTCACACGTTTCGGATCTTACCTGACAAGAATTGGATGTTAGAGGACCAGTGCTTTGTATCAGTTTCAGAAGCAGATTTGGACTTCATATTGTCCGTATGTGTACGAAAAACCTTTCTTTTGTTCTTCGCACACTCAGATTTCCTGCTGTCTTAGAGACTCTAGAAAGCAAGAGCCTGCTTCTTGTTCTAAAGCAGAGTGTGATCAATGGATGAGAACACTGCTGTGTGTTTCACTTCAGAAATGGAGTTAAATCCCAGGCTCTGTGTCTTCCAACATTCAAGACTTCGTTTCAGGTAAGGGCATTCACTTTTCTGCTCAAACGAACTACATCGTTCAGGAAGCTCTCACGTTTCTCATCTTAACTGACAAGCATTGGATGTTAGAGGACCAGTGCTTTGTATCAGTTTCAGAAGTAGATTTCGACTACATATGGTCCGTATGTGTACGAAAAACCGTTCTTTTTTTCTGCACACACTCAGATTTCCTGCTGTATTAGAGAATCTAGAAAGGAAGAGTGTGCTTATCGCTCTAAAGCAGAGTGTGATCAATGGATGAGAACTCTGCTGTATGTTTCACTTCAGAAATGGAGTTAAATCCCAGGCTCTGAGTCTTCCTACAAGCCAGACTTCGTTTCAGGTAAGGGCAGTCACATTTCTGCTCAAAGGAACTACATCGTTCTCTAAGCTCACATGTTTCGGATCTTACCTGACAAGCATTGGATGTTAGAGGACCTGTGGTTTGTTTGAGTTTCAGAAGCAGAGTTGAACTGGTTATGATCTGAATGTTTAGGAAACACCATTTTTTTGTTCTGAGCACACTCAGGTTTCCTGTTGTATTAGAGACTCTAGAAAGCAAGAGCTTGCTTCTCGCTCTAAAGCAGAGTGTGATCCATGGATGAGAACTCTGCTGTGTGTTTCCCATCAGAAATGGAGTTAAATCCCATGCTCTGTGTCTTCCTACAAGGAAGACTTCGTTTCAGGTAAGGGCAGTCACTTTTCAGCTCAAAAGAACTACTTCGTTCACGAAGCTCACACGTTTCTCATCTTAACAGACAAGCATTGGATGGTAGAGGACCAGTGCTTTGTATCAGTTTCAGAAGCAGATTTCGACTACATATGGTCCGTATGTGTACGAAAAACCGTTCTTTTGTTCTTGGCACACTCAGATTTCCTGCTGTATTAGAGACTCTAGAAAGCAAGAGTGTGCTTCTCGCTCTAAAGCAGAGTGTGATCCATGGATGACAACTCTGCTGTTTGTTTCATTTCAGAAATGGAGTTAAATCCCAGGCTCTGTGTCTTACTACAAGCTAGACTTCGTTTCAGGTAAGGGCAGTCACTTTTCAGCTCAAACGAACTACATCGTTCACGAAGCTCACACGTTTCTCATCTTAACTGACAAGCATTGGATGTTAGAGGACCAGTTCTTTGTATCAGTTTCAGAAGCAGAGTTGGACTAGATATGGTCCGTATTTGTAGGAAACACCGTTCTTTTGTTCTGGGCACACTCTGGTTTCCTGCTGTCTTAGAGACTCTAGAACGCAAGAGCATGCTTCTTGCTCTAAAGCAGAGTGTGATGATGGATGAGAACTCTGCTGTGTGTTTCCTTTCAGAAATGGAGTTAAATCCCAGGCTCTGTGTCTTACTACAAGCAAGACTTCTTTTCAGGTAAGGGCAGTTCCTTTACAACTCAAACGTACTACATCGTTCACGAAGCTCACACGTTTCGGATCTTACCTGACAAGAATTGGATGTTAGAGGACCTGTGGTTTTTTTCAGTTTCAGAAGCAGAGTTGAACCAGATATGGTCCTTATGTTTAGGAAACACCATTCTTTTGTTCTGAGCACACTCAGGTTTCCTGCTGTATTAGAGACTCTAGAAAGCAAGATCGTGCTTCTCGCTCTAAAGCAGAGTGTGATCCATGGATGAGAACTCTGCTGTGTGTTTCACTTCAGAAATTTAGTTATATCCCAGGCTCTGAGTCTTCCTACAAGCAAGACTTCCTTTCATTTAAGGGCAGATTCTTTATAGCTCAAAGGAACTACGTCGTTCAGGAAGCTCCCACGTTTCTCATCGTAACTGACAAGCATTGGATGTTAGAGGACCAGTGCTTTCTATCAGTTTCAGAAGCAGATTTGGACTTCATATGTTCCGCATGTGTAGGCAACATCGTTCTTTTGTTCTTAGCACACTCACGTTTCATGCTGTCTTAGAGCCTCTAGAAAGCAAGAGAGTGCTTCTTGCTCTAAAGCAGAGTGTGATCAATGGATGAGAACTCTGCTGTGTGTTTCACTTCAGAAATGGAGTTAAATCCCAGGCTCTGAGTCTTCCTACAAGCCAGACTTCATTTCAGTAAGGGCAGTCACTTTTCTGCTCGTATGAACTACATCGTTCAGGAAGCTCACACGTTTCGGATCTTACCTGACAAGCATTGGATGTTAGAGGACCTGTGGTTTGTTTCAGTTTCAGAAGCAGAGATGAACTAGATATGTTCCGTATGTTTAGGAACCACCATTCTTTTGTTCTGAGCACACTCAGGTTTCCTGCTGTATTAGAGAATCTAGAAAGCAAGAACTTGCTTCTCGCTCTAAAGCAGAGTATGATCCATGGATGAGAACTCTGCTGTGTGTTTCCCTTCAGAAATGGAGTTAAATCCCAGCCTCTGAGTCTTCCTACAAGCAAGACTTCCTTTCATGTAAGGGTAGTTTCTTTATAGCTCAAAGGAACTACATCATTCACGAAGCTCACACGTTTCTCATCTTAACTGACAAGCATTGGATGTTAGAGGACCAGTGCTTTGTATCAGCTTCAGAAGCAGAGTTGGACTAGATATGGTCCGTATTTGTAGGAAACACCGTTCTTTTGTTCTGGGCACACTCAGGTTTCCTGCTGTCTTATAGACTCTAGAACGCAAGAGCATGCTTCTTGCTCGAAAGCAGAGTGTGATGATGGATGAGAACTCTGCTGTGTGTTTCCCTTCAGAAATGGAGTTAAATCCCAGGCTCTGTGTCTTACTACAAGCAAGATTTCTTTTCAGGTAAGGGCAGTTCCTTTTCAACTCAAACGTACTACATCGTTCACGAAGCTCACACGTTTCGGATCTTACCTAACAAGAATTGGATGTTAGAGGACCAGTGCTTTGTATCAGTTTCAGAAGCAGATTTGGACTTCATATTGTCCGTATGTGTACGAAAAACCTTTCTTTTGTTCTTCGCACACTCAGATTTCCTGCTGTCTTAGAGACTCTAGAAAGCAAGAGCCTGCTTCTTGTTCTAAAGCAGAGTGTGATCAATGGATGAGAACACTGCTGTGTGTTTCACTTCAGAAATGGAGTTAAATCCCAGGCTCTGTGTCTTCCAACATTCAAGACTTCGTTTCAGGTAAGGGCATTCACTTTTCTGCTCAAACGAACTACATCGTTCAGGAAGCTCTCACGTTTCTCATCTTAACTGACAAGCATTGGATGTTAGAGGACCAGTGCTTTGTATCAGTTTCAGAAGTAGATTTCGACTACATATGGTCCGTATGTGTACGAAAAACCGTTCTTTTTTTCTGCACACACTCAGATTTCCTGCTGTATTAGAGAATCTAGAAAGGAAGAGTGTGCTTATCGCTCTAAAGCAGAGTGTGATCAATGGATGAGAACTCTGCTGTATGTTTCACTTCAGAAATGGAGTTAAATCCCAGGCTCTGAGTCTTCCTACAAGCCAGACTTCGTTTCAGGTAAGGGCAGTCACATTTCTGCTCAAAGGAACTACATCGTTCTCTAAGCTCACATGTTTCGGATCTTACCTGACAAGCATTGGATGTTAGAGGACCTGTGGTTTGTTTGAGTTTCAGAAGCAGAGTTGAACTGGATATGTTCTGAATGTTTAGGAAACACCATTTTTTTGTTCTGAGCACACTCAGGTTTCCTGTTGTATTAGAGTCTCTAGAAAGCAAGAGCTTGCTTCTCGCTCTAAAGCAGAGTGTGATCCATGGATGAGAACTCTGCTGTGTGTTTCCCATCAGAAATGGAGTTAAATCCCATGCTCTGTGTCTTCCTACAAGGAAGACTTCGTTTCAGGTAAGGGCAGTCACTTTTCAGCTCAAAAGAACTACTTCGTTCACGAAGCTCACACGTTTCTCATCTTAACAGACAAGCATTGGATGGTAGAGGACCAGTGCTTTGTATCAGTTTCAGAAGCAGATTTCGACTACATATGGTCCGTATGTGTACGAAAAACCGTTCTTTTGTTCTTGGCACACTCAGATTTCCTGCTGTATTAGAGACTCTAGAAAGCAAGAGTGTGCTTCTCGCTCTAAAGCAGAGTGTGATCCATGGATGACAACTCTGCTGTTTGTTTCATTTCAGAAATGGAGTTAAATCCCAGGCTCTGTGTCTTACTACAAGCTAGACTTCGTTTCAGGTAAGGGCAGTCACTTTTCAGCTCAAACGAACTACATCGTTCACGAAGCTCACACGTTTCTCATCTTACCTGACAAGCATTGGATGTTAGAGGACCAGTTCTTTGTATCAGTTTCAGAAGCAGAGTTGGACTAGATATGGTCCGTATTTGTAGGAAACACCGTTCTTTTGTTCTGGGCACACTCTGGTTTCCTGCTGTCTTAGAGACTCTAGAACGCAAGAGCATGCTTCTTGCTCTAAAGCAGAGTGTGATGATGGATGAGAACTCTGCTGTGTTTTTCCTTTCAGAAATGGAGTTAAATCCCAGGCTCTGTGTCTTACTACAAGCAAGACTTCTTTTCAGGTAAGGGCAGTTCCTTTACAACTCAAACGTACTACATCGTTCACGAAGCTCACACGTTTCGGATCTTACCTGACAAGAATTGGATGTTAGAGGACCTGTGGTTTTTTTCAGTTTCAGAAGCAGAGTTGAACCAGATATGGTCCTTATGTTTAGGAAACACCATTCTTTTGTTCTGAGCACACTCAGGTTTCCTGCTGTATTAGAGACTCTAGAAAGCAAGATCGTGCTTCTCGCTCTAAAGCAGAGTGTGATCCATGGATGAGAACTCTGCTGTGTGTTTCACTTCAGAAATTTAGTTATATCCCAGGCTCTGAGTCTTCCTACAAGCAAGACTTCCTTTCATTTAAGGGCAGATTCTTTATAGCTCAAAGGAACTACGTCGTTCAGGAAGCTCCCACGTTTCTCATCGTAACTGACAAGCATTGGATGTTAGAGGACCAGTGCTTTCTATCAGTTTCAGAAGCAGATTTGGACTTCATATGTTCCGCATGTGTAGGCAACATCGTTCTTTTGTTCTTAGCACACTCACGTTTCATGCTGTCTTAGAGCCTCTAGAAAGCAAGAGAGTGCTTCTTGCTCTAAAGCAGAGTGTGATCAATGGATGAGAACTCTGCTGTGTGTTTCACTTCAGAAATGGAGTTAAATCCCAGGCTCTGAGTCTTCCTACAAGCCAGACTTCATTTCAGTAAGGGCAGTCACTTTTCTGCTCGTATGAACTACATCGTTCAGGAAGCTCACACGTTTCGGATCTTACCTGACAAGCATTGGATGTTAGAGGACCTGTGGTTTGTTTCAGTTTCAGAAGCAGAGATGAACTAGATATGTTCCGTATGTTTAGGAACCACCATTCTTTTGTTCTGAGCACACTCAGGTTTCCTGCTGTATTAGAGAATCTAGAAAGCAAGAACTTGCTTCTCGCTCTAAAGCAGAGTATGATCCATGGATGAGAACTCTGCTGTGTGTTTCCCTTCAGAAATGGAGTTAAATCCCAGCCTCTGAGTCTTCCTACAAGCAAGACTTCCTTTCATGTAAGGGTAGTTTCTTTATAGCTCAAAGGAACTACATCGTTCACGAAGCTCACACGTTTCTCATCTTAACTGACAAGCATTGGATGTTAGAGGACCAGTGCTTTGTATCAGCTTCAGAAGCAGAGTTGGACTAGATATGGTCCGTATTTGTAGGAAACACCGTTCTTTTGTTCTGGGCACACTCAGGTTTCCTGCTGTCTTATAGACTCTAGAATGCAAGAGCATGCTTCTTGCTCGAAAGCAGAGTGTGATGATGGATGAGAACTCTGCTGTGTGTTTCCCTTCAGAAATGGAGTTAAATCCCAGGCTCTGTGTCTTACTACAAGCAAGACTTCTTTTCAGGTAAGGGCAGTTCCTTTTCAACTCAAACGTACTACATCGTTCACGAAGCTCACACGTTTCGGATCTTACCTGACAAGAATTGGATGTTAGAGGACCAGTGCTTTGTATCAGTTTCAGAAGCAGATTTGGACTTCATATTGTCCGTATGTGTACGAAAAACCTTTCTTTTGTTCTTCGCACACTCAGATTTCCTGCTGTCTTAGAGACTCTAGAAAGCAAGAGCCTGCTTCTTGTTCTAAAGCAGAGTGTGATCAATGGATGAGAACACTGCTGTGTGTTTCACTTCAGAAATGGAGTTAAATCCCAGGCTCTGTGTCTTCCAACATTCAAGACTTCGTTTCAGGTAAGGGCATTCACTTTTCTGCTCAAACGAACTACATCGTTCAGGAAGCTCTCACGTTTCTCATCTTAACTGACAAGCATTGGATGTTAGAGGACCAGTGCTTTGTATCAGTTTCAGAAGTAGATTTCGACTACATATGGTCCGTATGTGTACGAAAAACCGTTCTTTTTTTCTGCACACACTCAGATTTCCTGCTGTATTAGAGAATCTAGAAAGGAAGAGTGTGCTTATCGCTCTAAAGCAGAGTGTGATCAATGGATGAGAACTCTGCTGTATGTTTCACTTCAGAAATGGAGTTAAATCCCAGGCTCTGAGTCTTCCTACAAGCCAGACTTCGTTTCAGGTAAGGGCAGTCACATTTCTGCTCAAAGGAACTACATCGTTCTCTAAGCTCACATGTTTCGGATCTTACCTGACAAGCATTGGATGTTAGAGGACCTGTGGTTTGTTTGAGTTTCAGAAGCAGAGTTGAACTGGTTATGATCTGAATGTTTAGGAAACACCATTTTTTTGTTCTGAGCACACTCAGGTTTCCTGTTGTATTAGAGACTCTAGAAAGCAAGAGCTTGCTTCTCGCTCTAAAGCAGAGTGTGATCCATGGATGAGAACTCTGCTGTGTGTTTCCCATCAGAAATGGAGTTAAATCCCATGCTCTGTGTCTTCCTACAAGGAAGACTTCGTTTCAGGTAAGGGCAGTCACTTTTCAGCTCAAAAGAACTACTTCGTTCACGAAGCTCACACGTTTCTCATCTTAACAGACAAGCATTGGATGGTAGAGGACCAGTGCTTTGTATCAGTTTCAGAAGCAGATTTCGACTACATATGGTCCGTATGTGTACGAAAAACCGTTCTTTTGTTCTTGGCACACTCAGATTTCCTGCTGTATTAGAGACTCTAGAAAGCAAGAGTGTGCTTCTCGCTCTAAAGCAGAGTGTGATCCATGGATGACAACTCTGCTGTTTGTTTCATTTCAGAAATGGAGTTAAATCCCAGGCTCTGTGTCTTACTACAAGCTAGACTTCGTTTCAGGTAAGGGCAGTCACTTTTCAGCTCAAACGAACTACATCGTTCACGAAGCTCACACGTTTCTCATCTTAACTGACAAGCATTGGATGTTAGAGGACCAGTTCTTTGTATCAGTTTCAGAAGCAGAGTTGGACTAGATATGGTCCGTATTTGTAGGAAACACCGTTCTTTTGTTCTGGGCACACTCTGGTTTCCTGCTGTCTTAGAGACTCTAGAACGCAAGAGCATGCTTCTTGCTCTAAAGCAGAGTGTGATGATGGATGAGAACTCTGCTGTGTGTTTCCTTTCAGAAATGGAGTTAAATCCCAGGCTCTGTGTCTTACTACAAGCAAGACTTCTTTTCAGGTAAGGGCAGTTCCTTTACAACTCAAACGTACTACATCGTTCACGAAGCTCACACGTTTCGGATCTTACCTGACAAGAATTGGATGTTAGAGGACCTGTGGTTTTTTTCAGTTTCAGAAGCAGAGTTGAACCAGATATGGTCCTTATGTTTAGGAAACACCATTCTTTTGTTCTGAGCACACTCAGGTTTCCTGCTGTATTAGAGACTCTAGAAAGCAAGATCGTGCTTCTCGCTCTAAAGCAGAGTGTGATCCATGGATGAGAACTCTGCTGTGTGTTTCACTTCAGAAATTTAGTTATATCCCAGGCTCTGAGTCTTCCTACAAGCAAGACTTCCTTTCATTTAAGGGCAGATTCTTTATAGCTCAAAGGAACTACGTCGTTCAGGAAGCTCCCACGTTTCTCATCGTAACTGACAAGCATTGGATGTTAGAGGACCAGTGCTTTCTATCAGTTTCAGAAGCAGATTTGGACTTCATATGTTCCGCATGTGTAGGCAACATCGTTCTTTTGTTCTTAGCACACTCACGTTTCATGCTGTCTTAGAGCCTCTAGAAAGCAAGAGAGTGCTTCTTGCTCTAAAGCAGAGTGTGATCAATGGATGAGAACTCTGCTGTGTGTTTCACTTCAGAAATGGAGTTAAATCCCAGGCTCTGAGTCTTCCTACAAGCCAGACTTCATTTCAGTAAGGGCAGTCACTTTTCTGCTCGTATGAACTACATCGTTCAGGAAGCTCACACGTTTCGGATCTTACCTGACAAGCATTGGATGTTAGAGGACCTGTGGTTTGTTTCAGTTTCAGAAGCAGAGATGAACTAGATATGTTCCGTATGTTTAGGAACCACCATTCTTTTGTTCTGAGCACACTCAGGTTTCCTGCTGTATTAGAGAATCTAGAAAGCAAGAACTTGCTTCTCGCTCTAAAGCAGAGTATGATCCATGGATGAGAACTCTGCTGTGTGTTTCCCTTCAGAAATGGAGTTAAATCCCAGCCTCTGAGTCTTCCTACAAGCAAGACTTCCTTTCATGTAAGGGTAGTTTCTTTATAGCTCAAAGGAACTACATCATTCACGAAGCTCACACGTTTCTCATCTTAACTGACAAGCATTGGATGTTAGAGGACCAGTGCTTTGTATCAGCTTCAGAAGCAGAGTTGGACTAGATATGGTCCGTATTTGTAGGAAACACCGTTCTTTTGTTCTGGGCACACTCAGGTTTCCTGCTGTCTTATAGACTCTAGAACGCAAGAGCATGCTTCTTGCTCGAAAGCAGAGTGTGATGATGGATGAGAACTCTGCTGTGTGTTTCCCTTCAGAAATGGAGTTAAATCCCAGGCTCTGTGTCTTACTACAAGCAAGATTTCTTTTCAGGTAAGGGCAGTTCCTTTTCAACTCAAACGTACTACATCGTTCACGAAGCTCACACGTTTCGGATCTTACCTAACAAGAATTGGATGTTAGAGGACCAGTGCTTTGTATCAGTTTCAGAAGCAGATTTGGACTTCATATTGTCCGTATGTGTACGAAAAACCTTTCTTTTGTTCTTCGCACACTCAGATTTCCTGCTGTCTTAGAGACTCTAGAAAGCAAGAGCCTGCTTCTTGTTCTAAAGCAGAGTGTGATCAATGGATGAGAACACTGCTGTGTGTTTCACTTCAGAAATGGAGTTAAATCCCAGGCTCTGTGTCTTCCAACATTCAAGACTTCGTTTCAGGTAAGGGCATTCACTTTTCTGCTCAAACGAACTACATCGTTCAGGAAGCTCTCACGTTTCTCATCTTAACTGACAAGCATTGGATGTTAGAGGACCAGTGCTTTGTATCAGTTTCAGAAGTAGATTTCGACTACATATGGTCCGTATGTGTACGAAAAACCGTTCTTTTTTTCTGCACACACTCAGATTTCCTGCTGTATTAGAGAATCTAGAAAGGAAGAGTGTGCTTATCGCTCTAAAGCAGAGTGTGATCAATGGATGAGAACTCTGCTGTATGTTTCACTTCAGAAATGGAGTTAAATCCCAGGCTCTGAGTCTTCCTACAAGCCAGACTTCGTTTCAGGTAAGGGCAGTCACATTTCTGCTCAAAGGAACTACATCGTTCTCTAAGCTCACATGTTTCGGATCTTACCTGACAAGCATTGGATGTTAGAGGACCTGTGGTTTGTTTGAGTTTCAGAAGCAGAGTTGAACTGGATATGTTCTGAAAGTTTAGGAAACACCATTTTTTTGTTCTGAGCACACTCAGGTTTCCTGTTGTATTAGAGACTCTAGAAAGCAAGAGCTTGCTTCTCGCTCTAAAGCAGAGTGTGATCCATGGATGAGAACTCTGCTGTATGTTTCCCATCAGAAATGGAGTTAAATCCCATGCTCTGTGTCTTCCTACAAGGAAGACTTCGTTTCAGGTAAGGGCAGTCACTTTTCAGCTCAAAAGAACTACTTCGTTCACGAAGCGCACACGTTTCTCATCTTAACAGACAAGCATTGGATGGTAGAGGACCAGTGCTTTGTATCAGTTTCAGAAGCAGATTTCGACTACATATGGTCCGTATGTGTACGAAAAACCGTTCTTTTGTTCTTGGCACACTCAGATTTCCTGCTGTATTAGAGACTCTAGAAAGCAAGAGTGTGCTTCTCGCTCTAAAGCAGAGTGTGATCCATGGATGACAACTCTGCTGTTTGTTTCATTTCAGAAATGGAGTTAAATCCCAGGCTCTGTGTCTTACTACAAGCTAGACTTCGTTTCAGGTAAGGGCAGTCACTTTTCAGCTCAAACGAACTACATCGTTCACGAAGCTCACACGTTTCTCATCTTAACTGACAAGCATTGGATGTTAGAGGACCAGTTCTTTGTATCAGTTTCAGAAGCAGAGTTGGACTAGATATGGTCCGTATTTGTAGGAAACACCGTTCTTTTGTTCTGGGCACACTCTGGTTTCCTGCTGTCTTAGAGACTCTAGAACGCAAGAGCATGCTTCTTGCTCTAAAGCAGAGTGTGATGATGGATGAGAACTCTGCTGTGTGTTTCCTTTCAGAAATGGAGTTAAATCCCAGGCTCTGTGTCTTACTACAAGCAAGACTTCTTTTCAGGTAAGGGCAGTTCCTTTACAACTCAAACGTACTACATCGTTCACGAAGCTCACACGTTTCGGATCTTACCTGACAAGAATTGGATGTTAGAGGACCTGTGGTTTTTTTCAGTTTCAGAAGCAGAGTTGAACCAGATATGGTCCTTATGTTTAGGAAACACCATTTTTTGTTCTGAGCACACTCAGGTTTCCTGCTGTATTAGAGACTCTAGAAAGCAAGATCGTGCTTCTCGCTCTAAAGCAGAGTGTGATCCATGGATGAGAACTCTGCTGTGTGTTTCACTTCAGAAATTTAGTTATATCCCAGGCTCTGAGTCTTCCTACAAGCAAGACTTCCTTTCATTTAAGGGCAGATTCTTTATAGCTCAAAGGAACTACGTCGTTCAGGAAGCTCCCACGTTTCTCATCTTAACTGACAAGCATTGGATGTTAGAGGACCAGTGCTTTCTATCAGTTTCAGAAGCAGATTTGGACTTCATATGTTCCGCATGTGTAGGCAACATCGTTCTTTTGTTCTTAGCACACTCACGTTTCATGCTGTCTTAGAGCCTCTAGAAAGCAAGAGAGTGCTTCTTGCTCTAAAGCAGAGTGTGATCAATGGATGAGAACTCTGCTGTGTGTTTCACTTCAGAAATGGAGTTAAATCCCAGGCTCTGAGTCTTCCTACAAGCCAGACTTCATTTCAGTAAGGGCAGTCACTTTTCTGCTCGTATGAACTACATCGTTCAGGAAGCTCACACGTTTCGGATCTTACCTGACAAGCATTGGATGTTAGAGGACCTGTGGTTTGTTTCAGTTTCAGAAGCAGAGATGAACTAGATATGTTCCGTATGTTTAGGAACCACCATTCTTTTGTTCTGAGCACACTCAGGTTTCCTGCTGTATTAGAGAATCTAGAAAGCAAGAACTTGCTTCTCGCTCTAAAGCAGAGTATGATCCATGGATGAGAACTCTGCTGTGTGTTTCCCTTCAGAAATGGAGTTAAATCCCAGGCTCTGTGTCTTACTACAAGCAAGACTTCTTTTCAGGTAAGGGCAGTTCCTTTTCAACTCAAACGTACTACATCGTTCACGAAGCTCACACGTTTCGGATCTTACCTGACAAGAATTGGATGTTAGAGGACCAGTGCTTTGTATCAGTTTCAGAAGCAGATTTGGACTTCATATTGTCCGTATGTGTACGAAAAACCTTTCTTTTGTTCTTCGCACACTCAGATTTCCTGCTGTCTTAGAGACTCTAGAAAGCAAGAGCCTGCTTCTTGTTCTAAAGCAGAGTGTGATCAATGGATGAGAACACTGCTGTGTGTTTCACTTCAGAAATGGAGTTAAATCCCAGGCTCTGTGTCTTCCAACATTCAAGACTTCGTTTCAGGTAAGGGCATTCACTTTTCTGCTCAAACGAACTACATCGTTCAGGAAGCTCTCACGTTTCTCATCTTAACTGACAAGCATTGGATGTTAGAGGACCAGTGCTTTGTATCAGTTTCAGAAGTAGATTTCGACTACATATGGTCCGTATGTGTACGAAAAACCGTTCTTTTTTTCTGCACACACTCAGATTTCCTGCTGTATTAGAGAATCTAGAAAGGAAGAGTGTGCTTATCGCTCTAAAGCAGAGTGTGATCAATGGATGAGAACTCTGCTGTATGTTTCACTTCAGAAATGGAGTTAAATCCCAGGCTCTGAGTCTTCCTACAAGCCAGACTTCGTTTCAGGTAAGGGCATTCACATTTCTGCTCAAAGGAACTACATCGTTCTCTAAGCTCACATGTTTCGGATCTTACCTGACAAGCATTGGATGTTAGAGGACCTGTGGTTTGTTTGAGTTTCAGAAGCAGAGTTGAACTGGATATGTTCTGAATGTTTAGGAAACACCATTTTTTTGTTCTGAGCACACTCAGGTTTCCTGTTGTATTAGAGACTCTAGAAAGCAAGAGCTTGCTTCTCGCTCTAAAGCAGAGTGTGATCCATGGATGAGAACTCTGCTGTGTGTTTCCCATCAGAAATGGAGTTAAATCCCATGCTCTGTGTCTTCCTACAAGGAAGACTTCGTTTCAGGTAAGGGCAGTCACTTTTCAGCTCAAAAGAACTACTTCGTTCACGAAGCTCACACGTTTCTCATCTTAACAGACAAGCATTGGATGGTAGAGGACCAGTGCTTTGTATCAGTTTCAGAAGCAGATTTCGACTACATATGGTCCGTATGTGTACGAAAAACCGTTCTTTTGTTCTTGGCACACTCAGATTTCCTGCTGTATTAGAGACTCTAGAAAGCAAGAGTGTGCTTCTCGCTCTAAAGCAGAGTGTGATCCATGGATGACAACTCTGCTGTTTGTTTCATTTCAGAAATGGAGTTAAATCCCAGGCTCTGTGTCTTACTACAAGCTAGACTTCGTTTCAGGTAAGGGCAGTCACTTTTCAGCTCAAACGAACTACATCGTTCACGAAGCTCACACGTTTCTCATCTTAACTGACAAGCATTGGATGTTAGAGGACCAGTTCTTTGTATCAGTTTCAGAATCAGAGTTGGACTAGATAAGGTCCGTATGTGTAGGAAACACCGTTCTTTTGTTCTCAGCACATTCACGTTTCTTGCTGTTTTAGAGAGTCTAGAAAGCTAGAGCGTGCTTCTTGCTCTGAAGCAGAGTGTGATCAATGGATGAGAACTCTGCTGTGTGTTTCACTTCAGAAATGGAATTAAATCCCAGACTCTGAGTCTTCCTACAAGCAAGACTTCGTTTCAGGTAAAGGCAGTTACTTTGCAACTCAAACGAACTACATTGTTCACGAAGCTCACACGTTTCTCACCTTAAATGACAAGCATTGGATGTTAGAGGACCTGTGCTTTGTATTAATTTCAGAGGCAGAGTTGGACTAGATATGGTCCTTATGTGTAGGAAACACCCTTCTTTTGTTCTCAGCACACTCATGATTACTGCTGTCTTAGAGAATCTAGAAAGCAAGAGCGTGCTTCTTGCTCTATAGCAGAGTGTGATCTATATATGAGAACTCTGCTTTGTGTTTCCCTTCAGAAATCGAGTTAAATTCCAGGCTCTGTGTCTTCCTACAAGCAAGAATTCCTTTCAAGTAAGGGCAGTCACTTTTCAGCTCAAACGAACTACATCGTTCACAAAGCTAACACGTTTCTCATCATAACTGACAAGCATTGGATGTTAGAGGACCAGTGCTTTGTATCAGCTTCAGAAGCAGAGTTGGACTAGATATGGTCCGTATTTGTAGGAAACACCATTCTTTTGTTCTGAGCACACACAGGTTTCCTGCTGTATTAGAGACTCTAGAAAGCAAGATCGTGCTTCTCGCTCTAAAGCAGAGTATGATCCATGGATGAGAACTCTGCTGTGTGTTTCACTTCAGAAATTTAGTTATATCCCAGGCTCTGAGTCTTCCTACAAGCAAGACTTCCTTTCATGTAAGGGCAGATTCTTTATAGCTCAAAGGAACTACATCGTTCAGGAAGCTCACACGTTTCTCATCTTAACTGACAAGCATTGGATGTTAGAGGACCAGTGCTTTGTATCAGTTTCAGAAGCAGATTTGGACTTCATATGGTCCGTATGTGTACGAAAAACCTTTCTTTTGTTCTGCGCACACTCAGATTTCCTGCTGTCTTAGAGACTCTAGAAAGCAAGAGCGTGCTTCTTGTTCTAAAGCAGAGTGTGATCAATGGATGAGAACACTGCTGTGTGTTTCACTTCAGAAATGGAGTTAAATCCCAGGCTCTGTGTCTTCCAACATTCAAGACTTCGTTTCAGGTAAGGGCATTCACTTTTCTGCTCAAACGAACTACATCGTTCAGGAAGCTCTCACGTTTCTCATCTTAACTGACAAGCATTGGATGTTAGAGGACCAGTGCTTTGTATCAGTTTCAGAAGTAGATTTCGACTACATATGGTCCGTATGTGTACGAAAAACCGTTCTTTTTTTCTGCACACACTCAGATTTCCTGCTGTATTAGAGAATCTAGAAAGGAAGAGTGTGCTTATCGCTCTAAAGCAGAGTGTGATCAATGGATGAGAACTCTGCTGTATGTTTCACTTCAGAAATGGAGTTAAATCCCAGGCTCTGAGTCTTCCTACAAGCCAGACTTCGTTTCAGGTAAGGGCATTCACATTTCTGCTCAAAGGAACTACATCGTTCTCTAAGCTCACATGTTTCGGATCTTACCTGACAAGCATTGGATGTTAGAGGACCTGTGGTTTGTTTGAGTTTCAGAAGCAGAGTTGAACTGGATATGTTCTGAATGTTTAGGAAACACCATTTTTTTGTTCTGAGCACACTCAGGTTTCCTGTTGTATTAGAGACTCTAGAAAGCAAGAGCTTGCTTCTCGCTCTAAAGCAGAGTGTGATCCATGGATGAGAACTCTGCTGTGTGTTTCCCATCAGAAATGGAGTTAAATCCCATGCTCTGTGTCTTCCTACAAGGAAGACTTCGTTTCAGGTAAGGGCAGTCACTTTTCAGCTCAAAAGAACTACTTCGTTCACGAAGCTCACACGTTTCTCATCTTAACAGACAAGCATTGGATGGTAGAGGACCAGTGCTTTGTATCAGTTTCAGAAGCAGATTTCGACTACATATGGTCCGTATGTGTACGAAAAACCGTTCTTTTGTTCTTGGCACACTCAGATTTCCTGCTGTATTAGAGACTCTAGAAAGCAAGAGTGTGCTTCTCGCTCTAAAGCAGAGTGTGATCCATGGATGACAACTCTGCTGTTTGTTTCATTTCAGAAATGGAGTTAAATCCCAGGCTCTGTGTCTTACTACAAGCTAGACTTCGTTTCAGGTAAGGGCAGTCACTTTTCAGCTCAAACGAACTACATCGTTCACGAAGCTCACACGTTTCTCATCTTAACTGACAAGCATTGGATGTTAGAGGACCAGTTCTTTGTATCAGTTTCAGAATCAGAGTTGGACTAGATAAGGTCCGTATGTGTAGGAAACACCGTTCTTTTGTTCTCAGCACATTCACGTTTCTTGCTGTTTTAGAGAGTCTAGAAAGCTAGAGCGTGCTTCTTGCTCTGAAGCAGAGTGTGATCAATGGATGAGAACTCTGCTGTGTGTTTCACTTCAGAAATGGAATTAAATCCCAGACTCTGAGTCTTCCTACAAGCAAGACTTCGTTTCAGGTAAAGGCAGTTACTTTGCAACTCAAACGAACTACATTGTTCACGAAGCTCACACGTTTCTCACCTTAAATGACAAGCATTGGATGTTAGAGGACCTGTGCTTTGTATTAATTTCAGAGGCAGAGTTGGACTAGATATGGTCCTTATGTGTAGGAAACACCCTTCTTTTGTTCTCAGCACACTCATGATTACTGCTGTCTTAGAGAATCTAGAAAGCAAGAGCGTGCTTCTTGCTCTATAGCAGAGTGTGATCTATATATGAGAACTCTGCTTTGTGTTTCCCTTCAGAAATCGAGTTAAATTCCAGGCTCTGTGTCTTCCTACAAGCAAGAATTCCTTTCAAGTAAGGGCAGTCACTTTTCAGCTCAAACGAACTACATCGTTCACAAAGCTAACACGTTTCTCATCATAACTGACAAGCATTGGATGTTAGAGGACCAGTGCTTTGTATCAGCTTCAGAAGCAGAGTTGGACTAGATATGGTCCGTATTTGTAGGAAACACCATTCTTTTGTTCTGAGCACACACAGGTTTCCTGCTGTATTAGAGACTCTAGAAAGCAAGATCGTGCTTCTCGCTCTAAAGCAGAGTATGATCCATGGATGAGAACTCTGCTGTGTGTTTCACTTCAGAAATTTAGTTATATCCCAGGCTCTGAGTCTTCCTACAAGCAAGACTTCCTTTCATGTAAGGGCAGATTCTTTATAGCTCAAAGGAACTACATCGTTCAGGAAGCTCACACGTTTCTCATCTTAACTGACAAGCATTGGATGTTAGAGGACCAGTGCTTTGTATCAGTTTCAGAAGCAGATTTGGACTTCATATGGTCCGTATGTGTACGAAAAACCTTTCTTTTGTTCTGCGCACACTCAGATTTCCTGCTGTCTTAGAGACTCTAGAAAGCAAGAGCGTGCTTCTTGTTCTAAAGCAGAGTGTGATCAATGGATGAGAACACTGCTGTGTGTTTCACTTCAGAAATGGAGTTAAATCCCAGGCTCTGTGTCTTCCAACATTCAAGACTTCGTTTCAGGTAAGGGCATTCACTTTTCTGCTCAAACGAACTACATCGTTCAGGAAGCTCTCACGTTTCTCATCTTAACTGACAAGCATTGGATGTTAGAGGACCAGTGCTTTGTATCAGTTTCAGAAGCAGATTTCGACTACATATGGTCCGTATGTGTATGAAAAACCGTTCTTTTTTTCTGCGCACACTCAGATTTCCTGCTGTATTAGAGAATCTAGAAAGGAAGAGTGTGCTTATCGCTCTAAAGCAGAGTGTGATCAATGGATGAGAACTCTGCTGTATGTTTCACTTCAGAAATGCAGTTAAATCCCAGGCTCTGAGTCTTCCTACAAGCCAGACTTCGTTTCAGGTAAGGGCAGTCACATTTCTGCTCAAAGGAACTACATCGTTCACTAAGCTCACATGTTTCGGATCTTACCTGACAAGCATTGGATGTTAGAGGACCTGTGGTTTGTTTGAGTTTCAGAAGCAGAGTTGAACTGGATATGTTCTGTATGTTTAGGCAACACCATTCTTTTGTTCTGAGCACACTCAGGTTTCCTGCTGTATTAGAGAATCTAGAAAGCAAGAGCGTGCTTCTTGCTCTATAGCAGAGTGTGATCTATATATGAGAACTCTGCTGTGTGTTTCCCTTCAGAAATCGAGTGAAATTCCAGGCTCTTTGTCTTCCTACAAGCAAGAATTCCTTTCAAGTAAGGGCAGTCACTTTTCAGCTCAAACGAACTACATCGTTCATGAAGCTCACACGTTTCTCATCTTAACTGACAAGAATTGCATGTTAGAGGACCAGTGCTTTGTATCAGCTTCAGAAGCAGAGTTGGACTAGATATGGTCCGTATTTGCAGGAAACACCGTTCTTTTGTTCTGGGCACACTCAGGTTTCCTGCTGTCTTAGAGACTCTAGAACGCAAGAGCATGCTTCTTGCTCTAAAGCAGAGGTGATCCATGGATGAGAACTCTGCTGTGTGTTTCCCTTCAGAAATGGAGTTAAATCCCAGGCTCTGTGTCTTACTACAAGCAAGACTTCGTTTCAGGTAAGGGCAGTTACTTTACAACACATATGAACTACATCGTTCACTAAGCTGACACGTTTCAGATCTTACCTGACAAGAATTGGATGTTAGAGGACCTGTGGTTTTTTTCAGTTTCAGAAGCAGAGTTGAACTAGATATGGTCCGTATGTGTATGAAACACCGTTCTTATTTTCTCAGCACACTCACGTTTCCTGCTGTCTTAGAGATTCTAGAAAGCTAGAGCGTGTTTCTTGCTCTAAAGCAGAGTGTGATCAAGGGATGAGAACATTGCTGTGTGTTTCACTTCAGAAATGGAGTTAAATCCCAGGCTCTGAGTCTTCCTATAAGCCAGACTTCGGTTCAGGTAAGGGCAGTCACATTTCTGCTCAAAGGAACTACATCGTTCACTAAGCTCACATGTTTCGGATCTTACCTGACAAGCATTGGATGTTAGAGGACCTGTGGTTTGTTTGAGTTTCAGAAGCAGAGTTGAACTGGATATGTTCTGAATGTTTAGGAAACACCATTTTTTTGTTCTGAGCACACTCAGGTTTCCTGTTGTATTAGAGACTCTAGAAAGCAAGAGCTTGCTTCTCGCTCTAAAGCAGAGTGTGATCCATGGATGAGAACTCTGCTGTGTGTTTCCCATCAGAAATGGAGTTAAATCCCATGCTCTGTGTCTTCCTACAAGGAAGACTTCGTTTCAGGTAAGGGCAGTCACTTTTCAGCTCAAAAGAACTACTTCGTTCACGAAGCTCACACGTTTCTCATCTTAACAGACAAGCATTGGATGGTAGAGGACCAGTGCTTTGTATCAGTTTCAGAAGCAGATTTCGACTACATATGGTCCGTATGTGTACGAAAAACCGTTCTTTTGTTCTTGGCACACTCAGATTTCCTGCTGTATTAGAGACTCTAGAAAGCAAGAGTGTGCTTCTCGCTCTAAAGCAGAGTGTGATCCATGGATGACAACTCTGCTGTTTGTTTCATTTCAGAAATGGAGTTAAATCCCAGGCTCTGTGTCTTACTACAAGCTAGACTTCGTTTCAGGTAAGGGCAGTCACTTTTCAGCTCAAACGAACTACATCGTTCACGAAGCTCACACGTTTCTCATCTTAACTGACAAGCATTGGATGTTAGAGGACCAGTTCTTTGTATCAGTTTCAGAATCAGAGTTGGACTAGATAAGGTCCGTATGTGTAGGAAACACCGTTCTTTTGTTCTCAGCACATTCACGTTTCTTGCTGTTTTAGAGAGTCTAGAAAGCTAGAGCGTGCTTCTTGCTCTGAAGCAGAGTGTGATCAATGGATGAGAACTCTGCTGTGTGTTTCACTTCAGAAATGGAATTAAATCCCAGACTCTGAGTCTTCCTACAAGCAAGACTTCGTTTCAGGTAAAGGCAGTTACTTTGCAACTCAAACGAACTACATCGTTCACGAAGCTCACACGTTTCTCACCTTAAATGACAAGCATTGGATGTTAGAGGACCTGTGCTTTGTATCAATTTCAGAGGCAGAGTTGGACTAGATATGGTCCTTATGTGTAGGAAACACCCTTCTTTTGTTCTCAGCACACTCATGATTACTGCTGTCTTAGAGAATCTAGAAAGCAAGAGCGTGCTTCTTGCTCTATAGCAGAGTGTGATCTATATATGAGAACTCTGCTGTGTGTTTCCCTTCAAAAATCGAGTTAAATTCCAGGCTCTGTGTCTTCCTACAAGCAAGAATTCCTTTCAAGTAAGGGCAGTCACTTTTCAGCTCAAACGAACTACATCGTTCACGAAGCTCACACGTTTCTCACCTTAAATGACAAGCATTGGATGTTAGAGGACCAGTGCTTTGTATCAGCTTCAGAAGCAGAGTTGGACTAGATATGGTCCATATTTGTAGGAAACACCATTCTTTTGTTCTGAGCACACTCAGGTTTCCTGCTGTATTAGAGACTCTAGAAAGCAAGATCGTGCTTCTTGCTCTAAAGCAGAGTATGATCCATGGATGAGAACTCTGCTGTGTTTTTCACTTCAGAAATTTAGTTATATCCCAGGCTCTGAGTCTTCCTACAAGCAAGACTTCCTTTCATGTAAGGGCAGATTCTTTATAGCTCAAAGGAACTACATTGTTCAGGAAGGTCACACGTTTCTCATCTTAACTGACAAGCATTGGATGTTAGAGGACCAGTGCTTTGTATCAGTTTCAGAAGCAGATTTGGACTTCATATGGTCCGTATGTGTACGAAAAACCTTTCTTTTGTTCTGCGCACACTCAGATTTCCTGCTGTCTTAGAGACTCTAGAAAGCAAGAGCGTGCTTCTTGTTCTAAAGCAGAGTGTGATCAATGGATGAGAACACTGCTGTGTGTTTCACTTCAGAAATGGAGTTAAATCCCAGGCTCTGTGTCTTCCAACATTCAAGACTTCGTTTCAGGTAAGGGCATTCACTTTTCTGCTCAAACGAACTACATCGTTCAGGAAGCTCTCACGTTAATCATCTTAACTGACAAGCATTGAATGTTAGAGGACCAGTGCTTTGTATCAGTTTCAGAAGCAGATTTCGACTACATATGGTCCGTATGTTTACGAAAAACCGTTCTTTTTTTCTGCGCACACTCAGATTTCCTGCTGTATTAGAGAATCTAGAAAGGAAGAGTGTGCTTATCGCTCTAAAGCAGAGTGTGATCAATGGATGAGAATTCTGCTGTATGTTTCACTTCAGAAATGCAGTTAAATCCCAGGCTCTGAGTCTTCCTACAAGCCAGACTTCGGTTCAGGTAAGGGCAGTCACATTTCTGCTCAAAGGAACTACATCGTTCACTAAGCTCACATGTTTCGGATCTTACCTGACAAGCATTGGATGTTAGAGGACCTGTGGTTTGTTTGAGTTTCAGAAGCAGAGTTGAACTGGATATGTTCCGTATGTTTAGGCAACACCATTCTTTTGTTCTGAGCACACTCAGGTTTCCTGCTGTATTAGAGAATCTAGAAAGCAAGAGTGTGCTTCTTGCTCTATAGCATAGTGTGATCTATATATGAGAACTCTGCTGTGTGTTTCCCTTCAGAAATCGAGTGAAATTCCAGGCTCTTTGTCTTCCTACAAGCAAGAATTCCTTTCAAGTAAGGGCAGTCACTTTTCAGCTCAAACGAACTACATCGTTCATGAAGCTCACACGTTTCTCATCTTAACTGACAAGAATTGCATGTTAGAGGACCAGTGCTTTGTATCACCTTCAGAAGCAGAGTTGGACTAGATATGGTCCGTATTTGTAGGAAACACCGTTCTTTTGTTCTGGGCACACTCAGGTTTCCTGCTGTCTTAGAGACTCTAGAACGCAAGAGCATGCTTCTTGCTCTAAAGCAGAGGTGATCCATGGATGAGAACTCTGCTGTGTGTTTCCCTTCAGAAATGGAGTTAAATCCCAGGCTCTGTGTCTTACTACAAGCAAGACTTCGTTTCAGGTAAGGGCAGTTACTTTACAACACATACGAACTACATCGTTCACTAAGCTGACATGTTTCAGATCTTACCTGACAAGCATTGGATGTTAGAGGACCCGTGGTTTGTTTCAGTTTCAGAAGCAGAGATGAACTAGATATGTTCCGTATGTTTAGGAAACACCATTCTTTTGTTCTGAGCACACTCAGGTTTCCTGCTGTATTAGAGAATCTAGAAAGCAAGAGCTTGCTTCTCGCTCTAAAGCAGAGTGTGATCCATGGATGAGAACTCTGCTGTGTGTTTCCCTTCAGAAATGGAGTTAAATCCCAGGCTCTGAGTCTTCCTACAAGCAAGACTTCCTTTCATGTAAGGGCAGTTTCTTTATAGGAACTACATCGTTCACGAAACTCACACGTTTCTCATCTTAACTGACAAGCATTGGATGTTAGAGGACCAGTGCTTTGTATCAGCTTCAGAAGCAGAGTTGGACTAGATATGGTCCATATGTGTAGGCAACATTGTTCTTTTGTTCTCAGCACACTCACGTTTCATGCTGTCTTATAGCCTCTAGAAAGCAAGAGCGTGCTTCTTGCTCTAAAGCAGAGTGTGATCCATGGATGAGAACTCTGCTGTGTGTTTCACTTCAGAAATGGAGTAAAATCCCAGGCTCAGAGTCTTCCTACATGCCAGACTTCGTTTCAGGTAAGGGCAGTTACTTTACAGCTCAAACGAACTACATCCTTCACGAAGCTCACACTTTTCGGATCTTACATGACAAGCATTGGATGTTAGAGGACCAGTGCTTTGTATCAGTTTCAGAAGCAGATTTGGACTTCATATGGTCCGTATGTGTACGAAAAACCTTTCTTTTGTTCTGTGCACACTCAGATTTCCGGCTGTCTTAGAGACTCTAGAAAGCAAGAGCGTGCTTCTTGTTCTAAAGCAGAGTGTGATCAATGGATGAGAACACTGCTGTGTGTTTCACTTCAGAAATGGAGTTAAATCCCAAGCTCTGTGTCTTCCAACATTCAAGACTTCGTTTCAGGTAAGGGCATTCACTTTTCTGCTCAAATGAACTACATCGTTCAGGAAGCTCACACGTTTCTCATCTTAACTGACAAGCATTGGATGTTAGAGGACCAGTGCTTTGTATCAGTTTCAGAAGCAGATTTCGACTACATATGGTCCTTATGTGTACGAAAAACCGTTCTTTTTTTCTGCGCACACTCAGATTTCCTGCTGTATTAGAGAATCTAGAAAGGAAGAGTGTGCTTATCGCTCTAAAGCAGAGTGTGATCAATGGATGAGAACTCTGCTGTATGTTTCACTTCAGAAATGGAGTTAAATCCCAGGCTCTGAGTCTTCCTACAAGCCAGACTTCATTTCAGGTAAGGGCAGTCACATTTCTGCTCAAAGGAACTACATCGTTCACTAAGCTGACATGTTTCGGATCTTACCTGACAAGCATTGGATGTTAGAGGACCTGTGGTTTGTTTGAGTTTCAGAAGCAGAGTTGAACTGGATATGTTCCGTATGTTTAGGAAACACCATTTTTTGTTCTGAGCACACTCAGGTTTCCTGCTGTATTAGAGACTCTAGAGAGCAAGAGCTTGCTTCTCGCTCTAAAGCAGAGTGTGATCCATGGATGAGAACTCTGCTGTGTGTTTCCCTTCAGAAATGGAGTTAAATCCCATGCTCTGTGTCTTCCTACAAGGAAGACTTCGTTTCAGGTAAGGGCAGTCACTTTTCTGCTTAAACGAACTATATAGTTCACGAAGCTCACACGTTTCTCATCTTAACTGACAAGCATTGGATGTTAGAGGACCAGTGCTTTGTGTCAGTTTCAGAAGCAGATTTGGACTACATATGGTCCGTATATGTACGAAAAACCGTTCTTTTGTTCTGGGCACACTCAGATTTCCTCCTGTATTAGAGACTCTAGAAAGCAAGAGTGTGCTTCTCGCTCTAAAGCAGAGTGTGATCCATGGATGAGAACTCAGCTGTTTGTTTCCCCTCAGAAATGGAGTAAAATCCAGGCTCTGTGTCTTACTACAAGCTAGACTTCGTTTCAGGTAAGGGCAGTTACTTAACAGCTCAAACGAACTACATCATTCATGAAGCTCACACGTTTCGGATCTTAACAGACAAGCATTGGATGTTAGAGGACCTGTGGTTTTTTTCAGTTTCAGAAGCAGAGTTGAACTAGATATGGTCCATATGTTTAGGAAACACCATTCTTTTGTTCTGAGCACACTCAGTTTTCCTGCTGTATTAGAGACTCTAGAAAGCAAGAGCGTGCTTCTCGCTCTAAGGCAGAGTGTGATCCATGGATGAGAACTCTGCTGTGTGTTTCCCTTCATAAATGGAGTTAAATCACAGGATCTGTGTCTTCCTACAAGCAAGACTTCGTTTCAGGTAAGGGCAGTCACTTTTCTGCTCAAACGAACTACATCGTTCACGAAGCTCACACGTTTCTCATCTTAACTGACAAGCATTTGATTTTAGAGGACCAGTGCTTTGTATCAGTTTCAGAAGCAGAGTTGGACTAGATATGGTCCGTATGTGTATGAAACACCGTTCTTATTTTCTCAGCACACTCACGTTTCCTGCTGTCTTAGAGATTCTAGAAAGCTAGAGCGTGTTTCTTGCTCTAAAGCAGAGTGTGATCAATGGATGAGAACATTGCTGTGTGTTTCACTTCAGAAATGGAGTTAAATCCCAGGCTCTGAGTCTTCCTACAAGCAAGACTTCGTTTCAGGTAAGGGCAGTCACTTTTCTGCTCAAACGAACTACATTGTTCACGAAGCTCACACGTTTCTCATCTTACCTGACAAGCATTGAATGTTAGAGGACCATGGCTTTGTATCAGTTTCAGAAGCAGATTTAGACTACATATGGTCCGTATGTGTACGAAAAACCGTTCTTTTGTTCTTGGCACACTCAGATTTCCTGCTGTATTAGAGACTCTAGAAAGCAAGAGTGTGCTTCTCGCTCTAAAGCAGAGTGTGATCCATGGATGACAACTCTGCTGTGTGTTTCCCATCAGAAATGGAGTTAAATCCCAGGCTCTGTGTCTTCCTACAAGGAAGACTTCGTTTCAGGTAAGGGCAGTCACTTTTCAGCTCAAAAGAACTACTTCGTTCACGAAGCTCACACGTTTCTCATCTTAACAGACAACCATTGGATGGTAGAGGACCAGTGCTTTATATCAGCTTCAGAAGCAGAGTTGGACTAGATATGGTCCGTATGTGTATGAAACACCGTTCTTTTTTTCTCAGCACACTCACGTTTACTGCTGTCTTAGAGATTCTAGAAAGCTAGAGCGTGCTTCTTGCTCTAAAGCAGAGTGTGATCAATGGATGAGAACTCTGCTGTGTGTTTCACTTCAGAAATGGAATTAAATCCCAGACTCTGAGTCTTCCTACAAGCAAGATTTCGTTTCAGGTAAAGGCAGTTACTTTGCAGCTCAAACGAACTACATCGTTCACGAAGCTCACACGTTTCTCACCTTAAATGACAAGCATTGGATGTTAGAGGACCAGTGCTTTGTATCAGCTTCAGAAGCAGAGTTGGACTAGATATGGTCCGTATTTGTAGGAAACACCATTCTTTTGTTCTGAGCACACACAGGTTTCCTGCTGTATTAGAGACTCTAGAAAGCAAGATCGTGCTTCTCGCTCTAAAGCAGAGTATTATCCATGGATGAGAACTCTGCTGTGTGTTTCACTTCAGAAATTTAGTTATATCCCAGGCTCTGAGTCTTCCTACAAGCAAGACTTCCTTTCATGTAAGGGCAGATTCTTTATAGCTCAAAGGAACTACATCGTTCAGGAAGCTCACACGTTTCTCATCTTAACTGACAAGCATTGGATGTTAGAGGACCAGTGCTTTGTATCAGTTTCAGAAGCAGATTTCGACTACATATGGTCTGTATATGTACGAAAAACCGTTCTTTTTTTCTGCGCACACTCAGATTTCCTGCTGTATTAGAGAATCTAGAAAGGAAGAGTGTGCTTATAGCTCTAAAGCAGAGTGTGATCAATGGATGAGAACTCTGCTGTATGTTTCACTTCAGAAATGCAGTTAAATCCCAGGCTCTGAGTCTTCCTACAAGCCAGACTTCGTTTCAGGTAAGGGCAGTCACATTTCTGCTCAAAGGAACTACATCGTTCACTAAGCTCACATGTTTCGGATCTTACCTGACAAGCATTGGATGTTAGAGGACCTGTGGTTTGTTTGAGTTTCAGAAGCAGATTTGAACTGGATATGTTCCGTATGTTTAGGCAACACCATTCTTTTGTTCTGAGCACACTCAGGTTTCCTGCTGTATTAGAGAATCTAGAAAGCAAGAGCGTGCTTCTTGCTCTATAGCAGAGTGTGATCTATATATGAGAACTCTGCTGTGTGTTTCCCTTCAGAAATCGAGTGAAATTCCAGGCTCTTTGTCTTCCTACAAGCAAGAATTCCTTCCAAGTAAGGGCAGTCACTTTTCAGCTCAAACGAACTACATCGTTCATGAAGCTCACACGTTTCTCATCTTAACTGACAAGAATTGCATGTTAGAGGACCAGTGCTTTGTATCAGCTTCAGAAGCAGAGTTGGACTAGATATGGTCCGTATTTGTAGGAAACACCGTTCTTTTGTTCTGGGCACACTCAGGTTTCCTGCTCTCTTAGAGACTCTAGAACGCAAGAGCATGCTTCTTGCTCTAAAGCAGAGGTGATCCATGGATGAGAACTCTGCTGTGTGTTTCCCTTCAGAAATGGAGTTAAATCCCAGGCTCTGTGTCTTACTACAAGCAAGACTTCGTTTCAGGTAAGGGCAGTTACTTTACTACACAAACGAACTACATTGTTCACGAAGCTCACACGTTTCGGATCTTACCTGACAAGAATTGGATGTTAGAGGGCCTGTGGTTTTTTTCAGTTTCAGAAGCAGAGTTGAACTAGATATGGTCCGTATGTTTAGGAAACACCATTCTTTTGTTCTCAGCACACTCACGTTTCCTGCTGTCTTAGAGACTCTAGAAAGCAAGAGTGTGCTTCTCGCTCTAAAGCAGAGTGTGATCCATGGATGAGAACTCAGCTGTTTGTTTCCCTTCAGAAATGGAGTAAAATCCAGGCTCTGTGTCTTACTACAAGCTAGACTTCGTTTCAGGTAAGGGCAGTTACTTTACAGCTAAAACGAATTACATCGTTCACGAAGCTCACACGTTTCGGATCTTAACTGACAAGCATTGGATGTTAGAGGACCTGTGGTTTTTTTCAGTTTCAGAAGCAGAGTTGAACTAGATATGGTCCATATGTTTAGGAAACACCATTCTTTTGTTCTGAGCACACTCAGTTTTCCTGCTGTATTAGAGACTCTAGAAAGCAAGAGCGTGCTTCTCGCTCTAAAGCAGAGTGTGATCCATGGATGAGAACTCTGCTGTGTGTTTCCCTTCATAAATGGAGTTAAATCACAGGATCTGTGTCTTCCTACAAGCAAGACTTCGTTTCAGGTAAGGGCAGTCACTTTTCTGCTCAAACGAACTACATCGTTCACGAAGCTCACACGTTTCTCATCTTAACTGACAAGCATTTGATTTTAGAGGACCAGTGCTTTGTATCAGTTTCAGAAGCAGAGTTGGACTAGATATGGTCCGTATGTGTATGAAACACCGTTCTTATTTTCTCAGCACACTCACGTTTCCTGCTGTCTTAGAGATTCTAGAAAGCTAGAGCGTGTTTCTTGCTCTAAAGCAGAGTGTGATCAATGGATGAGAACATTGCTGTGTGTTTCACTTCAGAAATGGAGTTAAATCCCAGGCTCTGAGTCTTCCTACAAGCAAGACTTCGTTTCAGGTAAGGGCAGTCACTTTTCTGCTCAAACGAACTACATTGTTCACGAAGCTCACACGTTTCTCATCTTACCTGACAAGCATTGAATGTTAGAGGACCATGGCTTTGTATCAGTTTCAGAAGCAGATTTAGACTACATATGGTCCGTATGTGTACGAAAAACCGTTCTTTTGTTCTTGGCACACTCAGATTTCCTGCTGTATTAGAGACTCTAGAAAGCAAGAGTGTGCTTCTCGCTCTAAAGCAGAGTGTGATCCATGGATGACAACTCTGCTGTGTGTTTCCCATCAGAAATGGAGTTAAATCCCAGGCTCTGTGTCTTCCTACAAGGAAGACTTCGTTTCAGGTAAGGGCAGTCACTTTTCAGCTCAAAAGAACTACTTCGTTCACGAAGCTCTCACGTTTCTCATCTTAACAGACAACCATTGGATGGTAGAGGACCAGTGCTTTGTATCAGCTTCAGAAGCAGATTTGGACTAGATATGGTCCGTATGTGTATGAAACACCGTTCTTTTTTTCTCAGCACACTCACGTTTACTGCTGTCTTAGAGATTCTAGAAAGCTAGAGCGTGATTCTTGCTCTAAAGCAGAGTGTGATCAATGGATGAGAACTCTGCTGTGTGTTTCACTTCAGAAATGGAGTTAAATCCCAGACTCTGAGTCTTCCTACAAGCAAGATTTCGTTTCAGGTAAAGGCAGTTACTTTGCAGCTCAAACGAACTACATCGTTCACGAAGCTCACACGTTTCTCACCTTAAATGACAAGCATTGGATGTTAGAGGACCAGTGCTTTGTATCAGCTTCAGAAGCAGAGTTGGACTAGATATGGTCCGTATTTGTAGGAAACACCATTCTTTTGTTCTGAGCACACTCAGGTTTCCTGCTGTATTAGAGACTCTAGAAAGCAAGATCGTGCTTCTCGCTCTAAAGCAGAGTATTATCCATGGATGAGAACTCTGCTGTGTGTTTCACTTCAGAAATTTAGTTATATCCCAGGCTCTGAGTCTTCCTACAAGCAAGACTTCCTTTCATGTAAGGGCAGATTCTTTATAGCTCAAAGGAACTACATCGTTCAGGAAGCTCACACGTTTCTCATCTTAACTGACAAGCATTGGATGTTAGAGGACCAGTGCTTTGTATCAGTTTCAGAAGCAGATTTCGACTACATATGGTCTGTATATGTACGAAAAACCGTTCTTTTTTTCTGCGCACACTCAGATTTCCTGCTGTATTAGAGAATCTAGAAAGGAAGAGTGTGCTTATAGCTCTAAAGCAGAGTGTGATCAATGGATGAGAACTCGGCTGTATGTTTCACTTCAGAAATGCAGTTAAATCCCAGGCTCTGAGTCTTCCTACAAGCCAGACTTCGTTTCAGGTAAGGGCAGTCACATTTCTGCTCAAAGGAACTACATCGTTCACTAAGCTCACATGTTTCGGATCTTACCTGACAAGCATTGGATGTTAGAGGACCTGTGGTTTGTTTGAGTTTCAGAAGCAGAGTTGAACTGGATATGTTCCGTATGTTTAGGCAACACCATTCTTTTGTTCTGAGCACACTCAGGTTTCCTGCTGTATTAGAGAATCTAGAAAGCAAGAGCGTGCTTCTTGCTCTATAGCAGAGTGTGATCTATATATGAGAACTCTGCTGTGTGTTTCCCTTCAGAAATCGAGTGAAATTCCAGGCTCTTTGTCTTCCTACAAGCAAGAATTCCTTCCAAGTAAGGGCAGTCACTTTTCAGCTCAAACGAACTACATCGTTCATGAAGCTCACACGTTTCTCATCTTAACTGACAAGAATTGCATGTTAGAGGACCAGTGCTTTGTATCAGCTTCAGAAGCAGAGTTGGACTAGATATGGTCCGTATTTGTAGGAAACACCGTTCTTTTGTTCTGGGCACACTCAGGTTTCCTGCTGTCTTAGAGACTCTAGAACGCAAGAGCATGCTTCTTGCTCTAAAGCAGAGGTGATCCATGGATGAGAACTCTGCTGTGTGTTTCCCTTCAGAAATGGAGTTAAATCCCAGGCTCTGTGTCTTACTACAAGCAAGACTTCGTTTCAGGTAAGGGCAGTTACTTTACTACACAAATGAACTACATTGTTCACGAAGCTCACACGTTTCGGATCTTACCTGACAAGAATTGGATGTTAGAGGGCCTGTGGTTTTTTTCAGTTTCAGAAGCAGAGTTGAACTAGATATGGTCCGTATGTTTAGGAAACACCATTCTTTTGTTCTCAGCACACTCAGGTTTCCTGCTGTATTAGAGACTCTAGAAAGCAAGAGCTTGCTTCTCGCTCTAAAGCAGAGTGTGATCCATGGAAGAGAACTCTGCTGTGTGTTTCACTTCAGAAATTTAGTTATATCCCAGGCTCTGAGTCTTCCTACATGCAAGACTTCATTTCATGTAAGGGCAGATTCTTTATAGCTCAAAGGAACTACATCGTTTATGAAGCTCACACGTTTCTCATCTTAACTGACAAGCATTGGATGTTAGAGGACCAGTGCTTTCTATCAGTTTCAGAAGCAGATTTGGACTACATATGTTCCGTATGTTTAGGCAACATCGTTCTTTTGTTCTCAGCACACTCACGTTTCATGCTGTCTTAGAGCCTCTAGAAAGCAAGAGCGTGCTTCGTGCTCTAAAGCAGAGTGTGATCAATGGATGAGAACTCTGCTGTGTGTTTCACTTCAGAAATGGAGTTAAATCCCAGGCTCTGAGTCTTCCTACAAGCCAGACTTCGTTTCAGGTAAGGGCAGTCACTTTTCTGCTCGAACGAACTACATCGTTCACAAAGCTCACACGTTTCAGATCTTACCTGACAAGCATTGGATGTTAGAGGACCCGTGGTTTGTTTCAGTTTCAGAAGCAGAGATGAACTGGATATGTTCCGTATGTTTAGGCAACACCATTCTTTTGTTCTGAGCACACTCAGGTTTCCTGCTGTATTAGAGAATCTAGAAAGCAAGAGCGTGCTTCTTGCTCTATAGCAGAGTGTGATCTATATATGAGAACTCTGCTGTGTGTTTCCCTTCAGAAATCGAGTGAAATTCCAGGCTCTTTGTCTTCCTACAAGCAAGAATTCCTTCCAAGTAAGGGCAGTCACTTTTCAGCTCAAACGAACTACATCGTTCATGAAGCTCACACGTTTCTCATCTTAACTGACAAGAATTGCATGTTAGAGGACCAGTGCTTTGTATCAGCTTCAGAAGCAGAGTTGGACTAGATATGGTCCGTATTTGTAGGAAACACCATTCTTTTGTTCTCAGCACACTCAGGTTTCCTGCTGTCTTAGAGACTCTAGAACGCAAGAGCATGCTTCTTGCTCTAAAGCAGAGGTGATCCATGGATGAGAACTCTGCTGTGTGTTTCCCTTCAGAAATGGAGTAAAATCCAGGCTCTGTGTCTTACTAGAAGCTAGACTTCGTTTCAGGTAAGGGCAGTTACTTAACAGCTCAAACGAACTACATCGTTCACGAAGCTCACACGTTCCGGATCTTAACTGACAAGCATTGGATGTTAGAGGACCTGTGGTTTTTTTCAGTTTCAGAAGCAGAGTTGAACTAGATATGGTCCATATGTTTAGGAAACACCATTCTTTTGTTCTGAGCACACTCAGTTTTCCTGCTGTATTAGAGACTCTAGAAAGCAAGAGCGTGCTTCTCGCTCTAAAGCAGAGTGTGATCCATGGATGAGAACTCTGCTGTGTGTTTCCCTTCATAAATGGAGTTAAATCACAGGATCTGTGTCTTCCTACAAGCAAGACTTCGTTTCAGGTAAGGGCAGTCACTTTTCTGCTCAAACGAACTACATCGTTCACGAAGCTCACACGTTTCTCATCTTAACTGACAAGCATTTGATTTTAGAGGACCAGTGCTTTGTATCAGTTTCAGAAGCAGAGTTGGACTAGATATGGTCCGTATGTGTATGAAACACCGTTCTTATTTTCTCAGCACACTCACGTTTCCTGCTGTCTTAGAGATTCTAGAAAGCTAGAGCGTGTTTCTTGCTCTAAAGCAGAGTGTGATCAATGGATGAGAACATTGCTGTGTGTTTCACTTCAGAAATGGAGTTAAATCCCAGGCTCTGAGTCTTCCTACAAGCAAGACTTCGTTTCAGGTAAGGGCAGTCACTTTTCTGCTCAAACGAACTACATTGTTCACGAAGCTCACACGTTTCTCATCTTACCTGACAAGCATTGAATGTTAGAGGACCATGGCTTTGTATCAGTTTCAGAAGCAGATTTAGACTACATATGGTCCGTATGTGTACGAAAAACCGTTCTTTTGTTCTTGGCACACTCAGATTTCCTGCTGTATTAGAGACTCTAGAAAGCAAGAGTGTGCTTCTCGCTCTAAAGCAGAGTGTGATCCATGGATGACAACTCTGCTGTGTGTTTCCCATCAGAAATGGAGTTAAATCCCAGGCTCTGTGTCTTCCTACAAGGAAGACTTCGTTTCAGGTAAGGGCAGTCACTTTTCAGCTCAAAAGAACTACTTCGTTCACGAAGCTCACACGTTTCTCATCTTAACAGACAACCATTGGATGGTAGAGGACCAGTGCTTTGTATCAGCTTCAGAAGCAGAGTTGGACTAGATATGGTCCGTATGTGTATGAAACACCGTTCTTTTTTTCTCAGCACACTCACGTTTACTGCTGTCTTAGAGATTCTAGAAAGCTAGAGCGTGATTCTTGCTCTAAAGCAGAGTGTGATCAATGGATGAGAACTCTGCTGTGTGTTTCACTTCAGAAATGGAATTAAATCCCAGACTCTGAGTCTTCCTACAAGCAAGATTTCGTTTCAGGTAAAGGCAGTTACTTTGCAGCTCAAACGAACTACATCGTTCACGAAGCTCACACGTTTCTCACCTTAAATGACAAGCATTGGATGTTAGAGGACCAGTGCTTTGTATCAGCTTCAGAAGCAGAGTTGGACTAGATATGGTCCGTATTTGTAGGAAACACCATTCTTTTGTTCTGAGCACACTCAGGTTTCCTGCTGTATTAGAGACTCTAGAAAGCAAGATCGTGCTTCTCGCTCTAAAGCAGAGTATTATCCATGGATGAGAACTCTGCTGTGTGTTTCACTTCAGAAATTTAGTTATATCCCAGGCTCTGAGTCTTCCTACAAGCAAGACTTCCTTTCATGTAAGGGCAGATTCTTTATAGCTCAAAGGAACTACATCGTTCAGGAAGCTCACACGTTTCTCATCTTAACTGACAAGCATTGGATGTTAGAGGACCAGTGCTTTGTATCAGTTTCAGAAGCAGATTTCGACTACATATGGTCTGTATATGTACGAAAAACCGTTCTTTTTTTCTGCGCACACTCAGATTTCCTGCTGTATTAGAGAATATAGAAAGGAAGAGTGTGCTTATAGCTCTAAAGCAGAGTGTGATCAATGGATGAGAACTCTGCTGTATGTTTCACTTCAGAAATGCAGTTAAATCCCAGGCTCTGAGTCTTCCTACAAGCCAGACTTCGTTTCAGGTAAGGGCAGTCACATTTCTGCTCAAAGGAACTACATCGTTCACTAAGCTCACATGTTTCGGATCTTACCTGACAAGCATTGGATGTTAGAGGACCTGTGGTTTGTTTGAGTTTCAGAAGCAGAGTTGAACTGGATATGTTCCGTATGTTTAGGCAACACCATTCTTTTGTTCTGAGCACACTCAGGTTTCCTGCTGTATTAGAGAATCTAGAAAGCAAGAGCGTGCTTCTTGCTCTATAGCAGAGTGTGATCTATATATGAGAACTCTGCTGTGTGTTTCCCTTCAGAAATCGAGTGAAATTCCAGGCTCTTTGTCTTCCTACAAGCAAGAATTCCTTCCAAGTAAGGGCAGTCACTTTTCAGCTCAAACGAACTACATCGTTCATGAAGCTCACACGTTTCTCATCTTAACTGACAAGAATTGCATGTTAGAGGACCAGTGCTTTGTATCAGCTTCAGAAGCAGAGTTGGACTAGATATGGTCCGTATTTGTAGGAAACACCGTTCTTTTGTTCTGGGCACACTCAGGTTTCCTGCTGTCTTAGAGACTCTAGAACGCAAGAGCATGCTTCTTGCTCTAAAGCAGAGGTGATCCTTGGATGAGAACTCTGCTGTGTGTTTCACTTCAGAAATGGAGTTAAATCCCAGGCTCTGTGTCTTACCACAAGCAAGACTTCGTTTCAGGTAAGGGCAGTTACTTTACTACACAAACGAACTACATTGTTCACGAAGCTCACACGTTTCGGATCTTACCTGACAAGAATTGGATGTTAGAGGGCCTGTGGTTTTTTTCAGTTTCAGAAGCAGAGTTGAACTAGATATGGTCTGTATGTTTAGGAAACACCATTCTTTTGTTCTCAGCACACTCAGGTTTCCTGCTGTATTAGAGACTCTAGAAAGCAAGAGCTTGCTTCTCGCTCTAAAGCAGAGTGTGATCCATGGAAGAGAACTCTGCTGTGTGTTTCACTTCAGAAATTTAGTTATATCCCAGGCTCTGAGTCTTCCTACATGCAAGACTTCATTTCATGTAAGGGCAGATTCTTTATAGCTCAAAGGAACTACATCGTTTATGAAGCTCACACGTTTCTCATCTTAACTGACAAGCATTGGATGTTAGAGGACCAGTGCTTTCTATCAGTTTCAGAAGCAGATTTGGACTACATATGTTCCGTATGTTTAGGCAACATCGTTCTTTTGTTCTCAGCACACTCACGTTTCATGCTGTCTTAGAGCCTCTAGAAAGCAAGAGCGTGCTTCGTGCTCTAAAGCAGAGTGTGATGAATGGATGAGAACTCTGCTGTGTGTTTCACTTCAGAAATGGAGTTAAATCCCAGGCTCTGAGTCTTCCTACAAGCCAGACTTCGTTTCAGGTAAGGGCAGTCACTTTTCTGCTCGAACGAACTACATCGTTCACGAAGCTCACACGTTTCAGATCTTACCTGACAAGCATTGGATGTTAGAGGACCCGTGGTTTGTTTCAGTTTCAGAAGCAGAGATGAACTAGATATGTTCCGTATGTTTAGGAAACACCATTCTTTTGTTCTGAGCACACTCAGGTTTCCTGCTGTATTAGAGAATCTAGAAAGCAAGTGCTTGCTTCTCGCTCTAAAGTAGAGTGTGATCCATGGATGAGAACTCTGCTGTGTATTTCCCTTCAGAAATGGAGTTAAATCCCAGGCTCTGAGTCTTCCTACAAGCAAGACTTCATTTCATGTTAGGGCAGTTTCTTTATAGGATCTACATCGTTCACGAAACTCACACGTTTCTCATCTTAACTGACAAGCATTGGATGTTAGAGGACCAGTGATTTGTATCAGTTTCAGAAGCAGATTTGGACTACATATGTTCCGTATGTGTAGGCAACATCGTTCTTTTGTTCTCAGAACACTCACGTTTCATGCTGTCTTAGAGACTCTAGAAAGCAAGAGCATGCTTCCTGCTCTAAAGCAGAGTGTGATCAATGGATGAGAACTCTGCTGTGTGTTTCACTTCAGAAATGGAGTTAAATCCCAGGCTCTGAGTCTTCCTACATGCCAGACTTCTTTTCAGGTAAGGGCAGTTACTTTACAGCTCAAACGAACTACATCCTTCACGAAGCTCACACTTTTCGGATCTTACATGACAAGCATTGGATGTTATAGGACCAGTGCTTTGTATCAGTTTCAGAAGCAGATTTGGACTTCATATGGTCCGTATGTGTACGAAAAACCTTTCTTTTGTTCTGTGCACACTCACATTTCCTGCTTTCTTAGAGACTCTAGAAAGCAAGAGGGTGCTTCTTGTTCTAAAGAGGAGTGTGATCATTGGATGAGAACACTGCTGTGTGTTTCACTTCAGAAATGGAGTTAAATCCCAAGCTCTGTGTCTTCCAACATTCAAGACTTCGTTTCAGGTAAGGGCATTCACTTTTCTGCTCAAATGAACTACATCGTTCAGGAAGCTCACACGTTTCTCATCTTAACTGACAAGCATTGGATGTTAGAGGACCAGTGCTTTGTATCAGTTTCAGAAGCAGATTTCGACTACATATGGTCCGTATGTGTACGAAAAACCGTTCTTTTTTTCTGCGCACACTCAGATTTCCTGCTGTATTAGAGAATCTAGAAAGGAAGAGTGTGCTTATCGCTCTAAAGCAGAGTGTGATCAATGGATGAGAACTCTGCTGTATGTCTCACTTCAGAAATGGAGTTAAATCCCAGGCTCTGAGTCTTCCTACAAGCCAGACTTCGTTTCAGGTAAGGGCAGTCACATTTCTGCTCAAAGGAACTACATCGTTCACTAAGCTGACATGTTTCGGATGTTACCTGACAAGCATTGGATGTTAGAGGACCTGTGGTTTGTTTGAGTGTCAGAAGAAGAGTTGAACTGGATATGTTCCGTATGTTTAGGAAACACCATTTTTTTGTTCTGAGCACACTCAGGTTTCCTGCTGTATTAGAGACTCTAGAAAGCAAGAGCTTGCTTCTCGCTCTAAAGCAGAGTGTGATCCATGGATGAGAACTCTGCTGTGTGTTTCCCATCAGAAATGGAGTTAAATCCCATGCTCTGTGTCTTCCTACAAGGAAGACTTCGTTTCAGGTAAGGGCAGTCACTTTTCTGCTTAAACGAACTATATAGTTCACGAAGCTCACACGTTTCTCATCTTAACTGACAAGCATTGGATGTTAGAGGACCAGTGCTTTGTGTCAGTTTCAGAAGCAGATTTGGACTACATATGGTCCGTATATGTACGAAAAACCGTTCTTTTGTTCTGGGCACACTCAGATTTCCTCCTGTATTAGAGACTCTAGAAAGCAAGAGTGTGCTTCTCGCTCTAAAGCAGAGTGTGATCCATGGATGAGAACTCAGCTGTTTGTTTCCCTTCAGAAATGGAGTAAAATCCAGGCTCTGTGTCTTACTACAAGCTAGACTTCGTTTCAGGTAAGGGCAGTTACTTAACAGCTCAAATGAACTACATCGTTCACGAAGCTCACACGTTTCGGATCTTAACTGACAAGCATTGGATGTTAGAGGACCTGTGTTTTTTTTCAGTTTCAGAAGCAGAGTTGAACTAGATATGGTCCATATGTTTAGGAAACACCATTCTTTTGTTCTGAGCACACTCAGTTTTCCTGCTGTATTAGAGACTCTAGAAAGCAAGAGCGTGCTTCTCGCTCTAAAGCAGAGTGTGATCCATGGATGAGAACTCTGCTGTGTGTTTCCCTTCATAAATGGAGTTAAATCCCAGGATCTGTGTCTTCCTACAAGCAAGACTTCGTTTCAGGTAAGGGCAGTCACTTTTCTGCTCAAACGAACTACATCGTTCACGAAGCTCACACGTTTCTCATCTTAACTGACAAGCATTTGATTTTAGAGGACCAGTGCTTTGTATCAGTTTCAGAAGCAGAGTTGGACTAGATATGGTACGTATGTGTATGAAACACCGTTCTTATTTTCTCAGCACACTCACGTTTCCTGCTGTCTTAGAGATTCTAGAAAGCTAGAGCGTGTTTCTTGCTCTAAAGCAGAGTGTGATCAATGGATGAGAACATTGCTGTGTGTTTCACTTCAGAAATGGAGTTAAATCCCAGGCTCTGAGTCTTCCTACAAGCAAGACTTCGTTTCAGGTAAGGGCAGTCACTTTTCTGCTCAAACGAACTACATTGTTCACGAAGCTCACACGTTTCTCATCTTACCTGACAAGCATTGAATGTTAGAGGACCATGGCTTTGTATCAGTTTCAGAAGCAGATTTCGACTACATATGGTCCGTATGTGTACGAAAACCGTTCTTTTGTTCTTGGCACACTCAGTTTTCCTGCTGTATTAGAGACTCTAGAAAGCAAGAGTGTGCTTCTCGCTCTAAAGCAGAGTGTCATCCATGGATGAGAACTCTGCTGTGTGTTTCCCTTCAGAAATGGAGGTAAATCCCAGGCTTTGTGTCTTACTACAAGCAAGAATTCCATTCATGTAAGGGCAGTTTCTTTATAGCTCAAAGGAACTACATCGTTCAGGAAGCTCACACGTTTCTCATCTTAACTGACAAGCATTGGATGTTAGAGGACCTGTGGTTTGTTTCAGTTTCAGAAGCAGAGATGAACTAGATATGTTCCGTATGTTTAGGAAACACCATTCTTTTGTTCTGAGCACACTCAGGTTTCCTGCTGTATTAGAGAATCTAGAAAGCAAGAGCTTGCTTCTCGCTCTAAAGCAGAGTGTGATCCATGGATGAGAACTCTGCTGTGTGTTTCCCTTCACAAATGGAGTTAAATCCCAGGCTCTGAGTCTTCCTACAAGCAAGACTTCATTTCATGTAAGGGCAGTTTCTTCATAGGAACTACATCGTTCACAAAACTCACACGTTTCTCATCTTAACTGACAAGCATTGCATGTTAGAGGACCAGTGCTTTGTATCAGCTTCAGAAGCAGAGTTGGACTAGATATGGTCCATATGTGTAGGCAACATTGTTCTTTTGTTCTCAGCACACTCACGTTTCATGCTGTCTTAGAGCCTCTAGAAAGCAAGAGCGTGCTTCTTGCTCTAAAGCAGAGTGTGATCAATGGATGAGAACTCTGCTGTGTGTTTCCCTTCAGAAATGGAGTTAAATCCCAGGCTCTGAGTCTTCCTACAAGCAAGATTTCGTTTCAGGTAAGGGCAGTTACTTTACAGCTGAAAGGAACTACATCGTTCACGAAGCTCACACGTTTCTCACCTTAAATGACAAGCATTGGATGTTAGAGGACCTGTGCTTTGTATCAATTTCAGAGGCAGAGTTGGACTAGATATGGTCCATATGTGTAGGAAACACCCTTCTTTTGTTCTCAGCACACTCATGATTACTGCTGTCTTAGATAGTCTTGAAAGCAAGAGCGTGCTTCTTGCTCTACAGCAGAGTGTGATCTATATATGAGAACTCTGCTGTGTGTTTCCCTTCAGAAATCGAGTGAAATTCCAGGCTCTTTGTCTTCCTACAAGCAAGAATTCCTTTCAAGTAAGGGCAGTCACTTTTTAGCTCAAACGAACTACAACGTTCATGAAGCTCACACGTTTCTCATCTTAACTGACAAGCATTGCATGTTAGAGGACCAGTGCTTTGTTTCAGCTTCAGAAGCAGAGTTGGACTAGATATGGTCCGTATTTGTAGGAAACACCGTTCTTTTGTTCTGGGCACACTCAGGTTTCCTGCTGTCTTAGAGACTCTAGAACGCAAGAGCATGCTTCTTGCTCTAAAGCAGAGGTGATCCATGGATGAGAACTCTGCTGTGTGTTTCCCTTCAGAAATGGAGTTAAATCCCAGGCTCTGTGTCTTACTACAAGCAAGACTTCGTTTCAGGTAACTGCAGTTACTTTACAACACAAACGAACTACATCGTTCACGAAGCTCACACGTTTCGGATCTTACCTGACAAGAATTGGATGTTAGAGGACCTGTGGTTTTTTTCAATTTCAGAAGCAGAGTTGAACTAGATATGGTCCGTATGTTTAGGAAACACCATTCTTTTGTTCTGTGCACACTCAGGTTTCCTGCTGTATTAGAGACTCTAGAAAGCAAGAGCTTGCTTCTCGCTCTAAAGCAGAGTGTGATCCATGGATGAGAACTCTGCTGTGTGTTTCACTTCAGAAATTTAGTTATATCCCAGGCTCTGAGTCTTCCTACATGCAAGACTTCCTTTCATGTAAGGGCAGATTCTTTATAGCACAAAGGAACTACATCGTTCAGGAAGCTCACACGTTTCTCATCTTAACTGACAAGCATTGGATGTTAGAGGACCAGTGCTTTCTATCAGTTTCAGAAGCAGATTTGGACTACATATGTTCCGTATGTGTAGGCAACATCGTTCTTTTGTTCTCAGCACACTCACGTTTCATGCTGTCATAGAGCCTCTAGAAAGCAAGAGCGTGCTTCGTGCTCTAAAGCAGAGTGTGATGAATGGATGAGAACTCTGCTGTGTGTTTCACTTCAGAAATGGAGGTAAATCCCAGGCTCTGAGTCTTCCTACAAGCCAGACTTCGTTTCAGGTAAGGGCAGTCACTTTTCTGCTCGAACGAACTACATCGTTCACGAAGCTCACACGTTTCAGATCTTACCTGACAAGCATTGGATGTTAGAGGAACCGTGGTTTGTTTCAGTTTCAGAAGCAGAGATGAACTAGATATGTTCCGTATGTTTAGGAAACACCATTCTTTTGTTCTGAGCACACTCAGTTTTCCTGCTGTATTAGAGAATCTAGAAAGCAAGAGCTTGATTCTCGCTCTAAAGCAGAGTGTGATCAATGGATGAGAACTCTTCTGTGTGTTTCCCTTCAGAAATGGAGTTAAATCCCAGGCTCTGAGTCTTCCTACAAGCAAGACTTCCTTTCATGTAAGGGCAGTTTCTTTATAGGAACTACATCGTTCACGAAACTCACACGTTTCTCATCTTAACTGACAAGCATTGGATGTTAGAGGACCAGTGCTTTGTATCAGCTTCAAAAGCAGAGTTGGACTTGATATGGTCCGTATGTGTAGGAAACACCGTTCTTTTGTTCTCAGCACACTCACGTTTCCTGCTGTCTTAGAGACTCTAGAAAGCAAGAGCGTGCTTCTTGCTGTAAAGCAGAGTGTGAACAATGGATGAGAAATCTCCTGTGTGTTTTACTTCAGAAATGGAGTTAAATCCCAGGATCTGAGTGTTCGTACAATCAAGAATTCATTTCAGGTATGGGCAGTTACTTTACACCTCAAAAGAACTACATCGTTCACGAAGCTCACACGTTTTGGATCTTACCTTACAAGCATTGGATGTTAGAGGACCTGTGGTTTTTTTTCAGTTTCAGAAGCAGAGTTAAACTAGATATGTTCCGTATGTGTAGGAAACACCGTTCTTTTTTCTGAGCACACTCAGGTTTCCTGCTGTATTAGAGACTCTAGAAATCAAGAGCATGCTTCTTGCTCTAAAGCAGAGTGTGATCCATGGATGAGAATTATGCTGTGTGTTTCCCTTCAGAAATGGAGTTAAATCCCAGGCTCTGTGTCTTACTACAAGCAAGACTTCCTTTCAGGTAAGGGCAGTTTCTTCATAGCTCAAAGCAACTACATCGTTCACGAAGCTCACACGTTTCGGATCTTCCATGACAAGCATTGGATGTTGGAGGACCTGTGGTTTGTTTCAGTTTCAGAAGCAGATTTGAACTATATATGGTCCATATGTTTAGGAAACACCATTCTTTTGTTCTGAGCACACTCAGTTTTCCTGCTGTATTAGAGTCTCTAGAAGGCAAGAGCGTGCTTCTTGTTCTAAAGCACAGTGTGATCAATGGATGAGAACACTGCTGTGTGTTTCACTTCAGAAATGGAGTTAAATCCCAGGCTCTGAGTCTTCCTACAAGCAAGACTTCGTTTCAGGTAAGGGCAGTCACTTTTCTGCTCAAACGAACTACATAGTTCACGAAGCTCACACGTTTCTCATCTTAACTGACAAGCATTGGATGTTAGAGGACCAGTGCTTTGTGTCTGTTTCTGAAGCAGATTTGGACTACATATGGTCCGTATATGTACGAAAAACCGTTCTTTTTTTCTGGGCATACTCAGATTTCCTGCTGTCTTAGAGACTCTAGAAAGCAAGAGTGTGCTTCTCGCTCTAAAGGAGAGTGTGATCCATGGATGAGAACTCTGCTGTTTGTTTCCCTTCAGAAATGGAGTAAAATCCAGGCTCTGTGTCTTACTACAAGCTAGACTTCTTTTCAGGTAAGGGCAGTTACTTTTCAGCTCAAACGAACTACATCGTTCACGAAGCTCACACGTTTCGGATCTTACCTGACAAGCATTGGATGTAAGAGGACCTGTGGTTTGTTTCAGTTTCAGAAGCAGAGTTGAACTAGATATGGTCCATATGTTTAGGAAACACCATTCTTTTGTTCTGAGCACACTCAGTTTTCCTGCTGTATTAGAGACTCTAAAAGCAAGAGCGTGCTTCTCGCTCTAAAGCAGAGTGTGATCCATGGATGAGAACTCTGCTGTGTGTTTCCCTTCAGAAATGGAGTTAAATCCCAGGCTCTGTGTCTTCCTATAAGCAAGACTTCGTTTCAGGTAAGGGCAGTCACTTTTCTGCTCAAACAAACTACATCGTTCACAAAGCTCACACATTTCTCATCTTAACTGACAAGCATTTGATTTTAGAGGACCAGGGCTTTGTATCAGTTTCAGAAGCAGATTTGGACTACATATGGTCCGTATGTGTACGAAAAACCGTTCTTTTGTTCTTGGCACACTCAGATTTCCTGCTGTATTAGAGATTCTACAAAGCAAGAGTGTGCTTCTCGCTCTAAAGCAGAGTGTGATCCATGGATGAGAACTCTGCTGTTTGTTTCCCTTCAGAAATGGAGTTAAATCCCAGGCTCTGTGTCTTACTACAAGCTAGACTTCTTTTCAGGTAAGGGCAGTCACTTTTCAGCTCAAACGAACTACATCGTTCACGAAGCTCACACGTTTCTCATCTTAACTGACAAGCATTCAATGTTAGAGGACCAGTTCTTTGTATCAGGTTTCAGAATCAGAGTTGGACTAGATAAGGTCCGTATGTGTAGGAAACACCGTTCTTTTGTTCTCAGCACACTCACGTTTCCTGCAGTTTTAGAGAGTCTAGAAAGCTAGAGCGTGCTTCTTGCTCTAAAGCAGAGTGTGATCAATGGATGAGAACTCTGCTGTGTGTTTCACTTCAGAAATGGAATTAAATCCCAGACTCTGAGTCTTCCTACAAGCAAGATATCGTTTCAGGTAAAGGCAGTTACTTTGCAGCTCAAAGGAACTACATCGTTCACAAAGCTAACACGTTTCTCACCTTAAATGACAAGCATTGGATGTTAGAGGACCTATGCTTTGTATCAATTTCAGAGGCAGAGTTGGACTAGATATGGTCCATATGTGTAGGAAACACCCTTCTTTTGTTCTCAGCACACTCATGCTTACTGCTGTCTTAGAGAGTCTAGAAAGCAAGAGCGTGCTTCTTGCTCTATAGCAGAGTGTGATCTATATATGAGAACTCTGCTGTGTGTTTCCCTTCAGAAATCGAGTTAAATTCCATGTTCTTTGTCTTCCTACAAGCAAGAATTCCTTTCAAGTAAGGGCAGTCACTTTTCAGCTCAAACGAACTACATCGTTCATGAAGCTCACACGTTTCTCATCTTAACTGACAAGCATTGGATGTTAGAGGACCAGTGCTTTGTATCAGTTTCAGAAGCAGATTTGGACTTCATATGGTCCGTATGTGTACGAAAAACCTTTCTTTTGTTCTGCGCACACTCAGATTTCCTGCTGTCTTAGAGACTCTAGAAAGCAAGAGCATGCTTCTTGTTCTAAAGCAGAGTGTGATCAATGGATGAGAACACTGCTGTGTGTTTCACTTCAGAAATGGAGTTAAATCCCAGGCTCTGTGTCTTCCAACATTCAAGACTTCGTTTCAGGTAAGGGCAGTCACTTTTCTGCTCAAACGAACTACATCGTTCAGGAAGCTCACACGTTTCTCATCTTAACTGACAATCATTGGGTGTTAGAGGACCAGTGCTTTGTATCAGTTTCAGAAGCAGATTTGGACTACATATGGTCCATATGTGTACGAAAAACCATTCTTTTTTTCTGCGCACACTCAGATTTCCTGCTCTATTAGAGAATCTAGAAAGGAAGAGTGTGATTATCGCTCTAAAGCAGAGTGTGATCCATGGATGAGAACTCTGCTGTGTGTTTCCCTTCAGAAATGGAGTTAAATCCCAGGCTCTGTGTCTTACTATAAGCTAGAATTCGTTTCAGGTAAGGGCAGTCACTTTTCTGCTCAAACGAACTACATCATTCACGAAGCTCACACGTTTCACATCTTAACTGACCAGTATTGGATGTTAGAGGACCAGTGCTTTCTCTCAGTTTCAGAAGCAGATTTGGACTACATATGTTCTGTATGTGTCGGCAACATCGTTCTTTTGTTCTCAGCAAACTCAGGTTTCATGCTGTCTTAGAGCCTCTAGAAAGCAAGACCGTGCTTCTTGCTCTAAAGCAGAGTGTGATCAATGGATGAGAACTCTGCTGTGTGTTTCACTTCAGAAATGGAGTTAAATCCCAGGCTCTGAGTCTTCCTACAAGCCAGACTTAGTTTCAGGTAAGGGCAGTCACTTTTCTGCTCGAAAGAACTACATCGTTCACGAAGCTCACACGTTTCGATCTTACCTGACAAGCATTGGATGTTAGAGGACCTGTGGTTTGTTTCAGTTTCAGAAGCAGAGATGAACTAGATATGTTCCGTATGTTTAGGCAACACCATTCTTTTGTTCTGAGCACATTCAGGTTTCCTGCTGTATTAGAGAATCTAGAAAGCAAGAGCTTGCTTCTCGCTCTAAAGCAGAGTGTGATCCATGGATGAGAACTCTGCTGTGTGTTTCCCTTTCGAAATGGAGTTAAATCCCAGACTCTGAGTCTTCCTACAAGCAAGATTTCGTTTCAGGTAAAGGCAGTTACTTTGTAGCTTAAAGGAACTACATCGTTCACAAAGCTAACACGTTTCTCACCTTAAATGACAAGCATTGGATGTTAGAGGACCTATGCTTTGTATCAATTTCAGAGGCAGAGTTGGACTAGATATGGTCCATATGTGTAGGAAACACCCTTCTTTTGTTCTCAGCACACTCATGCATACTGCTGTCTTAGAGAGTCTAGAAAGCAAGAGCGTGCTTCTTGCTCTATAGCAGAGTGTGATCTATATATGAAAACTCTGCTGTGTGTTTCCCTTCAGAAATCGAGTTAAATTCCAGGTTCTTTTTCTTCCTACAAGCAAGAATTCCTTTCAAGTAAGGGCAGTCACTTTTCAGCTCAAACGAACTACATCGTTCATGAAGCTCACACGTTTCTCATCTTAACTGACAAGCATTGGATGTTAGAGGACCAGTGCTTTGTATCAGTTTCAGAAGCAGATTTGGACTACATATGGTCCATATGTGTACGAAAAACCGTTCTTTTTTTCTGCGCACACTCAGATTTCCTGCTCTATTAGAGAATCTAGAAAGGAAGAGTGTGCTTATCGCTCTAAAGCAGAGTGTGATCCATGGATGAGAACTCTGCTGTGTGTTTCAGTTCAGAAATGGAGTTAAATCCCAGGCTCTGAGTCTTCCTACAAGCAAGACTTCCTTTCATATAAGGCAATTTCTTTATAGCTCAAAGGAACAACATCGTTCACGAAACTCACAAGTTTCTCATCTTAACTGACAAGTATTGGATGTTAGAGGACCAGTGCTTTGTATCAGTTTCAGAAGCAGATTTGGACTACATATGGTCCGTATGTGTTGGCAACATCGTTCTTTTGTTCTCAGCATACTCACGTTTCATGCTGTCTTAGAGACTCTAGAAAGCAAGAGGTTGCTTCTCCCTCTAAAGCAGAGTGTGATCCATGGATGAGAACTCTGCTGTGTGTTTCCCTTCAGAAATGGAGTTAAATCCCAGGCTCTGTGTCTTCCTACAAGCAAGACTTCGTTTCAGGTAAGGGCAGTCACTTTTCAGCTCAAAAGAACTACATCGTTCACGAAGCTAACACGTTTCTCATCTTAAAAGACAAGCATTGGATGTTAGAAGACCAGGGCTTTGTATCAGCTTCAGAAGCAGAGTTGGACTAGATATGGTCCATATGAGTAGGCTACATTGTTCTTTTGTTCTCAGCACACTCACGTTTAATGCTGTCTTAGAGCCTCTAGAAAGCAAGAGCGTGCTTCTTGTTCTAAAGCAGAGTGTGATCAATGGATGAGAACACTGCTGTTTGTTTCAATTCACAAATGGAGTTAAATCCCAGGCTCTGAGTCTTCCTACTAGCCATACTTCGTTTCAGGTAAGGGCAGTCACTTTTCTAGTAAGGAACTACATCATTCTCGAAGCTCACACGTTTCTCATCTTAACTGACAAGCATTGGATGTTAGAGGACCAGTGCTTTGTATCAGTTTCAGAAGCAGATTTGGACTACATATGGTCCGTATGTGTTGGCAACATCGTTCTTTTGTTCTCAGCATACTCACGTTTCATGCTGTCTTAGAGACTCTAGAAAGCAACAGGTTGCTTCTAGCTCTAAAGCAGAGTGTGATCCATGGATGAGAACTCTGCTGTGTGTTTCCCTTCAGAAATGGAGTTAAATCCCAGGCTCTGTGTCTTCCTACAAGCAAGACTTCGTTTCAGGTAAGGGCAGTCACTTTTCAGCTCAAAAGAACTCCATCGTTCACGAAGCTCACACGTTTCTCATCTTAACAGACAAGCATTGGATGTTAGAGGACCAGTGCTTTGTATCAGCTTCAGAAGCAGAGTTGGACTAGATATGGTCCGTATGTGTAGGAAACACCTTTCTTTTGTTCTCAGCACACTAACGTTTCCTGCTGTCTTAGAGAATCAAGAAAGCAAGAGCGTGCTTCTTGTTCTAAAGCAGAGTGTGATCAATGTCAGAGAACACTGCTGTGTGTTTCAATTCACAAATGGAGTTAAATCCCAGGCTCTGAGTCTTCCTACAAGCAAGACTTCGTTTCAGGTAAGGGCAGTCACTTTTCTGCTCAAACGAACTACAACATTCACGGAGCTCACACGTTTCTCATCTTAACTGACAACCATTGGATGTTAGAGGACCAGTGCATTGTATCAGTTTCAGAAGCAGATTTGGACTACATATGGTCCTTATGTGTACGAAAAACCGTTCTTTTGTTCTGCGCACACTCAGAATTCCTGCTGTCTTAGAGACTCTAGAAAGCAAGAGCGTGCTTCTTGCTCTAAAGCAGATTGTGATCCATGGATGAGAACTCTGCTGTGTGTTTCACTTCAGAAATGTAGTTAAATCCCAGGCTCTGTGTCTTCCTACAAGCAAGACTTCGTTTCAGGTAAGGGCAGTCACTTTTCTGCTCAAACAAACTACATCGTTCACAAAGCTCACACATTTCTCATCTTAACTGACAAGCATTTGATTTTAGAGGACCAGGGCTTTGTATCAGTTTCAGAATCAGAGTTGGACTAGATAAGGTCCGTATGTGTAGGAAACACCGTTCTTTTGTTCTCAGCACACTCACGTTTCCTGCTGTTTTAGAGAGTCTAGAAAGCTAGAGCGTGCTTCTTGCTCTAAAGCAGAGTGTGATCAATGGATGAGAACTCTGCTGTGTGTTTCACTTCAGAAATGGAATTAAATCCCAGACTCTGAGTCTTCCTACAAGCAAGATTTCGTTTCAGGTAAAGTCAGTTACTTTGCAGCTCAAAGGAACTACATCGTTCACAAAGCTAACACGTTTCTCACCTTAAATGACAAGCATTGGATGTTAGAGGACCTATGCTTTGTATCAATTTCAGAGGCAGAGTTGGACTAGATATGGTCCATATGTGTAGGAAACACCCTTCTTTTGTTCTCAGCACACTCATGCTTACTGCTGTCTTAGAGAGTCTAGAAAGCAAGAGCGTGCTTCTTGCTCTATAGCAGAGTGTGATCTATATATGAGAACTCTGCTGTGTGTTTCCCTTCAGAAATCGAGTTAAATTCCAGGTTCTTTGTCTTCCTACAAGCAAGAATTCCTTTCAAGTAAGGGCAGTCACTTTTCAGCTCAAACGAACTACATCGTTCATGAAGCTCACACGTTTCTCATCCTAACTGACAAGCATTGGATGTTAGAGGACCAGTGCTTTGTATCAGTTTCAGAAGCAGATTTGGACTACATATGGTCCATATGTGTACGAAAAACCGTTCTTTTTTTCTGCGCACACTCAGATTTCCTGCTCTATTAGAGAATCTAGAAAGGAAGAGTGTGCTTATCGCTCTAAAGCAGAGTGTGATCCATGGATGAGAACTCTGCTGTGTGTTTCAGTTCAGAAATGGAGTTAAATCCCAGGCTCTGAGTCTTCCTACAAGCAAGACTTCCTTTCATATAAGGCAATTTCTTTATAGCTCAAAGGAACTACATCGTTCACGAAACTCACACGTTTCTCATCTTAACTGACAAGTATTGGATGTTAGAGGACCAGTGCTTTGTATCAGTTTCAGAAGCAGATTTGGACTACATATGGTCCGTATGTGTTGGCAACATCGTTCTTTTGTTCTCAGCATACTCACGTTTCATGCTGTCTTAGAGACTCTAGAAAGCAAGAGGTTGCTTCTCCCTCTAAAGCAGAGTGTGATCCATGGATGAGAACTCTGCTGTGTGTTTCCCTTCAGAAATGGAGTTAAATCCCAGGCTCTGTGTCTTCCTACAAGCAAGACTTCGTTTCAGGTAAGGGCAGTCACTTTTCAGCTCAAAAGAACTACATCGTTCACGAAGCTAACACGTTTCTCATCTTAAAAGACAAGCATTGGATGTTAGAAGACCAGGGCTTTGTATCAGCTTCAGAAGCAGAGTTGGACTAGATATGGTCCATATGAGTAGGCAACATTGTTGTTTTGTTCTCAGCACACTCACGTTTCATGCTGTCTTAGAGCCTCTAGAAAGCAAGAGCGTGCTTCTTGTTCTAAAGCAGAGTGTGATCAATGGATGAGAACACTGCTGTGTGTTTCAATTCACAAATGGAGTTAAATCCCAGGCTCTGAGTCTTCCTACTAGCCATACTTCGTTTCAGGTAAGGGCAGTCACTTTTCTGCTCAAAAGAACTACATCATTCACGAAGCTCACACGTTTCTCATCTTAACTGACAAGCATTGGATGTTAGAGGACCAGTGCTTTGTATCAGTTTCAGAAGCAGATTTGGACTTCATATGGTCCCTATGGGTAAGAAAAACCGTTCTTTTGTTCTGCGCAAACTAAGATTTCCTGCTGTATTAGAGAATCTAGAAAGGAAGAGTGTGCTTATCGCTCTAAAGCAGATTGTGATCCATGGATGAGAACTCTGCTGAGTGTTTCCCTTCAGAAATGGAGTTAAATCCCAGGCTCTGTGTCTTCCTACAAGCAAGACTTCGTTTCAGGTAAGGGCAGTCACTTTTCAGCTCAAAAGAACTCCATCGTTCACGAAGCTCACACGTTTCTCATCTTAACAGACAAGCATTGGATGTTAGAGGACCAGTGCTTTGTATCAGTTTCAGAAGCAGATTTGGAGTACATATGGTCCTTATGTGTACGAAAAACCGTTCTTTTGTTCTGCGCACACTCAGAATTCCTGCAGTCTTAGAGACTCTAGAAAGCAAGATCGTGCTTCTTGTTCGAAAGCAGAGTGTGATCAGTGGATGAGAACACTGCTGTGTGTTTCACTTCACAAATGGAGTTAAATCCCAGGCTCTGAGTCTTCCTACAAGCAAGACTTCATTTCAGGTAAGGGCAGTCACTTTTCTGCTCAAACGAACTACATCATTCATGAAGCTTACACGTTTCTCATCTTAACTGACAAGCATTGGATGTTAGAGGACCAGTGCTTTGTATCAGTTTCAGAAGCAGATTTGGACTACATATCGTCCGAATGTGTAGGCAACATCATTCTTTTGTTCTCAGCACACTCACGTTTCATACTGTCTTAGAGCTTCTAGAAAGCAAGAGCGTGCTTCTTGCTCTAAAGCAGAGTGTGATCCATGGATGAGAACTCTGCTGTGTGTTTTCCTTCAGAAATGGAGTTAAATCCCAGGCTCTGTGACTTCCTACAAGCAAGACTTCCTTTCAGGAAAGGGCAGTCACTTTGCATCTCAAAAGAACTACATCGTTCACGAATCTAACACGTTTCTCATCTTAACAGAGAAGCATTGGATGTTAGAGGACCAGTGCTTTGTATCAGCTTCAGAAGCAGAGTTGGACTAGATATGGTCCGTATGTGTAGGAAACACCGTTCTTTTGTTCTCAGCACACTCACGTTTCCTGCTGTCTTAGAGATTCTAGAAAGCAAGAGCGTGCTTCTTGTTCTAAAGCAGAGTGTGATCAATGGATGAAAACACTGCTGTGTGTTTCACTTCAGAAATGGAGTTAAATCCCATGCTCTCAGTCTTCCTACAAGCATGACTTCCTTTCAGGTAAGGGCCGTTTCTTTATAGCTCAAAGGAACTACATTGTTCACGAAGCTCACACGTTTCTCATCTTAACTGACAAGCATTGGATGTTAGAGGACCAGTGCTTTGTATCAGGTTCAGAAGCAGATTTGTACTAGATATGGTCCGTACGTGTAGGCAACATCGTTCTTTTGTTCTCAGCAAACTCACGTTTCATGCAGTCTTAGAGCCTCTAGAAAGCAAGAGCGTGCTTCTTGCTCTAAAGCAGAGTGTGATCCATGGATGAGAACTCTGCTGTGTGTTTTCCTTCAGAAATGGAGTTAAATCCCAGGCTCTGTGACTTCCTACAAGCAAGACTTCCTTTCAGGAAAGGGCAGTCACTTTGCATCTCAAAAGAACTACATCGTTCACGAATCTAACACGTTTCTCATCTTAACAGAGAAGCATTGGATGTTAGAGGACCAGTGCTTTGTATCAGCTTCAGAAGCAGAGTTGGACTAGATATGGTCCGTATGTGTAGGAAACACCGTTCTTTTGTTCTCAGCACACTCACGTTTCCTGCTGTCTTAGAGATTCTAGAAAGCAAGAGCGTGCTTCTTGTTCTAAAGCAGAGTGTGATAAATGCATGAAAACACTGCTGTGTGTTTCACTTCAGAAATGGAGTTAAATCCCATGCTCTCAGTCTTCCTACAAGCATGACTTCCTTTCAGGTAAGGGCCGTTTCTTTATAGCTCAAAGGAACTACATTGTTCACGAAGCTCACACGTTTCTCATCTTAACTGACAAGCATTGGATGTTAGAGGACCAGTGCTTTGTATCAGGTTCAGAAGCAGATTTGTACTAGATATGGTCCGTATGTGTAGGCAACATCGTTCTTTTGTTCTCAGCAAACTCACGTTTCATGCAGTCTTAGAGCCTCTAGAAAGCAAGAGCGTGCTTCTTGCTTTAAAGCAGAGTGTGATCAATGGATGAGAACTCTGCTGTGTGTTTCACTTCAGAAATGGAGTTAAATCCCAGCCTCTGAGTCTTCCTACAAGCAAGATTTCATTTCAGGTAAGGGCAGTTACTTTACAGCTCAAATGAGCTACATCGTTCACGAAGCTCACACGTTTTGGATCTTACATGAGAAGCATTGGATGGGAGAGGACCTGTGGTTTGTTTCAGTTTCAGAAGCAGAGTTGAACTAGATATGGTCCTTATGTTTAGGAAATACCATTCTTTTGTTCTGAACACACTCATGTTTCCTGCTCTATTAGAGACTCTAGAAAGCAAGAGGGTGCTTCTCGCTCTAAAGCAGAGTGTGATCCATGGATGAGAACTATGCTGTGTGTTTCCCTTCAGAAATGGAGTTAAATCCCAGGCTCTGTATCTTCCTACAAGCAAGACTTCGTTTCAGGTAAGGGCAGTCACTTTTCAGCTCAAAAGAACTACATCGTTCACGAAGCGCACACGTTTCTCATCTTAACAGACAAGCATTGGATGTTAGAGGACCAGTGCTTTGTATCAACTTCAGAAGAAGAGTTGGACTAGATATGGTCCGTATGTGTAGGAAACACCGTTCTTTTGTTCTGTGCACACTCACGTTTCCTGCTGTCTTAGAGAATCTAGAAAGCAAAAGCATGCTTCTTGCTCTAAAGCAGAGTGTGATCAATGGATGAGAACTCTGCTGTGTGTTTCACTTCAGAAATGGAATTAAATCGCAGGCTCAGAGTCTTCCTACAAGCCAGACTTCGTTTCAGGTAAGGGCAGTCACTTTTCTGCTCAAAAGAACTACATCGTTCATGAAGCTCACACGTTTCGGATCTTACCTGACAAGCATTGGATGTTAGAGGACCTGTGGTTTGTTTCAGTTTCAGAAGCAGAGTTGAACTAGATATGTTCCGTATGTTTAGGAAAGACCATTCTTTTGTTCTGAGCACACTCAGGTTTCCTGCTGTCTTAGAGACTCTAGAAAGCAAGAGCGTGCTTCTTGTTCTAAAGCAGAGTGTGATCAATGGATGAGAACTCTCCTGTGTGTTTCACTTCAGAAATTGAGTTAAATCCCAGGCTCTGAGTCTTCATACAATCAAGAATTCATTTCAGGTATGGGCAGTTACTTTACACCTCAAATGAACTACATCGTTCAGGAAGCTCACACGTTTCTCATCTTAACTGACAAGCATTGGATGTTAGAGGACCAGTGCTTTGTATCAGTTTCAGAAGCAGATTTGGACTACATATGTTCCGTATGTGTAGGCAACATCGTTCTTTTGTTCTCAGAACACTCACGTTTCATGCTGTCTTAGAGACTCTAGAAAGCAAGAGCATGCTTCCTGCTCTAAAGCAGAGTGTGATCAATGGATGAGAACTCTGCTGTGTGTTTCACTTCAGAAATGGAGGTAAATCCCAGGCTCTGAGTCTTCCTACAAGCCAGACTTCGTTTCAGGTAAGGGCAGTCACTTTTCTGCTCGAACGAACTACACCGTTCACGAAGCTCACACGTTTCAGATCTTACATGACAAGCATTGGATGTTAGAGGACCCGTGGTTTGTTTCAGTTTCAGAAGCAGAGATGAACTAGATATGTTCCGTATGTTTAGGAAACACCATTCTTTTGTTCTGAGCACACTCAGGTTTTCTGCTGTATTAGAGAATCTAGAAAGCAAGAGCTTGCTTCTCGCTCTAAAGCAGAGTGTGATCCATGGATGAGAACTCTGCTGTGTGTTTCCCTTCAGAAATGGAGTTAAATCCCAGGCTCTGAGTCTTCCTACAAGCAAGACTTCCTTTCATGTAAGGGCAGTTTCTTTATAGGAACTACATCGTTCACGAAACTCACACGTTTCTCATCTTAACTGACAAGCATTGGATGTTAGAGGACCAGTGCTTTGTATCAGCATCAGAAGCAGAGTTGGACTAGATATGGTCCATATGTGTAGGCAACATTGTTCTTTTGTTCTCAGCACACTCACGTTTCATGCTGTCTTAGAGCCTCTAGAAAGCAAGAGCGTGCTTCTTGCTCTAAAGCAGAGTGTGATCAATGGATGAGAACTCTGCTGTGTGTTTCACTTCAGAAATGGAGTTAAATCCCAGGCTCTGAGTCTTCCTACAAGCAAGATTTCGTTTCAGGTAAGGGCAGTTACTTTACAGCTGAAAGGAACTACATCGTTCACGAAGCTCACACGTTTCGGATCTTATATGACAAGCATTAGATGTGAGAGGACCTGTGGTTTGTTTCAGTTTCAGAAGCAGAGTTGTACTAGATATGGTCCATATGTTCAGGAAATACCATTCTTTTGTTCTGAGCACACTCAGGTTTCCTGCTGTATTAGAGAATCTAGAAAGCAAGAGCGTGCTCCTTGTTCTAAAGCAGAGTTTGATCAATGGATGAGAACTCTGCTGTGTGTTTCAATTCACAAATGGAGTTAAATCACAGGCTCTGAGTCTTCCTACAAGCCAGACTTCGTTTCAGGTAAGGGCAGTCACATTTCTGCTCAAAGGAACTATATCGTTCACTAAGCTCACACGTCTCGGATCTTACCTGACAAGCATTGGATGTTAGAGGACCTGTGGTTTGTTTGAGTTTCAGAAGCAGAGTTGAACTAGATATGTTCCGTATGTTTAGGAAAGACCATTCTTTTGTTCTGAGCACACTCAGGTTTCCTGCTGTCTTAGAGACTCTAGAAAGCAAGAGCGTGCTTCTTGTTCTAAAGCAGAGTGTGATCAATGGATGAGAACTCTCCTGTGTGTTTCACTTCAGAAATTGAGTTAAATCCCAGGCTCTGAGTCTTCGTACAATCAAGAATTCATTTCAGGTATGGGCAGTTACTTTACACCTCAAATGAACTACATCGTTCAGGAAGCTCACATGTTTCTCATCTTAACTGACAAGCATTGGATGTTAGAGGACCAGTGCTTTGTATCAGTTTCAGAAGCAGATTTGGACTACATATGTTCCGTATGTGTAGGCAACATCGTTCTTTTGTTCTCAGAACACTCACGTTTCATGCTGTCTTAGAGACTCTGAAAGCAAGAGCATGCTTCCTGCTCTAAAGCAGAGTGTGATCAATGGATGAGAACTCTGCTGTGTGTTTCACTTCAGAAATGGAGGTAAATCCTAGGCTCTGAGTCTTCCTACAAGCCAGACTTCGTTTCAGGTAAGTGCAGTCACTTTTCTGCTCGAACGAACTACACCGTTCACGAAGCTCACACGTTTCAGATCTTACCTGACAAGCATTGGATGTTAGAGGACCCGTGGTTTGTTTCAGTTTCAGAAGCAGAGATGAACTAGATATGTTCCGTATGTTTAGGAAACACCATTCTTTTGTTCTGAGCACACTCAGGTTTTCTGCTGTATTAGAGAATCTAGAAAGCAAGAGCTTGCTTCTCGCTCTAAAGCAGAGTGTGATCCATGGATGAGAACTCTGCTGTGTGTTTCCCTTCAGAAATGGAGTTAAATCCCAGGCTCTGAGTCTTCCTACAAGCAAGACTTCCTTTCATGTAAGGGCAGTTTCTTTATAGGAACTACATCGTTCACGAAACTCACACGTTTCTCATCTTAACTGACAAGCATTGGATGTTAGAGGACCAGTGCTTTGTATCAGCATCAGAAGCAGAGTTGGACTAGATATGGTCCATATGTGTAGGCAACATTGTTCTTTTGTTCTCAGCACACTCACGTTTCATGCTGTCTTAGAGCCTCTAGAAAGCAAGAGCGTGCTTCTTGCTCTAAAGCAGAGTGTGATCAATGGATGAGAACTCTGCTGTGTGTTTCACTTCAGAAATGGAGTTAAATCCCAGGCTCTGAGTCTTCCTACAAGCAAGATTTCGTTTCAGGTAAGGGCAGTTACTTTACAGCTGAAAGGAACTACATCGTTCACGAAGCTCACACGTTTCGGATCTTATATGACAAGCATTAGATGTGAGAGGACCTGTGGTTTGTTTCAGTTTCAGAAGCAGAGTTGTACTAGATATGGTCCATATGTTCAGGAAATACCATTCTTTTGTTCTGAGCACACTCAGGTTTCCTGCTGTATTAGAGACTCTAGAAAGCAAGAGCGTGCTCCTTGTTCTAAAGCAGAGTTTGATCAATGGATGAGAACACTGCTGTGTGTTTCAATTCACAAATGGAGTTAAATCACAGGCTCTGAGTCTTCCTACAAGCCAGACTTCGTTTCAGGTAAGGGCAGTCACATTTCTGCTCAAAGGAACTATATCGTTCACTAAGCTCACACGTCTCGGATCTTACCTGACAAGCATTGGATGTTAGAGGACCTGTGGTTTGTTTGAGTTTCAGAAGCAGAGTTGAACTAGATATGTTCCGTATGTTTAGGAAACTCCATTCTTTTTTTCGGAGCACACTAAGGTTTCCTGCTGTATTAGAGACTCTAGAAAGCAAGAGCTTGCTTCTCGCTCTAAAGCAGAGTGTGATCCATGGATGAGAACTCTGCTGTGTGTTTCCCATCAGAAATGGAGTTAAATCCCATGCTCTGTGTCTTCCTACAAGCAAGACTTCGTTTCAGGTAAGGGCAGTCACTTTTCAGCCCCAAAGAACTACTTCGTTCACGATGCTCACACATTTCTAATCTTAACAGACAGTCATTGGATGGTAGAGCACCAGTTTTTTGTATCAGCTTCAGAAGCAGAGTTGGACTAGATATGGTCCGTATGTGTAGGAAACACCGTTCTTTTGTTCTCAGCACACTCACGTTTCCTGCTGCCTTAGAGACTCTAGAAAGCAAGAGCGTGCTTCTTGCTGTAAAGCAGAGTGTGAACAATGGATGAGAAATCTGCTATGTGTTTTACTTCAGAAATGGAGTTAAATCCCAGGCTCTGAATGTTCGTACAATCAAGAATTCATTTCAGGTATGGGCAGTTACTTTACACCTCAAATGAACTACATCGTTCACGAAGCTCACACGTTTTGGATCTTACCTTACAAGCATTGGATGTTAGAGGACATGTGGTTTTTTTCAGTTTCAGAAGCAGAGTTAAACTAGATATGTTCCGTATGTGTAGGAAACACCGTTCTTTTTTCTGAGCACACTCAGGTTTCCTGCTGTATTAGAGACTCTAGAAATCAAGAGCATGCTTCTTGCTCTAAAGCAGAGTGTGATCCATGGATGAGAACTATGCTGTGTGTTTCCCTTCAGAAATGGAGTTAAATCCCAGGCTCTGTGTCTTACTACAAGCAAGACTTCCTTTCAGGTAAGGGCAGTTTCTTCATAGCTCAAAGCAACTACATCGTTCACGAAGCTCACACGTTTCGGATCTTACCTGACAAGCATTGGATGTTGGAGGACCTGTGGTTTGTTTCAGTTTCAGAAGCAGATTTGAACTATATATGGTCCATATGTTTAGGAACACCATTCTTTTGTTCTGAGCTCACTCAGTTTTCCTGCTGTATTAGAGACTCTAGAAAGCAAGAGCGTGCTTCTTGTTCTAAAGCAGAGTGTGATCAATGGATGAGAACACTGCTGTGTGTTTCACTTCAGAAATGGAGTTAAATCCCAGGCTCTGAGATTTCCTACAAGCAAGACTTCGTTTCAGGTAAGCGCAGTCACTTTTCTGCTCAAACGAACTACATAGTTCACGAAGCTCACACGTTTCTCATCTTAAATGACAAGCATTTGATTTTACAGGACCAGGGCTTTGTATCAGTTTCAGAAGCAGATTTGGACTACATATGGTCCGTATGTGTACGAAAAACCGTTCTTTTGTTCTTGGCACACTCAGATTTCCTGCTGTATTAGAGATTCTACAAAGCAAGAGTGTGCTTCTCGCTCTAAAGCAGAGTGTGATCCATGGATGAGAACTCTGCTGTTTGTTTCCCTTCAGAAATGGAGTTAAATCCCAGGCTCTGTGTCTTACTACAAGCTAGACTTCGTTTCAGGTAAGGGCAGTCACTTTTCAGCTCAAACGAACTACATCGTTCACGAAGCTCACACGTTTCTCATCTTAACTGACAAGCATTGGATGTTAGAGGACCAGTTCTTTGTATCAGTTTCAGAATCAGAGTTGGACTAGATAAGGTCCGTATGTGTAGGAAACACCGTTCTTTTGTTCTCAGCACACTCGCGTTTCCTGCTGTTTTAGAGAGTCTAGAAAGCTAGAGCGTGCTTCTTGCTCTAAAGCAGAGTGTGATCAATGGATGAGAACTCTGCTGTGTGTTTCACTTCAGAAATGGAATTAAATCCCAGACTCTGAGTCTTCCTACAAGCAAGATTTCGTTTCAGGTAAAGGCAGTTACTTTGCAGCTAAAACGAACTACATCGTTCACAAAGCTACACGTTTCTCACCTTAAATGACAAGCATTGGATGTTAGAGGACCTATGCTTTGTATCAATTTCAGAGGCAGAGTTGGACTAGATATGGTCCATATGTGTAGGAAGCACCCTTCTTTTGTTCTCAGCACACTCATGCTTACTGCTGTCTTAGAGAGTCTAGAAAGCAAGAGCGTGCTTCTTGCTCTATAGCAGAGTGTGATCTATATATGAGAACTCTGCTGTGTGTTTCCCTTCAGAAATCGAGTTAAATTCCAGGCTCTTTGTCTTCCTACAAGCAAGAATTCCTTTCAAGTAAGGGCAGTCACTTTTCAGCTCAAACGAACTACATCATTCATGAAGCTCACACGTTTCTCATCTTAACTGACAAGCATTGGATATTAGAGGACCAGTGCTTTGTATCAGTTTCAGAAGCAGATTTGGACTACATATGGTCCATATGTGTACAAAAAACCGTTCTTTTTTTCTGTGCACACTCAGATTTCCTGCTCTATTAGAGAATCTAGAAAGGAAGAGTGTGCTTATCGCTCTAAAGCAGAGTGTGATCCATGGATGAGAACTCTGCTGTGTGTTTCCCTTCAGAAATGGAGTTAAATCCCAGGCTCTGAGTCTTCCTACAATCAAGACTTCCTTTCATGTAAGGGCAGTTTCTTTATAGCTCAAAGGAACTACATCGTTCACGAAACTCACACGTTTCTCATCTTAACTGACAAGCATTGGATGTTAGAGGACCAGTGCTTTGTATCAGTTTCAGAAGCAGATTTGGACTACATATGGTCCGTATGTGTTGGCAACATCGTTCTTTTGTTCTCAGCATACTCACGTTTCATGCTGTCTTAGAGACTCTAGAAAGCAAGAGGTTGCTTCTCGCACTAAAGCAGAGTGTGATCCATGGTTGAGAACTCTGCTGTGTGTTTCCCTTCAGAAATGGAGTTAAATCCCAGGCTCTGTGTCTTCCTACAAGCAAGACTTCGTTTCAGGTAAGGGCAGTCACTTTTGAGCTCAAAAGAACTACATCGTTCACGAAGCTAACACGTTTCTCATCTTAAAAGACAAGCATTGGATGTTAGAAGACCAGGGCTTTGTATCAGCTTCAGAAGCAGAGTTGGACTAGATATGGTCCATATGAGTAGGCAACATTGTTCTTTTGTTCTCAGCACACTCACGTTTCATGCTGTCTTAGAGCCTCTAGAAAGCAAGAGCGTGCTTCTTGTTCTAAAGCAGAGTGTGATCAATGGATGAGAACACTGCTGTGTGTTTCAATTCACAAATGGAGTTAAATCCCAGGCTCTGAGTCTTCCTACTAGCCAGACTTCGTTTCAGGTAAGGGCAGTCACTTTTCTGCTCAAAAGAACTACATCGTTCACGAAGCTCACACGTTTCTCATCTTAACTGACAAGCATTGGATGTTAGAGGACCAGTGCTTTGTATCAGTTTCAGAAGCAGATTTGGACTTCATATGGTCCGTATGTGTACAAAAAACCGTTCTTTTGTTCTGCGCACACTCAGAATTCCTGCTGTCTTAGAGACTCTAGAAAGCAAGAGTGTGCTTCTTGTTCGAAAGCAGAGTGTGATCAGTGGATGAGAACACTGCTGTGTGTTTCACTTCAGAAATGGAGTTAAATCCCAGGCTCTGAGTCTTCCTACAAGCAAGACTTCATTTCAGGTAAGGGCAGTCACTTTTCTGCTCAAACGAACTACATCATTCATGAAGCTTACACGTTTCTCATCTTAACTGACAAGCATTGGATGTTAGAGGACCAGTGCTTTGTATCAGTTTCAGAAGCAGATTTGGACTACATATCGTCCGAATGTGTAGGCAACATCATTCTTTTGTTCTCAGCACACTCACGTTTCATAGTGTCTTAGAGCTTCTGGAAAGCAAGAGCGTGCTTCTTGCTCTAAAGCAGAGTGTGATCCATGGATGAGAACTCTGCTGTGTGTTTTCCTTCAGAAATGGAGTTAAATCCCAGGCTCTGTGACTTCCTACAAGCAAGACTTCCTTTCAGGAAAGGGCAGTCACTTTGCATCTCAAAAGAACTACATCGTTCACGAATCTAACACGTTTCTCATCTTAACAGAGAAGCTTTGGATGTTAGAGGACCAGTGCTTTGTATCAGCTTAAGAAGCAGAGTTGGACTAGATATGGTCCGTATGTGTAGTAAACACCGTTCTTTTGTTCTCATCACACTCACGTTTCCTGCTGTCTTAGAGATTCTAGAAAGCAAGAGACTGCTTCTTGTTCTAAAGCAGAGTGTGATAAATGGATGAGAACACTGCTGTGTGTTTCACTTCAGAAATGGAGTTAAATCCCATGCTCTCAGTCTTCCTACAAGCATGACTTCCTTTCAGGTAAGGGCAGTTTCTTTATAGCTCAAAGGAACTACATTGTTCACGAAGCTCACACGTTTCTCATCTTAACTGACAAGCATTGGATGTTAGAGGACCAGTGCTTTGTATCAGCTTCAGAAGCACAGTTGGACTAGATATGGTCCGTATGTGTAGGCAACATCGTTCTTTTGTTCTCAGCAAACTCACTTTTCATGCTGTCTTAGAGACTCTACAAAGCAAGAGTGTGCTTCTCGCTCTAAAGCAGAGTGTGATCCATGGATGAGAACTCTGCTGTTTGTTTCCCTTCAGAAATGGAGTTAAATCCCAGTCTCTTTGTCTTACTCCAAGCTAGACTTCGTTTCAGGTAAGGGCAGTCACTTTTCAGCTCAAACGAATTACATCGTTCACGAAGCTCACACGTTTCTCATCTTAACTGACAAGCATTGGATGTTAGAGGACCAGTTCTTTGTATCAGTTTCAGAATCAGAGTTGGACTAGATAAGGTCCGTATGTGTAGGAAACACCGTTCATTTGTTCTCAGCACACTCACGTTTCCTGCTGTTTTAGAGAGTCTAAAAAGCTACAGCGAGCTTCTTGCTCTAAAGCAGAGTGTGATCAATGGATGAGAACTCTGCTGTGTGTTTCACTTCAGAAATGGAGTTAAATCACAGGATCTGAGTCTTCCTACAAGCCAGACTTCGTTTCAGGTAAGGGCAGTCACTTTTCTGCTGGAACGAACTACATCGTTCATGAAGCTCACACGTTTCAGATCGTACCTGACAAGCATTGGATGTTAGAGGACCCGTGGTTTGTTTCAGTTTCAGAAGTAGAGATGAACTAGATATGTTCCGTATGTTTAGGAAACACCATTCTTTTGTTCTGAGCACACTCAGGTTTCCTGCTGTATTAGAGAATCTAGAAAGCAAGAGCTTGCTTCTCGCTCTAAAGCAGTATGTGATCCATGGATGAGAACTCTGCTGTGTGTTTCCCTTCAGAAATGGAGTTAAATCCCAGGCTCTGAGTCTTCCTACAAGCAAGACTTCCTTTCATGTAAGGGCAGTTTCTTTATAGGAACTACATTGTTCACGAAACTCACACGTTTCTCATCTTAACTGACAAGCATTGGATGTTAGAGGACCAGTGCTTTGTATAAGCTTCAGAAGCAGAGTTGGACTAGATATGGTCCATATGTGTAGGCAACATTGTTCTTTTGTTCTCAGCACACTCACGTTTCATGCTGTCTTAGAGCCTCTAGAAAGCAAGAGCGTGCTTCTTGCTCTAAAGCAGAGTGTGATCAATGGATGAGTACTCTGCTGTGTGTTTCCCTTCAGAAATGGAGTTAAATCCCAGGCTCTGAGTCTTCCTACAAGCAAGATTTCGTTTCAGGTAAGGGCAGTTACTTTACAGCTGAAAGGAACTACATCGTTCACGAAGCTCACACGTTTCTCATCTTAACTGACAAGCATTGGATGTTAGAGGACCAGTGCTTTGTATCAGTTTCAGAAGAAGATTTGGACTTCATATGGTCTGTATGTGTATGAAAAACCTTTCTTTTGTTCTGCGCACACTCAGATTTCCTGCTGTCTTAGAGACTCTAGAAAGCAAGAGCATGCTTCTGGTTCTAAAGCAGAGTGTGATCCATGGATGAGAACACTGCTGTGTGTTTCACTTCAGAAATGGAGTTAAATCCCAGGCTCTGTGTCTTCCAACATTCAAGACTTCGTTTCAGGTAAGGGCAGTCACTTTTCTGCTCAAAACAACTACATTGTTCACGAAGCTCACAAGTTTCTCATCTTAACAGACAAGCATTGGTTGGTAGAGGACCAGTGCTTTGTATCAGCTTCAGAAGCAGAGTTGGACTAGATATGGTCCGTATGTGTAGGAAACTCCGTTCTTTTGTTCTCAGCACACTCACATTTCCTGCTGTCTTAGAGATTCTAGAAAGCAAGAGTGTGCTTCTTGCTCTAAAGCAGAATGTCATCAATGGATGAGAACTCTGCTGTGTGTTTCAGTTCAGAAATGGAGTTAAATCCCAGGCTCTGAGTCTTCCTACAACAAGACTTCCTTTCATGTAAGGGAAGTTTCTTTATAGCTCAAAGGAACTACATCGATCACGAAACTCACACGTTTCTCATCTTAACTGACAAGCATTGGATGTTAGAGGATCAGTGCTTTGTATCAGTTTCAGAAGCAGATTTGGACTACATATGGTCCGTATGTGTTGACAACATCGTTGTTTTGTTCTCAGCATACTCACGTTTCATGCTGTCTTAGAGACTCTAGAAAGCAAGAGGTTGCTTCTCGCTCTAAAGCAGAGTGTGATCCATGGATGAGAACTCTGCTGTGTGTTTCCCTTCAGAAATGGAGTTAAATCCCAGGCTCTGTGTCTTCCTACAAGCAAGATATCGTTTCAGGTAAGGGCAGTCACTTTTCTGCTCAAAAGAACTACATCATTCACTAAGCTCACACGTTTCTCATCTTAACTGACAAGCATTGGATGTTAGAGGACCAGTGCTTTGTTTCAGTTTCAGAAGCAGGGTTGGACTAGATATGGTCCATATGAGCAGGCAACATTGTTCATTTGTTCTCAGCACACTCACGTTTCATGCTGTCTTAGAGCCTCTATAAAGCAAGAGCGTGCTTCTTGTTCTAAAGCAGAGTGGGATCAATGGATGAGAACACTGCTGTGTGTTTCAATTCACAAATGGAGTTAAATCCCAGGCTCTGAGTCTTCCTACAAGCAAGATTTCATTTCAGGTAAGGGCAGTTACTTTACAGCTCAAACGAGCTACATCGTTCACGAAGCTCACACGTTTTGGATCTTACATGAGAAGCATTGGATGGGAGAGGACCTGTGGTTTGTTTCAGTTTCAGAAGCAGAGTTGAACTAGATATGGTCCTTATGTTTAGGTAATACCATTCTTTTGTTCTGAGCACACTCATGTTTCCTGCTCTATAGAGACTCTAGAAAGCAAGAGGGTGCTTCTCGCTCTAAAGCAGAGTGTGATCCATGGATGAGAACTATGCTGTGTGTTTCCCTTCAAAAATGGAGTTAAATCCCAGGCTCTGTATCTTCCTACAAGCAAGACTTCGTTTCAGGTAAGGGCAGTCACTTTTCAGCTCAAAAGAACTACATCGTTCACGAAGCTCACACATTTCTCATCTTAACAGACAAGCATTGGATGTTAGAGGACCAGTGCTTTTTATCAACTTCAGAAGCAGAGTTGGACTAGATATGGTCCGTATGTGTAGGAAACACCGTTCGTTTGTTCTGTGCACACTCACGTTTCCTGCTGTCTCAGAGAATCTAGAAAGCAAGAGCATGCTTCTTCCTCTAAAGCAGAGTGTGATCCATGGATGAGAACTATGCTGTGTGTTTCCCTTCAGAAATGGAGTTAAATCCCAGACTCTGTGTCTTACTACAAGCAAGAATTCCTTTCAGGTAAGGGCAGTTTCTTTATAGCTCAAAGAAACTACATCGTTCACGAAGCTCACACATTTCGGATCTTACCTGACAAGCATTGGATGTTGGAGGACCTGTGGTTTGTTTCAGTTTCAGAAGCAGATTTGAACTATATATGGTCCATATGTTTAGGAAACACCATTCTTTTGTTCTGAGCACACTCAGTTTTACTGCTGGATTAGAGACTCTAGAAAGAAAGAGCGTGCTTCTTGTTCTAAAGCAGAGTGTGATCAATGGATGAGAACACTGCTGTGTGTTTCACTTCAGAAATGGAGTTAAATCCCAGGCTCTGAGTCTTCCTACAAGCAAGACTTCATTTCAGGTAAGGGCAGTCACTTTTCTGCTCAAACGAACTACATAGTTCACGAAGCTCACACGTTTCTCATTTAACTGACAAGCATTGGATGTTAGAGGACCAGTGCTTTGTGTCAGTTTCAGAAGCAGAGTTGGACTAGATATGGTCCGTATGTGTAGGAAACACCGTTCTTTTGTTCTCATCACACTCAGGTTTCCTGCAGTCTTAGGGATTCTGGAAAGGAAGAGCGTGATTCTTGCTGTAAAGCAGAGTGGCATCAGTTAATGAGAACTCTGCTGTGTGTTTCACTTCAGAAATGGAGTTAAATTCCAGGCTCTGTGTCTTCCTACAAGCAAGAAATCCTTTCAAGTAAGGGCAGTCACTTTTCAGCTCAAACGAACTACATCGTTCACGAAGCTCAGACGTTTCTCATCTTAACTGACAAGCATTGGATGTTAGAGGACCAGTGCTTTGTATCAGTTTCAGAGGCAGAGTTGGACTCGATACGGTACGAATGTTTAAGAAACACAGTTCTTTTGCTCTCAGCACACTTATGTTTCCTGCTGTCTTAGCGATTCTAGAAAGCAAGAGCGTGCTTCTTTCTTAAAAGCAGAGTGTGATCTATATATGAGAACCCTGCTGTGTGTTTCACTTCAGAAATGTAGTTAAACCCCAGGCTCTGAGTCTCCTACAAGCAACACTTCGTTTCAGGTAAAGGCAGTTACTTTACAGCTCAAACAAACTACATCGTTCACGAAGCTCACATGTTTCTCATCTTAACTGACAAGCATCGGATATTATAGGACCAGTGCTTTGTATCAGTTTCAGGAGCTGAGTTGGAATTGAAATGGTCCGTATGTGTAGGAAACACCGTTCTTTTGTTCTCAGCACACTCACGTTTCCTGCTGTTTTAGAGAGTCTAGAAAGCAAGAGCGTGCTTCTTGTTCTAAAGCAGAGTGTGATCTATATATGAGAACTCTGCTGTGTGTTTCACTTCAGAAATGGAGTTAAATCCCAGGCTCTGAGTCTTCCTACAAACAAGAATTCGTTTCTGGTAAGGGCAGTTACTTTACAGCTCAAACGAACTACATCGTTCATGAAGCTCACACGTTTATCATCTTAACTGACAAGCATTGGATGTTAGTGGACCTGTGGTTTGTATCAGATACAGAAGCAGAGTTGGACTAGATATGTTCAGTATGTGCAGGAAACACAGTTCTTTTGTTCTGAGCACAACCACATTTCCTGCTGTATTAGAGACTCTAGAAAGCAAGAGCGTGCTTCTTGATCTAAAGCAGAGTGTGATCAATGGATGAGGACCATGCTGTGTGTTTCACTTCAGAAAGGGAGTTAAATCCCAGGCTCTGAGTCTTCCTACAAACAAGACTTCGTTTCAGGTAAGGGCAGTTACTTTACAGCTCAAACAAACTACATCGTTCACGAAGCTCACACGTTTCTCATCTTAACTAACAAGCATTGGATGTTAGAGAACCAGTGCTTCGTATCAGTTTCAGAAGCAGTGTTGGACTAGATATGGTCGGTATGTGTAGGAAACACAGTTCTTTTGTTCCAAGCACAACCAAGTTTCGTGCTGTATTAGAGAATCTAGAAAGCAATAGCGTTCTTCATGCTCTGAAGCAGAGTGTGATCCATGGATGAGAAGTATGCTGTGTGTTTCCCTACAGAAATGGAGTTAAATCCCACGCTCTGAGTCTTCCTACAAGCAAGACTTCATTTCAGGTAACTGAAGGTACTTTACAGTTCAAATGAACTACATCGTTCACGAAGCTCACACGTTTCTTATCTTATATGACAAGCATTGGATGTTAGAGGACCTGTGCTTTGTATCAATTTCAGAGGCAGAGTTTTACTAGATATGGTCCGTATGTGTAGGAAACACCGTTCTTTTGTTCTCAGCACACTCATGATTCCTGCTGTCTTAGAGAGTCTAGAAAGCAAGAGCGTGCTTCTTGCTCTAAAGCAGAGTGTGATCTATATATGAGAACTCTGCTGTGTGTTTCCCTTCAGAAATGGAGTTAAATTCCAGGCTCTGTGTCTTCCTACAAGAAAGAATTCCTTTCAAGTAAGGGTAGTCACTATTCAGCTCAAACGAACTACATCGTTCACGAAGCTCAGACGTTTCTCATCTTAACTGACAAGCATTGGATGTTAGAGGACCAGTGCTTTGTATCAGTTTCAGAAGCAAAGTTGGAGTAGATATGGTCCGTATGTGTAGGAAACACCGTTAATTTGTTATTAGCACACTCACGTTTCCTGCTGTATTAGAGAATCTAGAAAGCCAGAGCGTGCTTCCTGTTCTAAAGCAGAGTGTGATCCATGGATGAGAACTCTGCTGTGTGTTTCACTTCAGAAATGGAGTTAAATCCCAGGCTCTGAGTCTTCTTACAAGCAATACTTCGTTTCAGGTAAGGGCAGTCACTTTTCAGCTCAAAAGAACTACATCGTTCCCGAAGCTCACACGTTTCTCATCTTAACAGACAAGCAATGGATGTTAGAGGACCAGTGCTTTTTATCAGTTTCAGAAGCAGATTTGGACTACCTATGGTCAGTATGTGTATGAAAAACCATTCTTTTGTTCTGCGCACACTCAGATTTCCTGCTGTCTTAGAGACTCTAGAAAGCAAGAGCGTGCTTCTTGTTCTAAAGCAGAGTGTGATAAATGGATGAGAACTCTGCTGTGTGTTTCACTTCAGAAATGGAGTAAAATCCATGCTCTGTGTCTTACTACAAGCTAGACTTCGTTTCAGGTAAGGGCAGTTAATTTACACCTCAAACGAACTACATCGTTCACGAAGCTCACACGTTTCGGATCTTACCTGACAAGCATTGGATGTTAGAGGACCTGTGGTTTGTTTCAGTTTCAGAAGCAGAGTTGAACTAGATATGGTCAGTATGTGTCGGAAACAAAGTTCGTTTTTTTTTAACACAACAAAGTTTCCTGCTGTATTAGAAAATCTAGAAAGCAAGAGCGTGCTTCTTGCTCTGAAGCAGAGTGTGATCAGTGGATGAGAACTATGCTGTGTGTTTCCCTTCAGAAATGGGGTTAAATCCCATGCTCTGAGTCTTCCTACAAACAAGACTTCGTTTCAGGTAAAGGCAGTTACTTTACAGCTCAAACGAACTACATCGTTCACTAAGCTCACACGTTTCTCATCTTATATAACAAGCATCGGATGTTAAAGGACCAGTGCTTTGTATCAGTTTCAGAAGCAGAGTTGGACTAGATATGGTCCGTATGTGTAGGAAACACTGTTCTTTGTTCTCAGCACACTCACATTTCCTGATGTCTTAGCGACTCTAGAAAGCAAGATCATGCTTCTTGCTCTAAAGCAGAGTGTGATCAATGGATCAGAACTCTGCTGTGTGTTTCACTTCAGAAATGGAGTTAAATCCCAGGCTCTGAGTCTTCCTACAAACAAGAATTCGTTCCAGGTAAGGGCAGATACTTTACAGCTCAAAATAACAATATCTTTAACGAAATTCTCACGTTTCTCATCTTAACAGACAAGCATTGGATGTTAGTGGACCTGTGGTTTCTTTCAGTTTCACAAGCAGAGTTGGCCTAGATATGGTCCGTATGTGTAGGAAACACAGTTCTTTTGTTCTAAGCACAACCAAGTTTCCTGCTGTATTAGAGAATCTAGAAAGCAAGAGCGTGCTTCTTGCTCTGAAGCAGAGTGTGTTCCATGGATGATAACTCTGCTGTGTGTTTCACTTCAGAAATGGAGTAAAATCCCAGGCTCTGAGTCTTCCTAAAAGCAAGAGTTCATTTCAGGTAAGGGCAGTTACTTTACAGCTCAAATGAACTACATCGTTCACAAAGCTCACACGTTCCTCATCTTAAATGACAAGCATTGGATGTTAGAGGACCTGTGCTTTGTATCAATTTCAGAGGCAGAGTTGGACTCGATATGGTCCGAATGTGTAAGAAACACTGTTCTTGTGTTCTCAGCACACTCATGTTTCCTGCTTTCTTAGAGACTCTAGAAAGCAAGAGCGTGCTTCTTGATCTAAAGCAGAGTGTGATCTATATATGAGAACTCTGCTGTGTGTTTCACTTCAGAAATGGAGTTAAATCCCAGGCTCTGAGTCTTCCTACAAACAAGAATTCGTTTCTGGTAAGGGCAGTTACTTTACAGCTCAAACGAACTACATCGTTCATGAAGCTCACACGTTTATCATCTTAAATGACAAGCATTGGATGTTAGTGGACCTGTGGTTTTTTTCAGATTCACAAGCAGAGTTGGACTAGATATGATCCGTATGTGCAGGAAACACAGTTCTTTTGTTCTGAGCACAACCACATTTCCAGCTGTATTAGAGACTCTAGAGAGCAAGAACGTGCTTCTTGATCTAAAGCAGAGTGTGATCAATGGATGAGGACTATGCTGTGTGTTTCACTTCAGAAAGGGAGTTAAATCCCAGGCTCTGAGTCTTCCTACAAACAAGACTTCGTTTCAGGTAAGGGCAGTTACTTTACAGCTCAAACAAACTACGTGGTTCACGAAGCTCACACGTTTCTTATCTTATATGACAAGCATTGGATGTTAGAGGACCTGTGCTTTGTATCAATTTCAGAGGCAGAGTTGGACTCCATATGGTCCGAATGTGTAAGACACCGTTCTTTGCTCTCAGCACACTCATGTTTCCTGCTGTCTTAGCGATTCTAGAAAGCAAGAGCGTGCTTCTTGCTTTAAAGCAGAGTGTGATCTATATATGAGAACCCTGCTGAGTATTTCACTTCAGAAATGGAGTTAAACCCCAGGCTCTGAGTCTCCTACACGCAACACTTCGTTTCAGGTAAGGGCAGTTACTTTACAGCTCAAACAAACTACATCGTTCACGAAGCACACACGTTTCTCATCTTAACTGACAAGCATCGGATGTTATAGGACCAGTGCTTTGTATCAGTTTCAGGACCTGAGTTGGAATAGATATGGTCCGTATGTGTAGGAAACACCGTTCATTTGTTCTTAGCAGACTCACGTTTCCTGCTATATTAGAGAATCTAGAAAGCAAGAGCGTGCTTCCTGCTCTAAAGCAGAGTGTGATCCATGGAAGAGAACTCTGCTGTGTGTTTCACTTCAGAAATGGAGTTAAATCCCTGGCTCTGAGTCTTACTACAAACAAGACTTCATTTCATGTAAGGGCAGTTACTTTACAGCTCAAACGAACTACATCCCTCAAAAAGCAAAAACGTTTCTCATCTTAACTGACAAGCATTGGATGTTACTGGACCAGTGCTTTGTTTCAGTTCCATAAGCACAGTTGGACTAGATATGGTCCGTATGTGTAGGAAACACCATTCTTTTGTTCTGAACACAACCACATTTCATGCTGTATTAGAGAATCTAGAAAGCAAGAGCGTGCTTCTTGCTCTGAAGCAGAGTGTGATCCATGGATGAAAACTATGCTGTGTGTTTCACTTCAGAAATGGACTTAAATCCCAGGCTCTGTGTCTTCCAACATGCAAGACTTCGTTTCAGGGAAGGGCAGTCACTTTTCAGCTCAAACGAACTACATAGTTCACAAATCTCACACGTTTCTCATCTTAACTGACAAGCATCGGATGTTAGAGGACCAGTGCTTTGTATCTGTTTCAGAAGCAGAGTTGGACTAGACATGGTCCGAATGTGTAAGAAACACCGTTCTTTTCCTCTCAGCACACTCATGTTTCCTGCTGTCTTAGAGATTCTAGAAAGCAAGAGCATGCTTCTTGCTTTAAAGCAGAGTGTGATCTATATATGAGAACCCTGCTGTGTGTTTCACTTCAGAAAAGGAGTTAAACCCCAGGCTCTGAGTCTCCTACAAGCAACACTTCATTTCAAGTAAGGGCAGTTACTTTACAGCTCAAACAAACTACATCGCTCACAAAGCTCACACGTTTCTCATCTTAACTGACAAGCATTGGATGTTAGTGGACCTGTGGTTTGTTTCAGTTCCACAAGCACAGTTGGACTAGATATTGTCCATATGTGTAGGAAACTCTATTCTTTTGTTCTGAACACAACCACATTTCATGCTGTATTAGAGAATCTAGAAAGCAAGAGCGTGCTTCTTGCTCTGAAGCAGAGTGTGATCCATGGATGAGAACTATGCTGTTTGTTTCACTTCAGAAATGGACTTAAATCCCAGGCTCTGTGTCTTCCTACAAGCAAGAATTCCTTTCAAGTAAGGGCAGTCACTTTTCAGCTCAAACGAACTACATCCTTCACAAAGCTCACACGTTTCTCATCTTAAATGACAAGCATTGGATGCTGGAGGACCTGTGCTTTGTATCAATTTCAGAGGCAGAGTTGGAATCGATATGGTCCGAATGTGTAAGAAACACTGTTCTTGTGTTCTCAGCACACTCATGTTTCCTGCTGTCTTAGAGACTCTGGAAAGCAAGAGCGTGCTTCTTGATCTAAAGCAGAGTGTGATCTATATATGAGAACTCTGCTGTGTGTTTCTCTTCAGAAATGGAGTTAAAGCCCAGGCTCTGAGTCTTCCTACAAGCAACACTTCGTTTCAGGTAATGGCAGTTACTTTACAGATCAAAAGAACTACATAGTTCAACAACCTCACATGATTCTCATCTTAACTGACAAGCATTGGATGTTATAGGACCAGTGCTTTGTATCAGTTTTAGAAGCAGTGTTGGAATAGATATGGTCCGTATGTGTAGGAAACCCCATTCTTTTGTTCTCAGCACACTCACGTTTCCTGCTGTCTTAGAGACTCTAGAAAGCTAGAGCGTGCTTCTTGCTCTAAAGCAGAGTTTGATCAATGGATGAGAACTCTGCTGTGTGTTTCACTTCAGAAATGGAGTTAAATCCCAGGCTCTGAGTCTTCCTACAAACAAGAATTTGTTTCTGGTAAGGGCAGTTACTTTACAGCTCAAACGAACTACATCGTTCATGAAGCTCACACGTTTATCATCTTAAATGACAAGTATTGGATGTTAGTGGACCTGTGGTTTTTTCAGATTCACAAGCAGAGTTGGACTAGATATGGTCCGTATGTGCAGGAAACACCGTTCTTTTGTTCTGAGCACAACCACATTTCCTGCTGTATTAGAGACTCTAGAGAGCAAGAGCGTGCTTCTTGATCTAAAGCAGAGTGTGATCAATGGATGAGGACTATGCTGTGTGTTTCACTTCAGAAAGGGAGTTAAATCCCAGGCTCTGAGTCTTCCTACAAACAAGACTTCGTTTCAGGTAAGGGCAGTTACTTTACAGCTCAAACAAACTACATGGTTCACGAAGCTCACACGTTTCTTATCTTATATGACAAGCATTGGATGTTAGAGGACCTGTGCTTTGTATCAATTTCAGAGGCAGAGTTGGACTCCATATGGTCCGAATGTGTAAGAAACACCGTTCTTTGCTCTCAGCACACTCATGTTTCCTGCTGTCTTAGCGATTCTAGAAAGCAAGAGCGTGCTTCTTGCTTTAAAGCAGAGTGTGACCTATATATGAGAACCCTGCTGAGTATTTCACTTCAGAAATGGAGTTAAACCCCAGGCTCTGAGTCTCCTACACGCAACACTTCGTTTCAGGTAAGGGCAGTTACTTTACAGCTCAAACAAACAACATCGTTCACGAAGCACACACGTTTCTCATCTTAACTGACAAGCATCGGATGTTATAGGACCAGTGCTTTGTATCAGTTTCAGGACCTGAGTTGGAATAGATATGGTCCGTATGTGTAGGAAACACCGTTCATTTGTTCTTAGCAGACTCACGTTTCCTGCTATATTAGAGAATCTAGAAAGCAAGAGCGTGCTTCCTGCTCTAAAGCAGAGTGTGATCCATGGAAGAGAACTCTGCTGTGTGTTTCACTTCAGAAATGGAGTTAAATCCCTGGCTCTGAGTCTTCCTACAAACAAGACTTCGTTTCATGTAAGGGCAGTTACTTTACAGCTCAAACGAACTACATCCCTCACAAAGCAAAAACGTTTCTCATCTTAACTGACAAGCATTGGATGTTACTGGACCAGTGCTTTGTTTCAGTTCCATAAGCACAGTTGGACTAGATATGGTCCGTATGTGTAGGAAACACCATTCTTTTGTTCTGAACACAACCACATTTCATGCTTTATTAGGGAATCTAGAAAGCAAGAGCGTGCTTCTTGCTCTGAAGCAGAGTGTGATCCATGGATGAAAACTATGCTTTGTGTTTCACTTCAGAAATGGACTTAAATCCCAGGCTCTGTGTCTTCCAACATGCAAGACTTCGTTTCAGGGAAGGGCAGTCACTTTTCAGCTCAAACGAACTACATAGTTCACAAATCTCACACGTTTCTCATCTTAACTGACAAGCATCGGATGTTAGAGGACCAGTGCTTTGTATCAGTTTCAGAAGCAGAGTTGGACTAGACATGGTCCGAATGTGTAAGAAACACCGTTCTTTTCCTCTCAGCACACTCATGTTTCCTGCTGTCTTAGAGATTCCAGAAAGCAAGAGCGTGCTTCTTGCTTTAAAGCAGAGTGTGATCCTTATATGAGAACCCTGCTGTGTGTTTCACTTCAGAAATGGAGTTAAACCCCAGGCTCTGAGTCTTCCTACAAGCAACACTTCGTTTCAGGTAAGGGCAGTTACGTTACAGCTCAAACAAACTACATCGCTCACAATGCTCACACGTTTCTCATCTTAACTGACAAGCATTGGATGTTAGTGGACCTGTGGTTTGTTTCAGTTCAACAAGCAGAGTTGGACTAGATATGGTCCGTATGTGTAGGAAACACAGTTCTTTTTTTCAGAGCACAACCACGTTTCCTGCTGTATTAGAGAATCTAGAAAGCAAGAGCGTGCTTCTTGCTCTGAAGCAGAGTGTGATCCATGGATGAGAACTATGCTGTGTGTTTCCCTTCTGAAATGGAGTTAAATCCCAGGCTCTGAGTCTTCCTACAAGCAACACTTCGTTTCAGGTAATGGCAGTTACTTTACAGCTCAAAAGAACTACATAGTTCAACAACCTCACATGATTCTCATCTTAACTGACAAGCATTGGATGTTATAGGACCAGTGCTTTGTATCAGTTTCAGAAGCAGTGTTGGAATAGATATGGTCCGTATGTGTAGGAAACACCATTCTTTTGTTCTCAGCACACTCACGTTTCCTGCTGTCTTAGAGACTCTAGAAAGCTAGAGCGTGCTTCTTGCTCTAAAGCAGAGTTTGATCAATGGATGAGAACTCTGCTGTGTGTTTCACTTCAGAAATGGAGTTAAATCCCAGGCTCTGAGTCTTCCTACAAACAAGAATTCGTTTCTGGTAAGGGCAGTTACTTTACAGCTCAAACGAACTACATCCCTCACAAAGCAAAAACGTTTCTCATCTTAACTGACAAGCATTGGATGTTACTGGACCAGTGCTTTGTTTCAGTTCCATAAGCACAGTTGGACTAGATATGGTCCGTATGTGTAGGAAACACCATTCTTTTGTTCTGAACACAACCACATTTCATGCTGTATTAGAGAATCTAGAAAGCAAGAGCGTGCTTCTTGCTCTGAAGCAGAGTGTGATCCATGGATGAAAACTATGCTTTGTGTTTCACTTCAGAAATGGACTTAAATCCCAGGCTCTGTGTCTTCCAACATGCAAGACTTCGTTTCAGGGAAGGGCAGTCACTTTTCAGCTCAAACGAACTACATAGTTCACAAATCTCACACGTTTCTCATCTTAACTGACAAGCATCGGATGTTAGAGGACCAGTGCTTTGTATCAGTTTCAGAAGCAGAGTTGGACTAGACATGGTCCGAATGTGTAAGAAACACCGTTCTTTTCCTCTCAGCACACTCATGTTTCCTGCTGTCTTAGAGATTCTAGAAAGCAAGAGCATGCTTCTTGCTTTAAAGCAGAGTGTGATCTATATATGAGAACCCTGCTGTGTGTTTCACTTCAGAAAAGGAGTTAAACCCCAGGCTCTGAGTCTCCTACAAGCAACACTTCATTTCAAGTAAGGGCAGTTACTTTACAGCTCAAACAAACTACATCGCTCACAAAGCTCACACGTTTCTCATCTTAACTGACAAGCATTGGATGTTAGTGGACCTGTGGTTTGTTTCAGTTCCACAAGCACAGTTGGACTAGATATTGTCCATATGTGTAGGAAACTCTATTCTTTTGTTCTGAACACAACCACATTTCATGCTGTATTAGAGAATCTAGAAAGCAAGAGCGTGCTTCTTGCTCTGAAGCAGAGTGTGATCCATGGATGAGAACTATGCTGTTTGTTTCACTTCAGAAATGGACTTAAATCCCAGGCTCTGTGTCTTCCTACAAGCAAGAATTCCTTTCAAGTAAGGGCAGTCACTTTTCAGCTCAAACGAACTACATCCTTCACAAAGCTCACACGTTTCTCATCTTAAATGACAAGCATTGGATGCTGGAGGACCTGTGCTTTGTATCAATTTCAGAGGCAGAGTTGGAATCGATATGGTCCGAATGTGTAAGAAACACTGTTCTTGTGTTCTCAGCACACTCATGTTTCCTGCTGTCTTAGAGACTCTGGAAAGCAAGAGCGTGCTTCTTGATCTAAAGCAGAGTGTGATCTATATATGAGAACTCTGCTGTGTGTTTCTCTTCAGAAATGGAGTTAAAGCCCAGGCTCTGAGTCTTCCTACAAGCAACACTTCGTTTCAGGTAATGGCAGTTACTTTACAGATCAAAAGAACTACATAGTTCAACAACCTCACATGATTCTCATCTTAACTGACAAGCATTGGATGTTATAGGACCAGTGCTTTGTATCAGTTTTAGAAGCAGTGTTGGAATAGATATGGTCCGTATGTGTAGGAAACCCCATTCTTTTGTTCTCAGCACACTCACGTTTCCTGCTGTCTTAGAGACTCTAGAAAGCTAGAGCGTGCTTCTTGCTCTAAAGCAGAGTTTGATCAATGGATGAGAACTCTGCTGTGTGTTTCACTTCAGAAATGGAGTTAAATCCCAGGCTCTGAGTCTTCCTACAAACAAGAATTTGTTTCTGGTAAGGGCAGTTACTTTACAGCTCAAACGAACTACATCGTTCATGAAGCTCACACGTTTATCATCTTAAATGACAAGTATTGGATGTTAGTGGACCTGTGGTTTTTTCAGATTCACAAGCAGAGTTGGACTAGATATGGTCCGTATGTGCAGGAAACACCGTTCTTTTGTTCTGAGCACAACCACATTTCCTGCTGTATTAGAGACTCTAGAGAGCAAGAGCGTGCTTCTTGATCTAAAGCAGAGTGTGATCAATGGATGAGGACTATGCTGTGTGTTTCACTTCAGAAAGGGAGTTAAATCCCAGGCTCTGAGTCTTCCTACAAACAAGACTTCGTTTCAGGTAAGGGCAGTTACTTTACAGCTCAAACAAACTACATGGTTCACGAAGCTCACACGTTTCTTATCTTATATGACAAGCATTGGATGTTAGAGGACCTGTGCTTTGTATCAATTTCAGAGGCAGAGTTGGACTCCATATGGTCCGAATGTGTAAGAAACACCGTTCTTTGCTCTCAGCACACTCATGTTTCCTGCTGTCTTAGCGATTCTAGAAAGCAAGAGCGTGCTTCTTGCTTTAAAGCAGAGTGTGACCTATATATGAGAACCCTGCTGAGTATTTCACTTCAGAAATGGAGTTAAACCCCAGGCTCTGAGTCTCCTACACGCAACACTTCGTTTCAGGTAAGGGCAGTTACTTTACAGCTCAAACAAACAACATCGTTCACGAAGCACACACGTTTCTCATCTTAACTGACAAGCATCGGATGTTATAGGACCAGTGCTTTGTATCAGTTTCAGGACCTGAGTTGGAATAGATATGGTCCGTATGTGTAGGAAACACCGTTCATTTGTTCTTAGCAGACTCACGTTTCCTGCTATATTAGAGAATCTAGAAAGCAAGAGCGTGCTTCCTGCTCTAAAGCAGAGTGTGATCCATGGAAGAGAACTCTGCTGTGTGTTTCACTTCAGAAATGGAGTTAAATCCCTGGCTCTGAGTCTTCCTACAAACAAGACTTCGTTTCATGTAAGGGCAGTTACTTTACAGCTCAAACGAACTACATCCCTCACAAAGCAAAAACGTTTCTCATCTTAACTGACAAGCATTGGATGTTACTGGACCAGTGCTTTGTTTCAGTTCCATAAGCACAGTTGGACTAGATATGGTCCGTATGTGTAGGAAACACCATTCTTTTGTTCTGAACACAACCACATTTCATGCTTTATTAGAGAATCTAGAAAGCAAGAGCGTGCTTCTTGCTCTGAAGCAGAGTGTGATCCATGGATGAAAACTATGCTTTGTGTTTCACTTCAGAAATGGACTTAAATCCCAGGCTCTGTGTCTTCCAACATGCAAGACTTCGTTTCAGGGAAGGGCAGTCACTTTTCAGCTCAAACGAACTACATAGTTCACAAATCTCACACGTTTCTCATCTTAACTGACAAGCATCGGATGTTAGAGGACCAGTGCTTTGTATCAGTTTCAGAAGCAGAGTTGGACTAGACATGGTCCGAATGTGTAAGAAACACCGTTCTTTTCCTCTCAGCACACTCATGTTTCCTGCTGTCTTAGAGATTCCAGAAAGCAAGAGCGTGCTTCTTGCTTTAAAGCAGAGTGTGATCCTTATATGAGAACCCTGCTGTGTGTTTCACTTCAGAAATGGAGTTAAACCCCAGGCTCTGAGTCTTCCTACAAGCAACACTTCGTTTCAGGTAAGGGCAGTTACGTTACAGCTCAAACAAACTACATCGCTCACAATGCTCACACGTTTCTCATCTTAACTGACAAGCATTGGATGTTAGTGGACCTGTGGTTTGTTTCAGTTCAACAAGCAGAGTTGGACTAGATATGGTCCGTATGTGTAGGAAACACAGTTCTTTTTTTCAGAGCACAACCACGTTTCCTGCTGTATTAGAGAATCTAGAAAGCAAGAGCGTGCTTCTTGCTCTGAAGCAGAGTGTGATCCATGGATGAGAACTATGCTGTGTGTTTCCCTTCTGAAATGGAGTTAAATCCCAGGCTCTGAGTCTTCCTACAAGCAACACTTCGTTTCAGGTAATGGCAGTTACTTTACAGCTCAAAAGAACTACATAGTTCAACAACCTCACATGATTCTCATCTTAACTGACAAGCATTGGATGTTATAGGACCAGTGCTTTGTATCAGTTTCAGAAGCAGTGTTGGAATAGATATGGTCCGTATGTGTAGGAAACACCATTCTTTTGTTCTCAGCACACTCACGTTTCCTGCTGTCTTAGAGACTCTAGAAAGCTAGAGCGTGCTTCTTGCTCTAAAGCAGAGTTTGATCAATGGATGAGAACTCTGCTGTGTGTTTCACTTCAGAAATGGAGTTAAATCCCAGGCTCTGAGTCTTCCTACAAACAAGAATTCGTTTCTGGTAAGGGCAGTTACTTTACAGCTCAAACGAACTACATCCCTCACAAAGCAAAAACGTTTCTCATCTTAACTGACAAGCATTGGATGTTACTGGACCAGTGCTTTGTTTCAGTTCCATAAGCACAGTTGGACTAGATATGGTCCGTATGTGTAGGAAACACCATTCTTTTGTTCTGAACACAACCACATTTCATGCTGTATTAGAGAATCTAGAAAGCAAGAGCGTGCTTCTTGCTCTGAAGCAGAGTGTGATCCATGGATGAAAACTATGCTTTGTGTTTCACTTCAGAAATGGACTTAAATCCCAGGCTCTGTGTCTTCCAACATGCAAGACTTCGTTTCAGGGAAGGGCAGTCACTTTTCAGCTCAAACGAACTACATAGTTCACAAATCTCACACGTTTCTCATCTTAACTGACAAGCATCGGATGTTAGAGGACCAGTGCTTTGTATCAGTTTCAGAAGCAGAGTTGGACTAGACATGGTCCGAATGTGTAAGAAACACCGTTCTTTTCCTCTCAGCACACTCATGTTTCCTGCTGTCTTAGAGATTCTAGAAAGCAAGAGCGTGCTTCTTGCTTTAAAGCAGAGTGTGATCCTTATATGAGAACCCTGCTGTGTGTTTCACTTCAGAAATGGAGTTAAACCCCGGGCTCTGAGTCTTCCTACAAGCAACACTTCGTTTCAGGTAAGGGCAGTTACGTTACAGCTCAAACAAACTACATCGCTCACAAAGCTCACACGTTTCTCATCTTAACTGACAAGCATTGGATGTTAGTGGACCTGTGGTTTGTTTCAGTTCAACAAGCAGAGTTGGACTAGATATGGTCCGTATGTGTAGGAAACACAGTTCTTTTTTTCTGAGCACAACCACGTTTCCTGCTGTATTAGAGAATCTAGAAAGCAAGAGCGTGCTTCTTGCTCTGAAGCAGAGTGTGATCCATGGATGAGAACTATGCTGTGTGTTTCCCTTCTGAAATGGAGTTAAATCCCAGGCTCTGAGTCTTCCTACAAGCAACACTTCGTTTCAGGTAATGGCAGTTACTTTACAGCTCAAAAGAACTACATAGTTCAACAACCTCACATGATTCTCATCTTAACTGACAAGCATTGGATGTTATAGGACCAGTGCTTTGTATCAGTTTCAGAAGCAGTGTTGGAATAGATATGGTCCGTATGTGTAGGAAACACCATTCTTTTGTTCTCAGCACACTCACGTTTCCTGCTGTCTTAGAGACTCTAGAAAGCTAGAGCGTGCTTCTTGCTCTAAAGCAGAGTTTGATCAATGGATGAGACATCTGCTGTGTGTTTCACTTCAGAAATGGAGTTAAATCCCAGGCTCTGAGTCTTCCTACAAACAAGAATTCGTTTCTGGTAAGGGCAGTTACTTTACAGCTCAAACGAACTACATCGTTCATGAAGCTCACACGTTTATCATCTTAAATGACAAGTATTGGATGTTAGTGGACCTGTGGTTTTTTTCAGATTCACAAGCAGAGTTGGACTAGATATGGTCCGTATCTGCAGGAAACACAGTTCTTTTGTTCTGAGCACAACCACATTTCCTGCTGTATTAGAGACTCTAGAGAGCAAGAGCGTGCTTCTTGATCTAAAGCAGAGTGTGATCAATGGATGAGGACTATGCTGTGTGTTTCACTTCAGAAAGGGAGTTAAATCCCAGGCTCTGAGTCTTCCTACAAACAAGACTTCATTTCAGGTAAGGGCAGTTACTTTACAGCTCAAACAAACTACATGGTTCACGAAGCTCACACGTTTCTTATCTTATATGACAAGCATTGGATGTTAGAGGACCTGTGCTTTGTATCAATTTCAGAGGCAGAGTTGGACTCCATATGGTCCGAATGTGTAAGAAACACCGTTCTTTGTTCTCAGCACACTCATGTTTCCTGCTGTCTTAGCGATTCTAGAAAGCAAGAGCGTGCTTCTTGCTTTAAAGCAGAGTGTGATCTATATATGAGAACCCTGCTGAGTATTTCACTTCAGAAATGGAGTTAAACCCCAGGCTCTGAGTCTCCTACACGCAACACTTTCATTCAGGTAAGGGCAGTTACTTTACAGCTCAAACAAACTACATCGTTCACGAAGCACACACGTTTCTCATCTTAACTGACAAGCATCGGATGATATAGGACCAGTGCTTTGTATCAGTTTCAGGACCTGAGTTGGAATAGATATGGTCCGTATGTGTAGGAAACACCATTCATTTGTTCTTAGCAGACTCACGTTTCCTGCTATATTAGAGAATCTAGAAAGCAAGAGCGTGCTTCCTGCTCTAAAGCAGAGTGTGATCCATGGAAGAGAACTCTGCTGTGTGTTTCACTTCAGAAATGGAGTTAAAACCCTGGCTCTGAGTCTTCCTACAAACAAGACTTCGTTTCATGTAAGGGCAGTTACTTTACAGCTCAAACGAACTACATCCCTCACAAAGCAAAAACGTTTCTCATCTTAACTGACAAG